>JAXCMG010000039.1:8720144-8789941 GCA_034642415.1 Podarcis siculus | reverse complement strand
TATTATTATTATTATTATTATTATTATTATTATTATTATTATTATTATTATTATATTACATGGGCACCATAGAACAGAAGTCAGAGTGGGACTTGGACAACTGTTGTCCTGCAGATGTTACAGTGGTACCTCTGGTTACATATGCTTCAGGTTACATATGCTTCAGGTTACACACTCCGCTAACCCAGAAAAAGTGCTTCAAGTTAAGAACTTTTATTCAGGATGAGAACAGAAACCGGGCTCCGGCAGCACAGCGGCAGCAGGAGGCCCCATTAGCTAAAGTGGTGCTTCAGGTTCAGAACAATTTCAAGTTAAGTACGGACCTCCGGAACGAATTAAGTACTTAACCCGAGGTACCACTGTACTTGACAACAATGCCTGTCATCCCTATGGAAAGGTTGCAGCATTTGGGACTTCTTAGTTTAGAGAAAAGGCAAGGAAGAGGTGCCATGATAGACATTATTCTTATAAAAAAATGAAGAAAGTGGATAGAGAAAGTTCTTCCTGCCTTTCCCATAACATGGCAATTCATAGACATCCTATGGAGCTGAATGTTGGAAGATTCAGGACAGATGAAAGTTCTTCTTCTCCCTTCACATAGTGTGTGTGTGTGTGTGTGTTTCTCTCTCATTTATTTTACTTTCCAGAACAGCACCTTCCCTGTTTTCGTTTCCAAAAGAGGGACTAAAGGTAAAGGTAAAGGGACCCCTGACCATTAGGTCCAGTCGTGGCCGACTCTGGGGTTGCGGCGCTCATCTCGCTTTACTGGCTGAGGGAGCCAGTGTACAGCTTCTGGGTCATGTGGCCGGCATGACTAAGCCGCTTCTGGCGAACCAGAGCAGCACACGGAAACGCCGTTTACCTTCCCACCAGAGTGGTACCTATTTATCTACTTGCACTTCATGCTTTCGAACTGCTACTTTGGCAGGAGCAGGGACCAAGCAACAGGAGCTCACCCCATCGCAGGGATTCAAACTGTCGACCTTCTGATCAGCAAGTCCTAGGCTCTGTGGTTTAACCCACAGTGCCACCCGCGTCCCTCTCAAAAAAGAGGGACTACACACACACAAAATGATATTCAGTTTTAGCAACAGGGCAAGGGTTTCCAAAGGCTGTTGCCTCAAGGCTGGAACACCTTGAGGACCTTCCTGAGGAATTGGCAAGGTGCTGCTGTTCCTCTGGCAAAAAGAGGCATGGGTCAGGCTTGTGTCATTGCTCCTTGACAAATCACCCATGGAGAAGGTAAGGAGACCGGAAGTCATGCCCGGAAGTCATGCTGGCAGTCTGACCAGAGAGTGATGGGCCACTCAGATTACAGACGCTTCAGGTTACAGACTCTGCTAACCCTGAAGTAGTACCTTGGGTTAAGTACTTTGCTTCAGGATGAGAACAGAAATCGCACGGCAGTAGCGCGGCAGGCCCCATTAGCTAAAGTGGTACCTCAGGTTAAGAACAGTTTCAGGTTAAGAACGGAACTCCAGAACGGACCTCTTAACCTGAGGTACCACTGTATAAGTGTTATCCATATGCATACAGTATATGGTTACTTATAACCTATTAATATATACTTTTATAAATATGTTCCAAATATCATTATACTTGTCCGTACAAAGTCTACATCTATAAGCAACCCATTCATAAGTCGCAAGGGTTATCATATTTTCAATCCATTGACTAAAGAGGGATATAGATTTATTTTTCTAGTGCATAAGTATCAGTCTTTTGGCCATTATAAAGGCATGAAAAATCCATTTACGTTGCCCAGTTGTCAAATTCCATATAGTAGGTACGTAATTCAAAAGAATATTTTCCTCTTAGAATTGAACTTTTCCCACACAGTCATGGTCATTCAATCCAATACTTTCTCCCAAAACTTAGTAAGTGTAGGAATTGTAAAAACATGTGTTCTTTGAATGTTCCTTGACCATTCAACTGACTGGATGACCATGGATCAGCCTCCATCTCTCAGCCTAAGATGTCTCATAGGAATTGGCTGCAAGGATAAATGGATGAGCTGGGAAGCACTAGATATGACAGCCCCAGCTCTCTGAAGGAAAGCTGGAATCGGGTTTCTTTGACTCCCCTGCCATGGCTTTCTCCGTAACTCTCAATGGGACATGCATACCATCCATCTTTCTCTTCCCCAGGGCTCTGACCTCATGTTACTGTGTTTAGGGAGCTAAGGGGAAAGAAATAAGATATGGAAGTATTGAATTGAGCGAGTTGGCTGTTAATTGCAGGTTCTTCTGGAAGATGCTAAGTCATAGGGGGCCGTGATCTCACCAACTTATATTGGAGCGTCCCACAGAGACTGTTTGCCATGGCCCACATGCAGAAAAAGTGGCGGGTTCATGGTGCCCTGCCCGACCTTACAGTTGAGAATGATCTTTATGAGATTTCCCTAACTCTTGCTGATAAATGGCAGTTGTTGGGATCATTGCCTAAGGCTGCCATCCCATACTGCGTTACGTACTGCAGGCTGTAAATGTGCGTCTGAATAAACATACGTGCATAGGATCGTTCTGTAGAAGTGCTGCATAGGGCTCCCCTTGATGGCCTATATATTGAGCATTCATCTTGATTTGCTTGCACAAAGCTTATGCCGATCATATCTGGTCTTTATTGAGCATTGATTAGTATTCGTTTCTGGGGCAGTTATACAACAATGGGCATTCATCCTGAGTTGCTAGTGGGTGTCTTTATACGTCTTCCTGTCACATTCCTAAATGCAAAAAGTCTGTGGGTGGTATTCAACTAAGTCATACTCAAAGTAAAAGGTAAAGCTAAAGAAACCCCTGACCATTAGGTCCAGTCGTGACCGACTCTGGGGTTGCAGCGCTCATCTCACTTTATTGGCCGAGGGAGCCGGCGTACAGCTTCCAGGTCATGTGGCCACCATGAATAAGCGCTTCTGACGAACCAGAGCAGCGCACGGAAAAGCTGTTTACCTTCCCACTGGAGCGGTACCTATTTATCTACTTGCACTTTGACGTGCTTTCGAACTGCTAGGTTGGCAGGAGCAGAGACCGAGCAACGGGAGCTCACCCCATCGCAGTCCCCTTGGTATGATTCGAACCGCCGACCTTCTGATCGGCATGTCCTAGGCTCTGTGGTTTAACCCACAGCGCCACCCGCATCCCTTCATACTCAAAGTAAACCTATTGTAATCAGTAGGCCTAACTTGATCGTCTTGGTCATCTGTTTTCAATGTAAAGTGCAGATGGAACTGCTAACTGAATTTCTTTGGAGCCAAGCACCATTTAGGATCATATCCCTCATAGCATAATGTACCATATTTTGGGATATCTCAGTCGATAAAGCATGGGACTAATACAGTGGTACCTCTAATTACGACCTTAATTCGTTCTGGAGGTCTGTTCTTAACCTGAAACTGTTCTTAACTAGAGGTGTGCTTTCGCTAACAGGGCCTCTTGCTGCTGCTGCGCCGCCGGCAGACGATTTCCATTCTTATCCTGGGGCAAAGTTCTGAACTTGAGGTAACTATTCCAGGTTAGCTGAGTTTGTAACCTGAGGCGTTTGTAACCTGAGGTGTTTGTAACTCAAGGTACTACTGTATCATAATGCTTTAAATGTTTGGAGCGAATGTGGCCAGAGTCTGTACACCTGATTGCATTTGTTCATATTCATCCTTTGTTTACATGGCTTCTCCCTACAGTTTTATCCACATACAAAACATATTACTATATCACCAAGTTTTTAGGGCAGACTTGCTTCTTTCCCTTTAACCTTCAGGCAGGACACCACGTGCCACTACGGTGATATATTAATAACGTAATATTTATTTATTCATTCATTTGTTCATTCAATTTATGCAGCCACATGCTTAAGGAAGCCTCGGGGTGGCTCGCAGCAATTAAAAACAGCCATAAAATCTCATCAATACAATAAAATCAGTTTAAAAATAAACGGCATAAATAACAGATGACAACACAGCAAAGACTGATGCGATAGTTAGGTCTTCTGGGATAAAAGCCACGCCTCACCTAATAGTAAAGTCTCAGTCCACTTCTCCCCCAGAATAATCAGAACTGTGGGAGGGAGCTCCAGTGTGGTGTAGTGGTTAAGAGCGGTGGACTCGTAATCTGGTGAACCGGGTTCGCTTCCCCGCTCCTCCACATGCAGCTGCTGGGTGACCTTGGACCAGTCACACTTCTCTGAAGTCTCTCAGCCCCACTCACCTCACAGAGTGTTTGTTGTGGGGGAGGAAGGGAAAGGAGATGGTTAGCCGCTTTGAGACTCCTTCGGGTAGTGATAAAGTGGGATATCAAATCCAAACTCTTCTTCTTCTTCATACCAAGGGGGCTGCCAATCAGAATACTCCTGTTCCTTGAGCCATCCAATCAAATGACAGGCATTAGTGACACTTGGAATAGGACTCCATTTGATGACCTGCACTGAGATTCATTCTAATAATTGTTGTTGATGATGATGATGATGATGATTTATAAATTGCCTTCTAAATAATAATTTCAAGGTGATTTATCTACCAGGGGTGCAAGCCTGGGCAGTGTGTATGGAGGTCTTGGGCTGCCCAGATGGCAAGGAACCCACCCCCTTGGCCTCACTGATGTGGTCCGAAGGAAAGCAGAGCAATGTGTTTGGCACCAGCTTGGCTTCAGGAATTGCTGGAAGAAGGCGGACAAGGCGCCACCCAACCATCTTAAGGATTCCACTCTGGATTTGTGTAGGATTTGCTCCTTAGCCTTTTCATCTCCTGAAGATGTCCCACAAGCAGGTGATTTGCACATTGTTGTTGTTGTTGTTTAGTCGTTTAGTTGTGTCCGACTCTTCGTGACCCCCCTGGACCAGAGCACACCTGGCACTCCTGTCTTCCGCTGCCTCCCGCAGTTTGGCCAAACTCATGCTGGCAGCTTCGAGAACATTGTCCAAACATCTCGTCCTCTGTCGTTCCCTTCTCCTTGCTCTCTCCATCTTTCCCAACATCAGGGTCTTTTCCAGGGAGTCTTCTCTTCTCATGAGGTGGCCAAAGTATTGGAGCCTCAGCTTCAGGATCTGTCCTTCCAGTGAGCACTCAGGGCTGATTTCCTTAAGAATGGATAGGTTTGATCCTCTTGCAGTCCATGGGACTCTTCAGAGTCTCCTCCAGCACCATAATTCAAAAGCATCAATTCTTCGGTGATCAGCCTTCTTTATGGTCCAGCTCTCACTTCCATACATCACAACTGGAATTCATTAATAAGTAATAACAATTATCCACATACTGATCCATAGATTACCCTTGAGTGAGCAAGCTGGAGGACCTCAGCTAGAAGCCTGGAATGTCCCCCACATTCTCCAATGAGACAACTAGGTTGGAAAACTTTGCTAGGCTTGGGCCCTTCCTCTTCTCCAGCTCCAGCTCAGCCTTCTTCCATGATTATTGAAAGCCCCTTGACGGCCCACTCTCCCTTCGCTGCTTTCCCCCCTGCTGGAAACTAAAATGGCACAGCTAATTTCATTTCCTTTTGCTTTCGTTTGCCTATCTGCGGCATCCTTTTTTTCTGATGTGTTTAATCCATTCTCAATTTCTCATCATCAAGCACAAGGTGTCCCCTTAGGTTAGGAGAGAGCTTGTCAAAAAAAAAAAAAGAAGGGGGGGTATAACCGCATAAATTTACAGAGGTAATCACTAATCTATCTCCTCTTTTTTTCCCCCTTCTTCACAGCCCATGGAACCATTAACTAATATCGCCGTCTAATCTTCTCCCCTGTTCTTTCCCCCTTCCACTTATTTATTTTTGCAACCAGAAACTCCGGTTATAAACACTCCTACTGTCAAAACTTGTCATCCTCATTACCTCAAGGCGGGCGCCCAACTCCGTTCTTCTAATTTCATAGTTTCTCGAATTTACAGCCGCTGGAAATTGAGTACAAAATCCATTATCATTTGTATATTTTAATTATGTAAATGAGGCAGCTCAGCTGTGCTGTCCGAGACCTGCAGGGATGCCTAACTTCAATCTGGGTGATTACAATTTATCCAGTCGAGTCACTTTAATTGTAACAAGCTAATTACATTGTTTCATTTGGCTTTAACAAAAGTCAGAGGCAGGCGGGGGGTGCGGGGGGCAGGGCGAGGGGAAGGAAAGAGGAGATGGAGCTTATTGGCAAAGGCCTGGGATGACTTCTCTGCTTTTGACATTTCTACGTTGGAACCGGTTAACCCTACAGCTCCAATCCTGCCCAGAGCCAAGCAATGGAGGCAAAATAACTCCTGTTCTTGGCACAAGCAGGGATGGAAGGACCTGTCAACTTCACTTCTCTCCATTTCTCATCTTCTCCAACTTTAGTTTCAGTTCCCCCCATTTCTCTAGCAATTGGCGAACTTCTGGTCCTTAAATCCTCATGAAAATTCGCCTCCATTTGGCTGCGAATTTCTCCCAATAAAAGCATTTTGTGCCGCAGTTTTGACTAATCTACACATTTCGGCAAGCGACTTTCCCTTACGCAATGCATTTTTGTATGTTAATTTCATGAAGGCCTTCGTTTTTAGGCGCAGTTGCTCCTAACGTGTGCACTTTTCCTGTAAACATTGTTTGGTTGGAGAAATGAACTGCCTTTTGTTTCAAATATGCAAACTGAATTTGCAAACTGAATTGAATTTCCTCCCATCTATAGGGCCAAGGAAGGCAACAACTGCTGGTGAAACCAAATAACGGTTCTCCCTTTGATGTATTCAGATCCACAAGGATTAGACGGTGATATAAGTTCATGATTCCATGTGAGAGGTGAACTGCAGTCACTAGGAAAAGCAACCTTCTACAAGTTTTGATGGAGAGCAATTGAATTATTAGGGACGCGGGTGGCACTGTGGGTTAAACCACAGAGCCTAGGACTTGCCGATCAGAAGGTCGGTGGTTCGAATCCCTGCGACGGGGTGAGCTCCCGTTGCTCGGTCCCAGCTCCTGCCAACCTAGCAGTTCTAAAGCACGTCAAAGTGCATGTAGATAAATACCGTATTTTTTGCACCATAACACTCACTTTTTTCCTCCTAGAAAGTAAGGGGAAATGTCTGTGCGTGTTATGGAGCGAATGCCTGCGGGTGGCGGGGGGGATCTGCTGCAGTCGTGAGCAGAGGATCCATGGTTCCCCTTCCTTCCTTCCTCTGTGGTTACAAAGCATGGATCCACATGGATCCTCAGGATTTTTGCATTGGGCTACTCCAAACTCACTGTCAGATCACATGTCTGTGGCCACAGCATGAACCACAAAAATCATATATCCACTATTTCATTTAGAATATTTTTTTCTTGTTTTCCTCCTCTAAAAACTACGTGCGTGTTATGGTCTGGTGCGTGTTATAGAGCGAAAAATACGGTAGGTACCGCTCCGGTGGGAAGGTAAATGGCATTTCCGTGCGCTGCTCTGGTTCGCCAGAAGCGGCTTAGTCATGCTGGCCACATGACCCGGAAGCTGTACGCTGGCTCCCTCGGCCAATAAAGCGAGATGAGCGCCGCAACCCCAGAGTCGCTTTACCTTTACCTTTTTACTTGAATTATTTGGTTGGGGGCCAGGGGAGTCTCTTCCCTTTAACTTTGGCACTGTCCTCTTGGCTTCTGCTTTTAAACAGCTAAACGGAGCCTGATTAGGCTAAAGTAGAGGGAAATAGAGGGGCTGCATTGGTTTACTTCAGTGGCAACTCATGCCATATATGCATTGATAGACTCAGAATAATTTGGCAGCTGTCACGTCCATGTCCTTCAGAACAGCCTTTGATAGACAAGGAAATAACGTCGAGGCAGACGCGATAAATTCTGAGTTATTGTAAGGATGAGATTATGGGTAAAAGTAAATACATATAGGAAAATTGCAGCAATATATATCCCAAATCCAGGCTATTAGGACATTTAGAAACAAAATAAACCAGGACAAATCCTGTTTAGAACCATGGAGTGCCGCCAATAAATATATTTTGTCATCACCATGGCTGCAGAACCAAATACCCACTGCCAAAGATACACGCAGGTACATAAATTAGAGCTACAGAGGCTGCAGTTCCAGCGCCATTCGTTTTTCTGTAATCCCACTTTGGCCCTGAGGTAAATTGTGAAGATGACCTCTAATTTTCCTCCTGTGTTCTGTGAATAATCACATTGCTCTGTGCACACATTGCCTCTTTCCACCCAAGTCCATGCAGCTGCTGTTTGGCATCATGATGTGCACCAGACTCAAGCTTCTGGTCCTCATCATTAAAGCCTTCCACCTTGACCTGCAGCGCCATTTTGAATTCTTGCTGTCATGTGGTGAAAAGCTCCTTTCGTGCTGCCCCATATCAAAGCATCTCCTCAGAGAGGAGCCAGTGACAGATATCCTTTTATCTGCGGTGCTAAATTGTAATGTTGGGTGTGAATTTCAAAACAGTGGCCTCATTTCATTTGTATCAAACTGGAATCCATATATAGACCCATTCAACAACATGTTAACCACTTTCAAATATTTTACCATGCATATATATACCGTATTTTTTGCTCTATAAGACTCACCTTTTCCCTCTTAAAAAGTAAGGGGAAATGCGGGTGCATCTTAAGGAGCGAATGCAGGCTGCGCAGCTATCCCAGAAGCCAGAACAGCAAGAGGGATCGCTGCTTTCGCTGCGTAGCAATCTCTCTTGCTGTTTGGGCTTCTGAGATTCAGAATATTTTTTTTCTTGTTTTCCTCCTCCAAAAACTAGGTGCGTCTTATTGTCTGGTGCGTCTTATAGAGCGAAAAATACGGTATTTCTGTCTCTTTCCTTCTTTCCCCTTCTCGCTCTCTCTTATGCTAAGCCTCTCTCCTTTTCTTCCAAAAAGGACATTTTAAAAAAACATATTTTTTTTATGGCAGGAAAATGCTGTCCCAGGAAATCCCTGAGATCACTATAGTATTTAAGGAATATTCTAAACTGCTTTTAAAATGTTTCTGAGCAGGAACTGATTTACCAATAATAAGGTGAAATATTATAATTTGACAAAGGGTAAATAAGTGTTTATAGAAATGCAAAGAATATGGAAAGTTATGTGGAAGTCAGAAAGAGGGAGGGAAGGAGGTCAATGCTCTCACAGAGTAATATATTAAGTCATAGAATTATGTAACAAAATGTGAATATGATTTAAGTGGGAAACTCAATAAAAATTATTTTAAAAAATTAAAATGTTTCTGAGCTCCTTTGGGAGGAAAGGTGGAATATGAATGGAATTATTAATAATGACAATGGTTATTACAGGAGTGGAGTGAGTCTCCAAACATTCTTGGACTCCAGCTCCCATCATCCCTGGTCACTGCCTATCCTGGCTGGGAGCTGATGGCCGTTGTAGTCCAGCAGTATCCGTAGGGCCACTGGACTCCCACGCCCAATAAATGGAGCTTCCATGGCCAAAGCCAGTATGTTGGTGGGTGATAGCAGAGGAAGGTTGTTGCTTTCATGATGGGACTTCCTGTGTTCATCTGGCTGGTCACTGTAAGAAGCAGGGTCCTGGACATTATCAAAGATATTCTGTTCCTGCTCTTCATTCATATCTATCTTTCTGCCTTAAATGGCTCTCCCCTGTTGTTCCCTAGGCCTGGAATTATCTCTGAAAATGCCCACATGGAGCTACCTCTTTGTCTCTCTCTCTGTGCAAGCCCAACCATCTCAAGGAAGCAGTTGGCTTGACACATTAAACTTCAGACATAGCCTAATCAGAGTGGACCTCTGCAGCTGCCCATAGCATTGCTCCTCTGTTCTGCTGTTCTTAACACTCCTCTTCCATTTTCTGTCTCTGCTATTTAGACTGTAAGCCCATTGGAGCAGGAGCCCACTTTTTTATTCATGTTTACTTATGTTGCTCTATGTGATGCGGGTGGCGCTGTGGGTTAAACCACAGAGCCTAGGGCTGGCCGATCAGAAGGTCGGCGGTTCAAATCCCCACGACGGGGTGAGCTCCCGTTGTTCGGTCCCTGCTCCTGCCAACCTAGCAGTTCGAAAGCACATCAAAGTGCAAGTACAGTGGTACCGCAGGTTAAGTACATGATTCGTTCCAGAGGTCCATTCTTAACCAGAAACTGTTCTTAACCTGAAGCACCACTTTAGTTAATGGGGCCTCCTGCTGCCTCTGTGCCTCGACTGCACGATTTCTGTTCTCATCCTGAAGCAAAGTTCTTAACCCAAGGTACTATTTCTGGGTTAGCGGAGTCTGTAACCTGAAGCGTATGTAACCTGAAGCGTATGTAACCTGAAGCATATGTAACCCGAGGTACCACTGTAGATAAATAGGTACCACTCCAGCGGAAAGGTAAACGGCGTTTCCGTGCGCTGCTCTGGTTCGCCAGAAGCTGCTTAATCATGCTGGCCACATGACCCGGAAGCTGCACGCCGGCTCCCTCAGCCCGTAAAGCGAGATGAGCGCCGCAACCCTAGGGTCGGCCACAACTGGACCTAATGGTCAGGGGTCCCTTTACCCTTACTTTATGTTGCTCTACAAGTCCGCCTCCACCCAGAGGCATAGCAAAGTCAGGTGGTACCCGGTGTGGAAAAAAATTTGTCACCCTCCCACACACACACATTGCAATTTTTGGGAACGTTGCCCAGAGTTGTTGAGCTTTTTAAGGGAGGGTACCGCCCACCCCACACCCAGGACTGTCAGAGCCGCCAGCCAGGGGGCAGATTCTCACAGTGACGATCACGCCAATCGCGAAAATCTGCCTGCAAGGGGTGTGAGTGCTGCCACGCTGATCCGCCCGGGGGGATCTTGTCACCCCCCTAGGCATTGCACCCGGGGCGGACCGCACCCCCCCCTTGCGATGCCCCTGCCTCCACCGCCTCCTCTCCAGAGAAAGGTGAGAGGAACTCAGCTTTTAGAATGGAATTCTCCTGGTTCCTTCCCCAACAACACTCCCTGTGCCCCATTGAGGGACCCCCCCTGGAACAGCATAGTTTGGGGGCTGCAGCAGAATTCAGAAAATAGAAGAATTTGTGCTTACACAAGATGCCTTTGGGCCCAAGACAGACTATGTGCATTGATAGGAAGAAGGCATCTGTTTAAACCTTGAAATCTGAAGCATATTGAAAATGGCTCGTTATATCATCACCTTAGAGGTCTTAGCTGGCTTCTGCCCTTCCTGTTGAGAAGTGAGATCGCTTTGGGAAAGGATGCAAGAGGGAGACAAGAAGTACTCTCGGTCTATCAGTCCTCCTCCCACTCCTTCATTCCCCCCCCCCCTGGAAAAAAATTGATGGGAACCACGACATCTCTGTGGGTGCGTTTAATGCACCAATTTCCTTTCCATAAGATCATTTTGTAGCTGGTGAGGGAATGCAGGAAGACAGTGGTTACTGCTGCTTTATTGTATGGGGCCTGGGAAATGTTTATCCTGGGAAAATGGGATCCAGACCCATCTTCTCCTTTCAGTAGCATCTGCTTGCATGTGTGGAGTCTGGTCTGCAGGGAGCTGAAATGCTTGTGCTACAGTTGCCCCCATTTAAATCTATAGAAGAGCCCCAAGCAACTTGCTCAAAGAGTAAGCTAATGTTCCGAGGCAGGAAAACACCCACTTACCAGTTGCATCGATTTACTGGATACATTTTTCTCTACCTCCAACTCCTATAGAATCATAGATTTGGAAGGGACCCCAAGGGACATCTAGTCCAACCCGCCCTCCTGCAATGCAGGAATCTCAACTGAAACATCCATGACAAATGGCCATCCAACCTCTGCTTAAAAACCTCCAAGGAAGGAGAGTCCACAATCTCCCAAGGAACCCTGTCAGAAATGCTGTCAGAAAGTTCTTCCTGATGTTTAGTCAGAATCTCCTTTCTTGTAACTTGATTGGTTCAGGTGCTATCCTCTGGAAGAGAAGAAAGCAAGCTTACTCCAGTTCTCCTAGCTAAACATACCCAACTCCCTCAACCATTCCTCATAAGGCTTGGTTTCCAGACCCTTGATCATCTTGGTCACTCTCCTATGTACACATTCCAGGTTGTCTATATCCTTCTTAAGTTGAGGTGCCCCAAACCAGACACAGGACTCCACATGTGGTCTGACCAAGGCAGAATAAAGGTAAAGGGACCCCTGACCATTAGGTCCAGTCGTGGCCGACTCTGGGGTTGCAGCGCTCATCTCGCTTTACTGGCCGAGGGAGCCGGTGTACAGCTTCCGGGTCATGTGGCCAGCATGACTAAGCCACTTCTGGCGAACCAGAGCAGTGCACGTATACGCCGTTTACCTTTCTGCCGGAGTGCTACCTATTTATCTACTTGCACTTTGACGTGCTTTCGAACTGCTAGGTTGGCAGGAGCAGGGACTGAGCAACGGGAGCTCACCCCATCGTGGGGATTCGAACCGCCGACCTTCTGATCAGCAAGTCCTAGGCTCTGTGGTTTAACCCACAGGGCCACCTGTGTCCCAAGGCAGAATAGAGTGGTACTATTACTTTTCATGATCTGGACATTATCATTCTACTGACGCAGCCTCGAGTAGCGTTAGCTTTTTCCACTGCTGCCGGTGAATTCAACAGTATTAAAAATAATAATGTTGTGCTTCAATAAATTAAAGGTCCTTGAGGGGAGATCTCACAAGGATATCAAGTGAGGGTTTTTAACTGCTTGACCGGTTAATTAGTAGAACTGAATCTACAAGTTGATGTCTTGCTTATAGCATCCAGCATACTTTTGGTCAAGTCCCAATAAAGGTATTGCCCCCACAATGGTCTTTGGGGTATTTCTTTTTTTCCAATGGCCTGACACAATTACCTTTACCTGTTATTGTTAGAAGCATTTCTGGTTAGGAGTCAAGGTTAGGCAGTTAACATGTCATCAATGGAGGCTGATGAGCGTGAGATGACATGTTGATAGTTGGGGATGTGTCTGCTTTTTTTGGAATGGGATACTCATCAGTTAATTTACGTGGGGGAATGGAGAGAGACCATAATAAGCCCACAGGCTATCAGCCCACAGTTCCTCACTCTGAGGAAGGAACATCTGTTCTTGGGGTTCTTCCTCAAATATTGGGGTGATCGGAGGAGTGGCACCAGCTCCCTTCCTGGGGCAGCAAATACTGCCTTGAGGCTGCAGTCCTAACCCAACTTACCTGGGAGTAATCCCCATTGATTCCAATAGGACCAACTTCAGAGCAGACATGGTTAGGATTGTGCCGTGACACAGAGATGGGGATGCTGTGGTCTTCAACTTTTTAGGAAGATATACTTGGTTTGCAAATGGCCACATTTATTATACTCTAGTAGAAGATGGACCTTAAATCAGTACCTACTCCACCTGCAGAAGCTCCCAGAGTACCTGGCACCTCCACCATCAATGGCATCATCGCCACACCTGGACTTTGGGCCAAAGGTCTAGGGTCTCACTGCCCACAATGCATGAGGGGACACCAACCCAATTCAGCAGAGGTGGATTTTCAAATTTTGAAGTAAGTAATACGCATTACAAGGGATGCGAGTGGCGCTGTGGGTTAAATCACAGAGCCTAGGGCATCCCGATCAGAAGGTTGGCGGTTCGAATCCCCGTGATGGGGTGAGCTCCCATTGCGCATTCCCTGCTCCTGCCAACCTAGCAGTTCAAAAGCACATCAAAGTGCAAGTAGATAACTAGGTACCGCTTCGGCAGGAAGGTAAACAGTGTTTCCGTGTGCTGCTCTGGTTTGCCAGAAGTGGCTTAGTCATGCTGGCCACATGACCCGGAAGCTGTACGCTGGCTCCCTCTGCCAATAAAGTGAGATGAGCGCTGCAACTTCAGAGTCGGTCACGACTGGACCTAATGGTCAGGGGTCCCTTTATCTTTAATACACATTACAATCTAAATAGGTGTCTGTGTGTGTGTGTAGACCATTAATTCAGGTGGACCCCCAATTAAGCCCAGGGTAAGCACCACTGTTCACTTGTATAGCCACTGCTGCCAGGATCCCCCAAAAGGGGTGCTATAGTGTTCACAAATGGGAGTGAGGGAGTCCTTGCAGCAAGTTCAAAGCCTGACAGGCGAGAGATGGAGGCCCTTAAATAATTCAAGAGCATCATTTTGTAATGCACTGACCCCTTGAGCATTGTACATCATTCACTCTGATTCCTCCCTCCTCCCTTCCAATGCAGTCTGCCCGGGCCTCCCAAGTCCCACCCGCACATCATTAATGACCTTTTATGAGAATTAACAGAGAGAAAAAGCATCAGCTACATCTCTCCTGCATTTTTAAAAAGCACCAGCCTACTTTATCTATTTAGGGTTTTTTGCCCGCACAGATTAGTTTTGTGAAAACAATTAGAGTGATTTAAACAGTTGGTTATGGAAATGGCTATTGAGCTGCGTTGGTAATGCTCAGCTCTATTCATAGAAAGCATTAGGCTCTGTCAGCAACTGAACAGAATGGGAGCACAATTTAGAAGAGAACCACCTTTGGATTTCAGCTGCTTCTGATGCAGTTTTTAAGATGCTTACAAGATGTGCCTTCTGTTCATTATGAAAGAGTGGCTGATTGACCTCTAGGGATGGGGAGAATTTTGATTCACTTCGCATTTAAAGGTGGACCTACCAAATTTGCGAAGGGACGCGGGTGGCGCTGTGGGTAAAACCTCAGTGCCTAGGACTTGCTGATCATATGGTTGACGGTTCGAATCCCCACGACAAGGTGAGCTCCCGTCATTCGGTCCCAGCTCCTGCCCACCTAGCAGTTCGAAAGCACCCCTAAGTGCAAGTAGATAAATAGGTACCGCTTTATAGCCAGAAGGTAAACGGTGTTTCCGTGTGTGGCACTGTTGCTGGCTCACCAGTGCAGCTTCGTCACGCTGGCCACGTGACCCGGAAGTATCTTCAGACAGCTCCGGCTCCCGGCCTCTTGAGTGAGATGAGCGCACAACCCTAGAGTCGGTCACGACTGGCCCGCACGGGCAGGGGTACCTTTACTTTCACCTTACCAAATCTGCAGCTTCCTAAACGATGCACAAAGTGAAACAACACCCCCTTTTGAAATTTGCATTTCTCTGAATTTTGTGATGAGTTTCTCCAGCCAGGTAATGTGTACCAGAAAAACTGAACTTTTTAAGGTTAACGTGTCCATAAAAAGGCATATATGAATGAAGATGACATACAAAAACGATAGCATTAAGGGAAACTTAATGTGAAAAGGTATGCATTAGTCAAAACTGAGTTAAAAATATGTTTTATTAGGAGAAATTTACACTAAAATGCTGGTGAATTTCCAGGAGGATTGTTTTTTTTTAAGAAAAAGAATTGCAAACTTGATGTGGCAATGTGGAGAACTGAAATTAAGAGAAAACTTGTAGGGCTTAAAGCAGGGAGACCTAAAGTAGGCAGAGTCAGAATCAACAAAAGGCATATCCAACTAATTCTAGGTTTGTCTCCATCTGAATTGGAGGAGGAAGCTGCCAGGCAGTGCCACCCATAACAATGATTTAGGTAAGAAGGCAGGGCAGGTGAGGGCTGACTGAAGGCAGAGTGAGGGTGCTGGGGTAGGGCCTCAGTTGCCTATATAGAACAGCCTCCACTGGACACAAGCTACAATTTTGTAGTCTTTTCTTGTCCTCTATTTTTCAGTGCTGTGTAAGTAGCCAACTGTCCTTAACCTGTTGAGTTCCATATTCTGGAAATCACCAATCCTTTAAGAACTAAGAGGGAGCTTCTATGTTATGTTATAATAATAATATTATAATAATAATTTATTATTTATACCTCGCACATCTGGCTGGGCTTCCCCAGCCACTCTGGGCGGCTTCCAACAAAATATTTAAATACTATAATACATCAAACATTAAACGCTTCCCTAAAGAGGGCTGCCTTCAGATGTCTTCTAAAAGTCTGGTAGTTGGTTTTTCTCTTTGACATCTGGTGGGAGGGCATTCCACAGGGCAGGTGCCACTACCAAGAAGGCCCTCTGCCTGTTTCCCTGTATCTTGGCTTCTTGCAGTGAGGGAACCGCCAGAAGACCCTCAGCGCTGGACCTCAGAGTCCAGGTAGAACGATGGGGGTGGAGACGCTCCTTCAGATATACTGGACTGAGGCCGTTGGTGTTTGTCCTCAATTTCTTCTCCTGATGGACAGAGGAGGGAGTTTTCACACATACCCCTTGGAGCAGGGATCACCAACATGGTGTTCTCCAGAAGCTATTGGACATCTCCCTCCCTCCATCATGGCCAATAGTCAGGGTGATGGGAGCTGTAGTCAATTCTTCCAACAACAACATCCCTAGAGATGGAGAAAGGATGTATTGCAAGGATGGGAAATCTGTGGTCCCCTATACGTTGGTGGACTACAGCTTCCATTATCCCTGTCTGTTGGCCATGCTGGCTAAAGCTGTTGGGAGCTGGAGACCAACAACATCTGGAGAACCATAGGTTCACCATGCTTGAAGTATCAGGTTTCCTTGACACAGCCTTTGCTACAGCTGAAATGTTGCAGAGGGAGGAATTCCAGGAGAAGATATGAAGAGTCTGATGGATCAGACCAAGTTCTCCTCTGGTCCAGCATCTCACAGTGGCAACCCAGGTGCCTGTGGGAGACCTACAAGAAGGATCTAAGCACAAGAGCACGTCCCTTCCTGCGGTTTCCAGCAACTGCTATTCAGAAGCATTTGTGTGTCCATCTGTGGAGCATTGCCATTACCCAGAAAACACCATCCAATCCCTGAGTCCTAGCTGACTGGCCCAAGGGAAAGGTGGCCCAGCTGGAGGTGTCACCAAAAATTTTTACACATCACTTGGGAAGACAGGCGAACTAATATCAGTGTACTGGAAGAAGCAAAGATCCCCAGTGTTGAAGCAATGATTCTTCAACATCAGCTTCGTTGGACTGGTCATGTTGTGCGGATGCCTGATGATCGTCTTCCAAAGCAACTGCTCTACTCCGAACTTAAAAATGGAAAGCGTATTGCTGGTGGTCAACAAAAGAGGTTTAAAGACTGTCTCAAGGCAATTCTTCAAAAATGCAGTATAAACACCGACAACTGGGAAACACTGGCCTGCGAGCGCTCGAGTTGGAGAACAGCCTTTACCAAAGGTGTCGTGGGCTTTGAAAACACTCGAACTCAGGATGCAAGGGAGAAACGTGCTAAGAGGAAGGCACGCTTGGCAAATCCACACCGTGATCAACTCCCACCCGGAAACCAATGTCCCCACTGTGGAAGGACGTGTGGATCCAGAATTGGCCTCCACAGTCACTTACGGACTCATTGTTAAAACCGTGTTTATGGAAGACAATCTTACTCAGCTACGAGTGATCGCCAAAGAAGAAGAAGAAGGTAATAACTGGCCTAACCTGTCCCAGAAAGAAGGATGCCTGCTCACATATTCTAGGAGTTGATGGGGGAACCATACCATTTCTTTGGTGTGGTTTAATCTGCAAAAACAAACCCAGTGTCATATCCCTCCACCCTAGTAGCAAAATAGGGGGAAGCACTGGAATAAATACTTATCGACCTGTTGATCCTATTTAAAACAACAACTAAGAGATATTTTAAAAGGAGGAAATGAAACTATAATTGGTTTATTAAGCACACACACACACACATACCCCACTTAACAGCTTTTTCCCTGCCTAATCTCATTTGCTTTTTTCCCTTCCAGCCATTTGTTTGCATTTACGAACGACACAAATTATCCTAACATTTGTGCACACTTCATCAACATGTTTCCTCCTTGAGGCACTTTACAGTGTTAATTAATGAATTAAGCACTTCTAGATAAGTAGGGGACATGATACCAACTTCACAGTTGGGCAACCCTAGCCCTTTTCAACTCCACTAGGGGGCAGCAGTTGCAGGTCCCTGGACCTAGCCATGCCCACTTAGAAGAGTCATGGGCGTCCTCCACTCCCCTGCCTTGCCAGCCATAGCTATCAACAAAAAGGGAATGGAGTCGACGGCATCTGTTGCGGCACCAGAACTTGACATCAAGCTAGACCTCATTGTCTTATCAACGTGACCCTCTAGGAAAACTAATAATCAATACATGGATTTACATTTACATAATGTTTTGTTTAATTTTTTCATTTCACTGTTTCACTGCTTTGTTGTTTGTTGCCCATGGGTTCTTTGGGAGGAAGATTGCAACAGAAGTTAAACAATACAAGGAGGAGGACGAGGAGGAGGAGGTGGAAAACATATTTCATTTTTATTATATTTCTCATGGTGTTTTTTTAATATGTTATAGGAATTCTAAGGTCATATATACAGTGGACACTCGGGTTGCGAACGTGATCCGTGTGGGAGGCACATTCGCAACCCACAGCAGCGCGTCTGCGCACACGCGGGTTGAGATTCGGCGCTTCTGCGCATGCATAAAGCGCAATTTAGCGTTTCTTTGTATGCGCGACCGCTGAAACCCAGAAGTAACCCGTTCCAGTACTTCCAGGTTTCGGCACATCCGTAACCCAAAAAAATGCAACCTGAAGCGTCTGTAACCCGAAGTGTGACACATATATATTCATAAATGTACAAGGCAAACACATACATAAGTATATAAGCCATGTGTCTGAAATAGTACAGGAAAACAACCCTGAAGCCATTTTGACTCTCCCAAATTGACCTCAAGTATTTCTCTGCAAGGAGGAAAGAAATTGTCTTTGTACTGTAGGGGCTTCCACCTCCCTGTAAATACAGTCTGGCAAGTATCTGTTAAGCTGAGCACAATATCAATATGCGTAAGAGATTCAGGAACTAAGTATTTACCATCTCAAAGGAATGGCCAGGCTACCCAGAAAAGGCAATCAGATAAGGCCTTATCAGGTATCCTGGCAGACAGGAGAGAAGCAACACACTCAAATTTCTGCTGGGGACCACCTCTTTCCATGATATATGTATGTTTGGGGGGGGCGGTCTTGAGCCAGTGTTTGGGGTTTCTCTCCTCCCTTCATGTGTGGGGGAGTGGGGGACCCTGTTGCAACAGCTTAATAAAGATCAGGTTTACTAGCTGCTTTGCTTCTCAATATTCTCTGGTTGGCCTCTGTTATTTTCTCCTACTGATAGAAAACCTACATAAGGACACTCTATGGGCTCTTGGATACCCATAAGGGATAAAGGAGCAGTTTTTTTCTTATAACAAATATAATATATGTGGACCCCATTTTCTTACTGCAAGCAGCCCCCCCCCCCATTTACACAAGGTCACTCAGAAGCAACCCGGAAACATCATAAAGATGTCACTGAAACGTCTCTAAAAGGGTGGAATGGGGGCGGAATGGGGCATTGGCAGGCTTTTTCAATGGGTTACAATTATACGCGATTCCACTGATGCGCGTGGTGCCTCGGAACATAACCCCTGCATAAACAGGAGGCTGCCTGTACATGGTGCAGATGTGTTGATAGTGCGCCACAGTGAGAAAATTGGTCTTCAACTGGTCCGGATCCAAGACCCACCTCTGACTCCCAACCTTTCACACATTCACTTTTGATTTATGCTTAATAGTGCTCAACTAGGGCCAGGGCCTTTTCAGTACTGGCCCCGACTTGGTGGAACGCTCTGTCACAAGAGACTAGGGCCCTGCGGGACTTGACATATTTCCTCAGGGCCTGCAGGACAGAGCTGTTCCGCCTGGCCTTTGGTTTGGACTCAGTCTGACCCTTATGTTTCCCTCTCCTTATGGTTTTGATCTACGGGCTACTTTTAAAATGAGGCTGCATTTTAAATTGCATTTTAACCTGTATTTTAAATTGTGGTTTTTTTCCTATTATGTTTTTATTGTAATTTTACTGGTGTTAGCTGCCCTGAGCCCGACTCTGGCCGGGGAGGGTGGGGTATAAATAAAAATTATTATTATTAATATTAATATTATTAAAGCACATGATTAATCATAAAATGACAAGGGGGTCACGCACAAGGAAGGTTTCATTCCCAGTGCCTTTTCCCTCCTGTCACACAGCCTGCACAGAAAATCAACTGCAATGGACAGGAGAGAAATTCAGTTCAATTCACACTGAAGGGTGAGCCTACCTCGTTCACCCTATTCAAAACCAAAGTGCAAATTGAAACACAGCCATCTTTTGAAACTTGCACTTCTCCGAATTTTGCAATGCGGTTCCCTAGCCAAGTAATGTACACTCAAAAAAATGCATATATACTAGGTTCAAGTGTGCATTAAAAATGCATGCCTTCCTGAAAGTAACCCAGGGTGGGTTACAACAATTAATCTTACACATTAAAAACTATATTAAAAACTTTAACAATCACAAAAATAAGGTGGGCCTTAAAAATATACATCTCAGTGTCAGAAGTCAGGGTAAAGGGGCCCATCTGAAGCATTTTCCCAAAGCTGCGTCATGATAGTGCCAGACACTTCTGTGGGGATGAGATTCCACCATCTAGGGGCTTCCACATGTAGGAATGTTCAGGGATGCAGGAGAGGATATATTGTTTGATTATAGCCTTTCCAGCTTGTGTAAACAAGTTCACAATTTAGCAGAGTAACATTCCCCCTTTTAAACTCACAGCGGATGTGTTTGCTCAGGATCACTAAAGCCTCTATAATAACTGTCCTGGTATTTTCCACTTATTCCCTCATAAAAAAATAAGACACGGCACAGTCTTCTATAAAAGTATAAAAAGAGTTTACCCACATTCTATTCACAATCGGATCCCAGAAGGCAGACTTAGCTTACAAAAGTAACATACACCTGGAAACGATCTCATAAGGAGACAGTGCCTTTGTCCTCTCTTGGCTGGAAGCCAAGAGAGCATCTTTGGCTAAGCAGATGTTGCTTCTTCGATGCATGTAGTCAGAGAGAGAGAGAGATGGCTGCCCTGCCCTGTGCTTTTGTCATTACCTGCACAGGTGAGGTCACATGCAGAGGAAGTCTGTCCCAGCCCAGAAGGAAACAGGAAGTTTACCTGCTGGCTGGACAAACATTCCTCCCCATGTGTAAACATGTTCACTCTAGGAATGTTGTACTTGACTGCTCTTGTGTTTCACATCCCACACTGCAGAGAGGGCTGTCTCTTATGGGCTGCCACTCCATAAGCTTCTGAGAGCAGTGGAACAAGCAAGAGGGCACCTTCCACCAATCTTAGCACCCAAGAAGGTCTGTAGGGAAGGAGTTGGTACCTCGTGTATTTGGGGGCTCATTCATTTAAGGCTTTAAACGCTGCATGGTGTGGATATTGTGCAAAGTATGCATGCATTGGCCACGTGGAAGGACTGGCACTCTGCGTCCCACTGATTTCAATGGGAGAAATCAGTGGGTCTTAAAGGAGCCTACATTTGGTTGGGACATGCCTAACATGATCTCTGCAACTAATGTGTCTGACCATGGTCAGGATCTGTTTCCAAAAGTTGTCTCCTGCTGGACATGACCTCCTAGCATTTGTCTCTGCAATAGGTATCCATTTTGTATTATTTGAAAACTCACATGCCGTTATTTCGGTAACTGTTTTTAGTCTGTCTCATGTGTTACCTTATGATCTGTGTGGAAGGTGATTATTAATAATTAGAAAATTCATCATCATAAACATTTTGCATGAAGATTCAGAAACGGAGTTCTAGGCCCACCATTCAACTTTCGCCACCCACTCTGTATATTCTTATATAAGTAACACAAACCAGTGTGAGCAATTAATCAGTCGGTAATTAGGAGCTGACACGGACATTTACTACCATCAGGCATAATTTGTATTATTACAGATGATTAAATAAAATGTAATTGAGTGAGCAGGCAATTTGTTAAGCACACGGACGTGCAGCCCTGTCACCTCGGGCTCAGGTCTCGTCAGGCCTTACTTCGCTAAGCAAGATCAGAATAGGTCAGAATCTGGATGGGAGACCAGCCAGGCCAGGAAACAACACTGGCACATTTATTTGTGGGTGCTGTTCACAGTGGACCAACTGGATGCCTTTGGTAGCGATTTTAGACCTTGGACGCAATGGTCAACAATATAAGGGGGTGCTCTATATGTTTATTCACAGGAACATGGGGAGCTTCCTTATATTGAACCAGGCCATTGGTCAGACCGGCTCAATATTGTCTGGCAGCCATGCTCCAGAGTTTCACAGCCTCTCCCAATTCTACCAGGGATAGATGCTAGGATCTTCTGGCTCCAGTGCAGTTGCTCTACCACTGAGCTTTTGTTGTTGTTTAGTCATTTAGTCGTGTCCGACTCTTCATGACCCCATGGACCAGAGCACACCAGGCACTCCTGTCTTCCACTGCCTCCCGCAGTTTGGTCAGGCTCATGTTTGTAGCTTCGAGAACACTGTCCAACCATCTCGTCCTCTGTGGTCCCCTTCTCCTTGTGCCCTCCATCTTTCCCAACATCAGGGTCTTTTCCAGGGAGTCTTCTCTTCTCATGTGGTGGCCAAAGTATTGGATCCTCAGCTTCAGGATCTGTCCTTCCAGTGAGCACTCAGGGCTAAGGTGTATCAAAATAATGAGCTTGCAACCAACAAAGTCATGTCTACTTAAAAGTCGAATCAATTAAAATAAACACTTAATTGTGCCTGGAATTACTTATAACTACAGCCATTCAGAACCACTGGAGTGAAAGAGGTCTTCTTATGCTTTCAGAAGAGTCCAAAGAATGGATTTGGATGGATCTTCAGTTGCTGGTGGCCACCAAGAACACCAGCCTCTGCTTCATTTGCTGCTTGCATTTGGCACACAAGGGTATAAACAGGAATTTGGGTGAGCACACAATTGATGGAAAACATGTGCAGAGGCGCTGTCTAAAGCGCACAGGCTGTTTGGGGCTTTTTAGGTCAAATAGAGAGAGACTTGGAAATGGTCTTTGATTATTAAATGGATACTTATGCAGAAGGATAATCGGACCAGGTTCAGCGGGATAGGACCTATTTGAGAACTGCAGGCGCACAACGGAAGGATTAAAGGCAGAAAGTAATGTCGGCTTTCTTACATAGACCAATAAACAAAATCACTTTCCTGACATCAGGAGGACCCGCTCATCTATCGCCTTCCTTTCCCGAAGTCTACACCAAGGCTTGGGCACACGATTTGGGTCAGTGTGATGTTTAAACTCTTAAGTGGTGCCACTAATCCTCATTAATCTGACTTTAAAGATGGGATCTAATGCTTAATGCGCAAAGGCTAAGACTGCCTGTTAATGCGCACACCCCTGCCTGGAGCACATTAGCGCACAACTCTTGCCGAAGGAATAACCTCTTTGGGATTAGGTGGGAGCCAGGGTTAAAAATAAAAAAATCAATGTTTTGGAGAGAGTGGGAAAGACATCCTTAGGAAGTCTTCCACTGCCCTCCTCCTCCAGATGTGTGGTATGGTTTTCCAGTTTCCTAGGAAGGGTCAATTTTTCCACTACCCATTGGCAACATTGCATTGTTCCTAGCTCATCTGAGAGACAGTGTGGTTAGAGCAGGAGTCCCCAACCTTCGGCCCTCCAGATGTTTTGGACTACAATTCCCATCATCCCTGACCACTGGTCCTGTTAGCTAGGGATCATGGGAGTTGTAGGCCAAAACATCTGGAGGGCCGCAGGTTGAGGATGCCTGGGTTAGAGTGTCTGACTAGGATCTGGAAGACCAAGGTTCAAATCACTGCTCAGCCATGAAGCTCACTGGGTGACCTTGGGCCGCTCACTGCCTCTCGGACTGACCTACCTCACAGGGTTGTCATGGGGGTTAAATGAGAAGCAGGAAGAACCATCCCTAACTGATAGCAATGGGGGGCTGTGAATGAGGCGGTGACTCCACCACTTCTTCATGCCACACTTCTGACCAGGTCAGGGTTCGGGTTGCTCTGTCAGCAGGTAGCCATCACAGCATCCTGCAGCAGTAATAATAATAATAATAATAATAATAATAATAATAATAATAATAATAATTTATTTATAATATACCCAGCCCATCTGGCTGAGTTTCCCAGCCACTCTGGGCGGCTTCCAATCAAGTGTTAAAAACAATACAGCATTAAATATTAAAAACTTCCCTAAACAGGGCTGCCTTCAGATGTCTTTTAAAAAGAAGATAGCTGCTTATTTCCTTCACATCTGAAGGGAGGGCGTTCCACAGGGCGGGCGCCACTACCGAGAAGGCCCTCTGTCTGGTTCCCTGTAACCTCACTTCTCGCAATGAGGGAACTGCCAGAAGGCCCTCGGTGCTGGATCTCAGTGTCTGGGCTGAACGATGGGGGTGGAGACGCTCCTTCAGTTATACTGGACCAAGGCTGTTTAGGGCTTTAAAGGTCAGCACCAACACTTTGAATTGTGCTCGGAAACATACTGGGAGCCAATGCAGATCTCTCAGGACCGGTGTTATGTGGTCCCGGAGGCCACCACCAGTCTAGTTACCACATTCTGGATTAATTGCAGTTTCTGGGTCACCTTCAAAGGTAGCCCCACGTAGAGCGCATTGCAGTAGTCCAAGCAGGAGATAACCAGAGCATGCACCACTCTGGCGAGACAGTCCACAGACAGGTAGGGTCTCAGCCTGCGTACCAGATGGAGCTGGTAGACAGCCGCCCTGGACACAGAATTGACCTGCACCTCCATGGACAGCTGTGAGTTCAAAATGACTCCCAGGCTGCGCACCTGGTCCTTCAGTGAGTTCCATGGTGTAACAATGCACTTACTGCCAGTGGCGTAGCGTGGGGGGTGCAAGGGGGGGCCGGCCGCACCGGGCGCAACGTCTGGGGTTAGGGCAAATCCATGGGTTAGGGGGCGCAAATCCACGGGTTAGGGGGCGCAAATTACTTGCCTTGCCCCGGGTGCTGACAACCCACGCTACTCCACTGCTTACTGCCATCCTACCCTGAGTCTCATTCAGCTTCAATGGAAGACCCCTCTGTTCTTAGTAGGATAAGAGAGTCTCTCCGCTTTCTCCACATAGCGCATGACTTTGTCTAATAAAAGATGGTAAATGTGCCACGCAGATCTGATGGCTCACAATCATGCACGGGTGCACCATTTGTGAGATAGGCACAGCTATTGTAAATTTCCCCCAAGAATTAAAGGAAGCGAACACATAACGAACTCAGTAGCATAAGGGGGGGAGGTGAGGCCACAAGGGTGGTTGCCCCAGGCGCAAAATTGTTAGGGGGGAGCAAAATTTCAACTCCCTGCGCTGCCTCAATACAGCTGTGTGCTTCTGTTGCTGGGCTCCATTGAAAACAGCTTCTCCACGCAAACCAGGAAGTGACCTCTCCAGACAACAGAACGACTCTTTGTGGCTGAGGTCTCCTGGGTGATGCAGATGCCATTAGGCAGCTGAATGTGCATGCGTACGCTGTCCATTTCCCTCTGTTATGTACTGAGTTGAATAGGATCCAAAAGGCAGCAGTCTGATTGGTCCCAGAACAATAGGATCCAGAATGCAGCAGTCTTATTGGTCCACAGGAGCCACCCAATCCAGCTCCAGGTGGAAGTGAATCCGCAACCTGATTGGCCTACAGGAGAATCCCAGAATTAGCCAATCACGTGGGACCCATTGTGTAAATAATGTATATAAAGCAGACATTCTGGGGAAACTTCCATTCCTCCTCACCACTATGAGCTAAATAAAGAGCATGAAATCCACTCTCGACTCCGAGTATATTTCACCCTCCCTCTTCCCTGTCCCAGGCACTGTCAACCCCTGATACGCCACTGAACTAACTCAGCGCTTCCCATGCAGATGAGTCCTGCCAGCTACACAAGTGAAGATGAGCAGTCTCTGCACTATCTGTTCCAACCACCGACTGGAGAGTTCAACAGTCCAAATCTGCCAACTGCCAGGTATATTGCCCTGGGCTGTCCCCTGGGTCACCTGCCCCTCTCTCTTTCCCTGGGTATGTTCCCTTTGTGCATACATTGAAGGGGAAAGCCACAATTCATACACATGGGGTGCCTTTAAAAGAACTGATATGATGCATGCATATTTTGTACTCGGGAATCTGTTTCCAAGGAGAAGATGTATCACACAAAGTGGCTCTTGCTGGGCATTTGTTTTATCAATGAAACAGTCTTAAGGATTTCTGTGCATTCCAGACTGAAGTGCACACTCAGCAGATGAATTAACCACACATTTCAGAGCCCGCAAGTACTCATTGACACAAGAGGTAAAAATTAGAGCTCCAGCAGAGCTGTAATGAGTTGTTGGCAGCTATTTGCTTTTCCTTAAGCCTCTGCAAAACAGGTTGCTAAACTGAATCTTAGCAACTAAGAAAAACCCACCTTAAAGCAACTTAGAATGCAGTCCTATACCCACTTACCCAGAAGTAATCCCCTTAGAATTCAATATGGCTTACTTCTGAGTAGACAATATAGGATTTCACTGTTGATATATTTTGGGTTAAAACTGAACCCATTGAGTTCTATGGAGCAGACTTTCAGGCAAGTGGGTGTAGGAACAAAGCCGAGGATTGGTTTAAGGTGTTAACAGAACACTGTAAAATTGAACAGACCCACATAGTTCACCAGCAGCAGCCAATTGTCATGGAAATTTTTCTGCGATTTCCCTACAAGGCCGCAGTTCCCCAACGACAATATTGCCTTTTAATATATTAAGCGGATTTAGCAGTGCAATCACATCCATGCCTACTCAGAAGTAAGTCATATTATGTTCAAGGGGGTTTACTCCCCAGGTTAGTGGAGTTCGGATTGTGGCCTAAGTCTAAGGACACTGGACTCCAGCTCCCATCTGTGGCAAACTCCCTAAAAAAAAGAAGAAGAAGCTAGGTAACGTGACTAGGTTGCAGTGTTTTAAACTTAGACACTGCCTCTTAGGAACACTTGAGAAGAAGAAGAAGAGTTTGGATTTGATATCCCGCCTTTCACTCCCTTTAAGGGGTCTCAAAGCAGCTAACATTCTCCTTTCCCTTCCTCCCCCACAACAAACACTCTGTGAGGTGAGTGGGGCTGAGAGACTTCAAAGAAGTGTGCCTGGCCCAAGGTCACCCAGCAGCTGCATGTGGAGGAGCGGAGACGCGAACCCGGATCCCCAGATTACGAGACTACCGCTCTTAACCACTACACCACTGTGATTCCCAGCATGTTTTCGCTAGGGTCCTGTGATCACTTATCTATCAACTAGAGAGTCAAAGTAAGGATCGATCACATTTAAAACAAAACTGGAATATTGTTCAAACATACACAATGAGGGTTAAATCTTCATGGTTACTCCTATAAGGCACCTTGTCTCCATCAAAAGCACCTTAGAAAAACAATTAAGAGATGTACTTAAACTTCTACTTTAAACCTGCTTCCAAGTTAAACCGCTTCCACCTAGAATGGCTATTTGTTCTACTAAGCCAGTACAACATTCCCAGCCCCTTCTGGGTTCCTTACCTTCCTCTCAGGGCAATAATCTGGGTTGCCCTGGCAAGGAAACCCCTAACTATCCAGCTAATCCCTTCCTAGCCCTTTTGCAAGCCCAATCCAAGCCCTATCTCAGCCCAAGCTGAGCCCTATCTGACAAAGTGTCCAGTTCTAACTTTTAACTCTCCACTCCCTCCTGATTGGCTGCAGGGTCTTCCAGGGGATGTTCTAAGGTCCATCCATCACACACACCCCAGCCAAAACAGCCAAGAGTGAGGGGAGTTGCAGTTCAATTCTAGTCCCCATCTCTCGTCTAGATATTTTAGAGATGGCTTTCTACTCATTCTTCCATTTCATTTCTATACCACGTTATATTTTTAAAGGAGGGGGGACCTCAAAGCGGTTTACAACACATTTAAACATCAAATAAAAAAATCCAGAATAAAACATTGCTGAAGAAAGTCAAATACAAAGTATACATTCCAAGCAACTAAAATATTATCTTAAAGATTTCAAAATAAAACATCATGAAGGAGGTCAACTACAGAATGCACATTTAGCGCTGCAGAGTTAACAAAAATATGTGTCTTAAACATTTCAAAGGAAAACATTACTAAAGGAAGCCAAATATAAAATGCATTCTTAAAACAGTGTAATTAACCAGGGAATAAACTATGATCATAAGATTAAAACATGGTTGCTTGACAAAAAGTACAGCCTCCCAGTTTACTGGCTGCTGAAGGCCAGAGGACTGGTTAGTGTTCAATTTTTTTAGTGCTATCAACTGCCAATCAGGGCAGACAATACTGAACTAGATGGACCAATGGCCTGATTTGGTACAAAGCAGTGTCTTACGTTCCCAGCATCCAACAGACAGTCTCACGATGTAAAACTTCCTCATGTTTTGGAGCACTAGAACTTATCCGACACCAGATGTGCTGCCACCTTTCTGAGGTGTCCTGTTGAAGTTTACGTAACTGTGTCTGCAAAGAGTAAATAAGTTTAAATAAAAGTAAAGAGTTGTCGCACTCGCCATTCATCATAGGTCTGAAACGTTTATTAATGCCCCGTCACTGGCTAATAGAGACGCTCCCACTCTCTTCTCAGCTGTGTGCAAACAAACAGTGGTGATTAAGCACCAGATTAAACATCCTCATGAATAGTTAAAAGCCTGTTTTTGAAAGTTTCCTGTCCTTTTACACTAATAGCCCCATTAAAACCTGTTTACAAGCCGGTCATGAGAGTAACTGGGTGCACTTAAAACATGTGAGGCTTCCCCCTAGAGGAACACTCCAGTCATCTTAGGATGGCCTCTGATCAATAGGCTTCTTAAAGTAAGACTGTCTGCCTGAAGCCAATGAAAACAATCCCTGCAAATGAGACTTAAAGAGTTGGCCGAGGCCCAACTGGTTAATTAGCGCATCAGAAATTAGTATTAGCTGCTCAGCGAGGATACTCACCAAGGGAGTCTATAAACCACTTAAAACTAGTAAGGCCTGTGCTTAAAACTGCCCATGCAGAAATCAGGAAGGGAAAGGACTGGTTCACACACGCCTTGAGGACTGCAGCATTGAGGGAGGATCTGCACGTGTGAATGGCCATTGCCAGTCCAACATGGCCAACAGAACTTTGACATCAGCCCCAATGCAATGGAATGTTGCATTGGCATCTGTCTGGCTCAAAGACAATGGAGTGCACCTCTAGGGTGAAGTCGAACCTCAAATTGACCTCCCCTGGGGCGTAGGCCTGGAGCACTATAACTTACAGAGCCAGTGTGGTGTAGTGGTTAAGAGCGGTAGTCACGTAATCTGGGGAACTGGGTTCGCGACTCCGCTCCTCCACATGCAGCTGCTGGGTGACCTTGGGCCAGTCACACTTCTTTGAAGTCTCTCAGCCCCACTCACCTCACAGGGTGTTTGTTGTGGGGGAGGAAGGGAAAGGAGATTGTTAGCCGCTTTGAGACTCCTGAAGGGGAGTGAAAGGCGGGATATCAAATCCAAACTCTTCTTCTTCTTCTTCTTCAGTGTGTCTGCATATCCTGGGCTGCCCAGATTGTGGGAATGTTAAGGAAAGTAAAAGGTAAAGGTAAAGGGACCCCTGACCATTAGGTCCAGTTGTGGCCGACTCTGGGGTTGCGGTGCTCATCTCGCTCTAGTGGCCAAGGGAGCCGGCGTACAGCTTCCGGGTCATGTGGCCAGCATGACTAAGCCGCTGCTGGCGAACCAGAGCAGCGCACGGAAACGCTGTTTACCTTCCCACCGGAGTGGTACCTATTTATCTACTTGCACTTTGACATGCTTTCAAACTGCTAGGTTGGCAGGAGCAGAGACCGAGCAATGGGAGCTCACCCCGTCGCAGGGATTTGAACCACCAACCTTCTGATCGGCAAGTCCTAGGCTCTGTGGTTTAACCCACAGCGCCACCCGCATCCCGTTAAGGAAGGTAGGAGAGGATATATTGTTTGATTTTATTCCTCCTCACTCACGCTAGTGAGTAAACAGCAGAGCACATTCCCTTTGCAACTTATTGGAATCAAGTTGGTGATTCGTTAGAATCCTTTAATTAAGCAATCCAGTCCGGTTTGACCCTGATAAGTTTCCCTTTTATTCCCTCTTAAAATAATAATAACACAACACAGTCTTCTTTAAAAGTAAGAATAAAGTTTTACTCACATTCAGTTCACAGCAGTAATCTGAAGGCAGGCTTTATCTTGTGGTTACAGTGAAAAGAAGTCTGAGCTACATCTCAGACTTTCTGCTTGTGGGCTCCAACCTATGTGAAGGTTGAACCATGCACTGGCTAAGAGCCAAGAGAGCAAGAGTCCAAGAAGAGAGGAAGAGTTTGGACTTGATATCCCGCCTTTCACTCCCCTTAAGGAGTCTCAAAGCGGCTTACATTCTCCTTTCCCTTCCTCTCCCACGACAAACACTCTGTGAGGTGAGTGAGGCTGAGAGACTTCAGAGAAGTGTGACTGGCCCAAGGTCGCCCAGCAGCTCTTAACCACTCTTAGCCAGCGTGGTGTAGTGATTAAGAGCGGTGGACCTGTAATCTGGTGAACCGGGTTTGCTTCCCCGTTCCTCCACATGCAGCTGCTGGGTGACCTTGGGCTAGTCCCATGGACTGCAAGAAGATCGAACCGATTCATTCTTAAGGAAATCAGCTCTGAGTGCTCACTCAGACAGATCGTGAAGCTGAGGCTCCAATACTTTGGCCACCTCATGAGAAGAGAAGACTCCCTGGAAAAGACCCTGATGTTGGGAAAGATGGAGGGCACAAGGAGAAGGGGACGACAGAGGACGAGATGGTTGGATAGTGTTCTCGAAGCTACAAACATGAGAACTGCGGGAGGCAGTGGAAGACAGGAGTGCCTGGCGTGCTCTGGTCCATGGGGTCACGACTAAATGACTAAACAACAACAATACCAATAGATAGATGATAGATTAGATAGATAGATATTGATGATAGATAGATAGATAGATAGATAGATAGATAGATAGATAGATAGATAGATAGATGATAGATAGATGATAGATAGATGATAGATAGATGATAGATATAGATGATAGATAGATAAATAGATAGATAGATAGATAGATAGATAGATAGATAGATAGATGATAGATAGATAGATGATAGATGATAGATAGATATAGATAGATAGATGATAGATTAGATAGATAGATAGATAGATAGATGATAGATGATAGATGATAGATGATAGATAGATAGATAGATGATAGATAGATAGATAGATGATAGATAGATGATAGATAGATAGATATGATAGATAGATGATAGATGATAGATAGATGATAGACATATAGTCAAGTGACGTAGGGTTGCCAAATTTTTGAATTAACCCTGTGCTTGTGCCCATAAGCGGTGTCTGGAAGGCATAAAGAAAGCAGATGACTTTCTCTGGCATGGAGATACAGAAGAGCTTCCTAATTTGCGAGTATTGTGCAGATGTTAAAGGCGCAGGAGCCACGGGGTGGGGAAGCTTGGCAACCCAATGGAGCACACACTGATGTGAAGCAGCTATGTTGTCAGCTTTATAGCCAGTAGGTGTAAGCCAGCTGTGCCTTTTACTGCAGTTTGATCCACGACAATTAGCAGGTAATAACATTGTTCTCCATGCTGGGGGGAGAAACATCACCTGCTAATTCCTAAAGATCAAGCAGTTGTTAAGGATGCACTACAGAAACCAGGTGAAAAAAGGGAGCAACTCTAGAAACAGGCATTGTGCATGCTATTGCTTCCAACATCGAGAACAGTTTTTGCTGTCTTTCAAACATGTCACCGTAATACAGGGGTCAGCAAAAAAAATTAGCCACTTCTCCGGAGGGCCGGAGAAGAGGCACGGGGGGGGGGGCTGGAAGAAGAAACAAGGAGGGCAAGTAGTCCTCCTCCCCAGCCCCAGCGCTTACCTTCCTAGGGGCTGCCGCCACCGCCGGCACTGCTGCTGCTTCTCATGGGTAGGCAGTGGGAGCTCGTCCACTCCGCTCTCTGGCCCACAGGAGCACCAGAGAGGTGGTGGAAGTGGCAGAGGGAAGATGAGTGGCGCAAAAGGGCTGGCTCCGGAGAGGGGCTGCTTAAAATGGTGCTCAGCCAGCTCAGCCCAACCCCCTTCCTCCTCTAGGCAGGGCAGGGAGAAACCTGGAGGAGGGAGGGAGGAGGCGCCGCCGCAGTGTGTGAGAGACAGAGGGGGGAATGGAATGGTGCAGAGGGGGAAATGGCACAGCCCGAACGAAAGGAATCTCCCAGTACGTTTCCAAACACAATTCAAAGTGTTGGTGCTGACCTTTAAAGCCCTAAACGGCCTTGGCCCAGTATACCTGAAGGAGCGTCTCCACCCCCATCGTTCTGCCCGGACACTGAAGTCCAGCGCCGAGGGCCTTCTGGCAGTTCCCTCACTGCAAGAAGTGAGGTTACAGGTAACCAGGCAGAGGGCCTTCTTGGTAGTGGCACCTGCCCTGTGGAACGCCCTCCCACCAGATGTCAAAGAGAACAACAACTACCAGACTTTTAGAAGATATCTGAAGGCAGCCCTCTTTAGGGAAGCTTTTAATGTTTGATGCATTACTGTATTTTAATATTTTGTTGGAAGCCGCCCAAAGTGGCTGGGGAAGCCCAGCCAGATGGGCGGGGTATAAATAATAAATTATTATATTATTATAATAATCTCCACGCCGATCCATGGACAGTCCGTGGGCCGGATCCTGAAGCCAGTTGGGCCTGATCCAGCTCCCGGGCCTTAGTTTGCCGACCCCGCTGTAATAGCATGTGGGGGGGAGAAAATATTAGACCCCACCCCCCAATAGGTGCATCTTTTACTTAGGTTTAGTTTTCCTACAGTATCTCCAAAAAAAAGTCACCAATGTTGCCGCTTTGGTAATACTAAATTTAATCTGGAAGGTGGCCAGATAAAGCAGGTTATTAATCAACAAAACTTTCTTTAATCGTTTGACTATATCCTTATGCTGTTGTGGGTGCTGATACAAAATTATTATTTTTCTATAGTGGCTCTTTGAGATGCATGAAGTTATCATTCAGCCAGGGATGAGGAAGCTGTGGTCCTCCATACACTGCAGAACTACAACTCCCACACATCCCTGGTCAGTGGCCAGGGACGCTGGGAGTCCATCAACATTTGGGCGGTAACAAGTTCCCCATTCTTGCAAGTCTCATCCATGCACTGTGTTAGATGGATTTAGATGCATAGGAGAGGATATTTCATTTAGCAATTATCCTTCCACTTTCTCACTTGTGTGAGAATGCAAATACCTATTTCAGCGGAGTGATATCACCAACCATGCACAGCTTATCTCTGGAAGCTATTAGGACAAGGTTGCATAACCTTCTGGAACAATTATGATATTGAATGATGCTTTAGGCAGGCTTGGATTATCTTCTCCTTTTGTATGTTGCCCTCTTAACAAAGAAATCACTCTTGGACTGTTTAGTAAACAAGGGGAAAAAATCAATGTTTACTTGCATCAAAAGTCTTGCCAGAATTCAACAGATACAGTGATGAAAGTCAAATAATCCGAAATTACAAATATCCAGAGTCCAGTTCAAAATGGAGACTGCTCACTGGAGGAGAGCTAAGACACATCTTCCCCCTTCGCAGGTAGGAAAAAGAGTGTGTAATGACAGGAAAAGTTTAGACTTTAGAGGATATGACATCATAGAGTCCGCTGTCTGTGACTATCTAGCAATCATGTATTTGTGATTTTGGCTGCAGATCCTGCCACTCACTGTAGAGACTGTGGCCACATGATTCTTATTCTTTCGCACTCACTATTTTAGTTGAAGGAATAAGGGCCCCTCCAGATTTTCTTTATTTATTGAAGACATTTATATACCACTTAAATATCTGCATTTCCAAGTGGTGTACCAAAACACACACACACACACAGAAAATGGGAAAAGAAAAAGTGATCCTAAAACCAACTACCTTTAAATGCTATCTGGAACAAGGAATTCTTAGACCAGGCTTCCACAACTTCAGCCCTCAAGATGATTTTGGCCTACAACTCCCCTGATCCCTAGCTAGCAGGACCAGTGGTCAGGGATGATGGAAACTGCAGTCTCAAACATCTGGAGGGCTGAGGTTAAGGAAGCCTGTCTTAGACACAAGTAGAGTGCCTCCCTAATCTCAGGTGGGAAGGAGTTCCACAGGCTTGGGCCCACTACAGTGAATGGATGGTGTCTAGTAGTTGCAAGCCGTGCATCTCAGCCATGAGTGACTACCAAAGATTCCTCCAAAGATCTCAGTGATTGGGTGGGAATAGAAGTAATCAGGAACCCCTTAAGATGTCCTGGACCCAGCTGTTAAGAGCTTTGTAAATGGATACAAGATTATTGATGTCTTTTTTTTTAATCAGGCATTCATGATGCTTCGTGCTCATGATTATTTCAGGGTGGTTATACACGACTCCACTTTCAGCGCTGCTTGCAGATGCAAAAGTTTTGGGATAGACATATTGCTTTGTTTCCAATCTGCGCAGGCCATTCCTGCTGAAATCCTGTAACTTTATACCACAAAAGTTTCGGGGGCTGGGGTGGGGTTGTCCTGCTTCAGTTGCACAAGCCGACTTCTCCAGGTCTCAATCATGCAGTAACGTTGGGAGAAGCATCACAGAGCAACTAAGAACTTGGAATGGTGTGCAGAGTCTCCAGGGTAAATCCACTCACTAATGCACTGCTATTGCATCAGTGACGTTTTGCAGAATACACCTGCCAAAAGGAAAAAGGGGAAAATCAGCACCTTGGAGAGCACCAAAGTGTGCCTCGTTTTAATTCCTTTTCTCACTATAGAAAAGTGAGTAGCGCTTCATTTTTCAATGCAATAATGTAGTTATATGATACATTTTTAAAAAATAAATAAGCAATATGTCGTAAGTAGTTTATAACAATAAAATCATTAAACCATAGAATAAAACCATTTCAAAAAATAGGTATCTGTTAAGCATTGTGGAAAGATGTGTTTCTTAATTGTCAACACAAGGCCAGGCGGAATAGAGCAGTTTTCAGCGGTCTTTTGAAAGTTGCCACAGAAAGTACTTGCTAAATGTTTGCTGTTAGAACATGTATGCATAGCCCTTAATGAACTCTGACTTCTGGGGGATGTTATATGTTTTGCACTTCTGGGAGGAATAGATCGCTATGTATTTTATTATTATTTGTTTATTTGTTATTGCAGTGTATCTCCCTTTTAGGAAAGGTATAAGGACAATTATCACTTTTCCAAATAGCCCATTCAGACGCACCAGCTCCTCCAAAATTGTTTCTGTGCTTATATTGTGGGGTTTGTTGTGATCTTGGTAGGACTGCCAGATCTAGTGTCCCAAGACATTCCTTCTTCGAGGCTGGTCGCTGGCCTCAGAAACGTTTCCAGGTAGGGGCCTAATCCACCAGGAAACTGCCCTTTCACACCTCCCTACAGAAAATCAGTGGGAGGTAGGGCAAGACACATATGTCAATGGAACTTGCCCTGGAGGATTTACTGGTAGATTCTGACACCACCACCACGGGCTGGTCAAATTTCCCAGTAAAGGTGTACATCTAGTGCACACACTTAACTGGAAGTCCGGGGCTTACTTCAGAGTAGACATGCATAGGGTCCTGCTGTGTGGCGCCACAGGATGGTGCTAGACTGGACATCGTTCAGACGGATTGACCAGCTGGGGAAATTGGGGGGGGGGTTGCTCCCCATCCAAATAGAAAGAGGTTCACAAGTTTTCAATAAAGGACAGGAGGGAGTCCCGACGAAATCGTGTAAAGGGGTTAGGATCGTGTCCTACTTACATTTCAACGGGGAAAGGACAAACAGCGCGATCCTCTGCACATTTGCTCAGAAGTAAACTCCAGGCAGTTCTTCGCCCTCAAACTAAGTGTACATAGGATCGCTGCCTAAGACCGGCTGCGATCCTGTACACGCACGGGCTGCAACCCTCCCCTAACGGCTGATTTGGGAGTAAACCGCCCTCTAGGAACACAGAGGGAATTGTCTGAGAGTAAAAAAAAAAAGTGCACCGGATTGGGCTCGGTGTCTGGAAGCATCTGAAACTCGGGCGTCGACCCCAGTGAAATGAGGTGGGTTTTTAAAAAACGGATTAGGGGGTCGCCGTAAAACCTAACCACGCACATTACTGGAACGGCCGAGTCCCACCGAACACAATGCTCCTTTCTTCTGAGTAGATTTGGAGTGGACCGGGCTATCAATCCGAGTCCAGTCGCTTTATTCGCTCAAACCTGGATTGCTGAAAGTGTTTGGAGGCTCCGCAACGAAAAGGGAGGTTGACACAATTTCTAAGCGTAAAGCTCTGAGATGCGCGGGCGGATAGAAAAGGCAGAAAAGCGTCGCTTTCCCTCTGTGACTCCCTCCAAATCTCTTTGATATTTGTTTTAAATGCTTTTTACCCACCTCAACATACAACTTTCTTGGCTTCACACTTTTCAGTGTTAAAAGCGCAGTAAGCAAGAGATAATTAGAGGCGCTTGCTTTTTTGTTTTACGTTAATAGGAATTTCAGTTTCTGCTGTCAGTTACCTCTGGCAATCCGGGAGTAAACGGATTTTGGAAGAGCTCACATTTCCTTGATCCCCAGGGGGGAGGTCTACCTGTTACTCCTTCCCAGGTATCTACACGCAGATATGAAAAGCGGCTGTGAGGGACAGATCCTCACTATCATTGCCGTGGTATAATATGCTTTCGAGTCTCGCTCAGGAAGGAAAAGATACAGCTCCCTGCCCCAAGAAGCTTACAAACCTACGAGGGGTGTTCAGATGCGAAGGGAAATAGTGTCCCTGTTTCCTATTTACTGTTTGCACCCAGGAGATTTTGCAACTATATATATCATAGCTGGGAGAGAGGGGCTGACTGACTGACCGACAGAAAGGAATTCAGAAATTCGAAGGGATCTAGGAGATGTTTGGCCGTCGCCCGTACTCGGTGAAAAACCGACAAATAAGGATCCAGCTACAGCCTCGTTGGTGACAGCTGTCCATCTTCTCCTTAAATATCTCCAGCAAAGGAAAGCCCTGGAGGCAGGCTGCTTCACAATCAACAGCGCCTGTGAAGTTTCTACCAATATTTATGGCAATCGTCTTTCCATTGTCGACGCTCTCCTCGCACCTAGAAAACGCAGAGGTAGACTTCCTCTGTTTGGAAAAGTTCCATCTTAGCTGTCGATGATAGACGTGCACTCAACTCCCCATTAAAACGGATAAATTCTTTATCAGTCTACCTATGCTATCGGCACCGTGAATCCTAGGCATTACTATTTGCCGTGCATTTGACGCACCGTGGCATAGGAACCAACTCCTAGGGCCCGAGGGCCCAATAATTTTTTTAAGGGGGCCGGGGCCCCCAAAGCTGATGGGCATTACCATTCAAATGGTATGAATGCCCCTCATCTTGTGATCGATTATGCGAAGCAGGGCTTACTGGGCCCCCAATATTTTATTCAAGTTGGCTCCCCTACATCGTGGACTTGAGAAAACTTTACGCGGCGGTAAGGAGCCCACCGCTGGAGTCCCCCTTACTTCTGGGGAGCGCGCAGCGCCCTCCGGCTCAACAGGCTTCCGGGCCGCGCTCCCGCCCCGCTTCCCGCAGACGTTTTCGCGGTGGCAGCGGAAATCCCCCGGGGTGGGCGCTGTGGTTAATGCAGCTCCCCCAATCTGCGCCTCTTCCCCTCCTCCGCCAGCTAAGGGCTGTTCTCTTAATGAATTACTAATGAGTTAAAATTGGACAGCAGGCTTAATTAAAGCGTAGAGGCAATGTGTTTACCACATTGTAATTGAACTCATTAGGGCTGGGAGGGTTGGTGTTTTGCGTTTTCTTTAGTCTTCCTCTTTTTTCCTCCCTTTCCCTTGTCTGTTTTGTTTGGAGTTGGGGTTGGTTTTTTTAAACAGCCGCCTGTTTTGCTTTGGGGTTTTGCTTTCCCTCCCCCTCCCCGCACACCCCGCCCCGTGGCAAATCACGGGCAGAAATAGTTTGTTAGGGGAAACTGGGGCGAAATGAAAGAAAGAGGGTCAACTATTTGGATGAAAAACACGACTGGGGTGGAGGGGGAGAGACGGAGAAGGTGAAATTGCAGCCGTTTTCTCCAGGGTAGCGCCTGGACCTGGGCTGAGAGACATACAATATATGTAGGTAGGTGGAGAAGGGAAATGTATTGATTTAAGGGGAAAGGGATATCGAAATGAAAGGGTAGAGACAGGAGGCCTCCAGGGGCGAATGCTGAACGTTATGTAACTCGGGGTTCTTGCCCTTTAACCACCCCGCCAAAACCGGGGTAAATCCGGGGTACTTTAAGAGGAGTTAATTTCACACATCTGTTCACTCGCTTCCTGTGAGTGTCTAGGACACTCTAAGCCCCAGGCTGAATAAGGAACCAGACTAGGGCAGAGGAAAAGAAAAGAAAGTTGTATTCTTGGGTCTGTACCCCGAAGGAAGACAGCGAAATTGAGTGCCCTGCGAGTGTCCTTCTTGGCGCCATTTGTAATCCGTGTGTTGATGACGTTTACACGTCTCCACGGTTTCCCAGCACAACAACCTTGGGAGGTTGGGCGGAGAGAGAACGGTAAAGAGACTTGGCTCAGCCCAAGTCAACCCATGAGCTTCGTGACTAAGGCTGCGATCCTAACCCCCACTTGCTTGGAAGTGGATTCAATAGGGCTTAATTCTGAGTAGGCATGGCTAGACAAGCCAAATGCATAAGCGCTCTATGCCAGGCGCATATTTTATTATTTATTATTATTAATAAACGCGGTTCTCCTCCTCCTGGGTCTTTTCCAGAGCATAATGTGGCGCGGCTTGCAACGCGTTATCATCAAGGATCCGCTCCCCGATCTCTAGAGCGCAGTCTTCATGCATTGACCTACAGGGCTGGTTCCTTAAGTTAGTGTGTTTAGGATTGCCTATTTAAGCATTTTCCCCTGCAAAGTCAGCCTGGAGACTCCCGGGGGCGGGGGTTCTAACCTTAGGATCGCAGGCTTACATGTCAGCCAACGCAGAAGATGTGACCCTATTAAACAGACCCGGGGGGTGGTATAAACCCGCTTCGGCTGCACTGGCTTTTGGACTGGTCTCCAAACACGATTCTGAGAACTGCCAGGAGGTTAGTGGGACGCAAGGTCCAAATGGGCATTTCTTGTGCGTTTTGGGAAACGATTGGGTTTTGTGCGCGCTGGGTGGGAGTCCCGCTTCCCAAGCTCTTTCCCTCCTACAGGCCTCGCAGGGCGGATCCAGTCCTCGGCTTCCTTTCGCAGCATTCGCTGGGGCTTACTTCCTGAGAAAGCGCGTTTAGCATTGCGTCGTCAATCAGCTTCAGCGCGCGGGCTCCAGCTTGGCAGCGGCCTGCCTCCTTCATTTCCGAACACGCTTAGGATGGCGAGGCTCCGGGTGCGGAAGTAAGGCCCATAAACCTAAGAGCGAAAGGCTTGATTAGGGAAGGTCAATGGCAGAAGCAAAGCTGTAGCCAGACTGACTCAGGCTGCAGTCCTAACCCCACTTGCCTGGGTGTAAACCTTATTGGACTTACTTCTGAGTAGACGAGTGCGCGCTAAGAACTGTAGCCCCCAACATACTAACAGCGCGATCCTGTGGATTAAATGGGATTTAGCTCCCGGATAAGGGTGCGCGGCAGGATTGCATCCTACATTCCACTGGACTCTGGTGGAGAAAGCCTTAGTTAGAAGGCTTGCAACGCTGAGCCCGCTTAGTGGGGGAATCTGCAAGTTTTACTGGGGGCTGAATGGGTCCCGTTCCACTCCGTGGAGCTAAACTTCAGAGTAAATGGGCAGTGGATCGCCCAACGAGTCATCGCCCTCACCCTACGACTTCTTAGAGGCTTGCTAGAGTGGAGACCAATGCGCTCGTTCGGCCAGCAGATTCTCCAAGCGCATTCCGATTGAACCAGGCGGGGAAAGGAAGAGCAAAGAGGGGGAGGAGGGCAGTTTGGTTGGCTGGCTGGCTGGTTCCAGCAGCTACAGAGCCCTCGAGGAGGAGGTGGAGGCGGCGTGCTGGCGTGCCGGCTGGCTGGCTGCTGCTGCTACTGCCGCCTGCCTAGGAGAGGGCAATCGCCGTCCCCCCGCCCCAGCCCACAAGAGGGAGGGCGAGAGCCACGGCCTGCCGCCAAAGTTCCCCAGCGAAGAGAGACGCCTGCGAACTCGCCGCCCGAGAAGGAAGCTCCGTCGAGTCTCCGCGCTAAGGCGCCGCTCGGATGGCCCGAGCGCTGAGAGGCGCTTGGCCCGGCTGCGGGAAGCCGAATCTGCGGGGCTGAGGCAGGTAAGCGCTGGGCTTCGCTCCCTTCGAAAAACCCTCTTGGCAAGGGGTGAGGGTCTTGAGGGGAAAGGGGCACTGAGTTTGAAACGGGCTCTCTGTTTTATGACTGTTATTTTCAGACGACTCTCTGGCGCAGCGGCCACGTACGATCTCTTGGTTCAAGGTGGGTCGGTGATGGAGGTGTCATCTTCCAGTCTTGAGCGCCTTGCTGTCTCCGCCGCCTCTGGGTTGTCTTTCTTGATGCTTCGCAGTCTTCCATTGTTGTGCTTCTGTTTCTAGGTTTTCCCCACCCCCCACTCCAAAACGCCAACCAACCAACTCACTCGCCAGCCAACCGCCCTGCCAATTCCGCGCTATTATAATTGTCCTATAATTTGTTGCTGGCGACGTCTTAATTTGCTGAGGGTGGATCTATTTGATTAAGACAATTAATCTTTGATTACAGGACTCTGATGTCATTTGACAATAAAAACGCTTTCCTGGCGTTTATTTGACGTTGATGCTTCTTCCTCGACTAGCTTCTCCCCTCACAAAAAAAAAGTGAATTTCTTCCCTGCAAAGGAAACTTGCCATAATTTAAATTGAACTCCCAAGAAAAAGGTTTTTCTTAAGTGGATGAATTTCCGCTTGAGGAAGTCTGACTTAGGAGGAGAGAAAGGAAACTGGACTTATTTGGTTTTGAAGTTTTATTTGCAAATGGGCTTAGCAAGGTTTGGATACGCTGCAATGACATCTGGTTTGTTTGCGTGTTTGGGAGGTGAGGGCTGTATTTCCATCCCTGAATAATCGGCATTGCTGAATGTCGAATGCTGGGCCCCGAAGGTAACGGAGAGTGTTTCTTTCGTCCTGCCTCAGAAAGGATCCTACGCTGAGGGATCAGTCTGCTCCTAATATATAAAACGTAGTAGTAGTAGTAATAATAATAATAGCGAGGTTCCTCACACCTGGTACTTGCACTCCCTGGCCGAGGACCCCAGGCACTTGAGGACTTGCTGTGGTTACTCGGCGGTGCGGAAATAGCCACTGTACATGCCCAGAGGCACTCTTATTAACGTTAGGGAACTAAGCCCGAGCAGGCACAAACTAAGCGAAGTTAGGGAGCGAGAAGGGAACCAAAATTTCTTTCTTCTCCTGTTTAGCTAACTCTCAGATAATGCAAGGGAACGCCGAAATATTATTTAAAAAACAAACAAACACGTTTTTGTTTACGTTAGCGATTAATTACTTAAAGTAGAGGAGGCGGTGATGCGGGAGAGGGGGCGTTTGCGGAAGGAGCTGTCCGTTCAGCACCACAAGCCTCGGCTGCTGTCCGTTCAGCACCATCAGGTCGGCATTCAAAAGGCTTTGAGATTTCTCCCCACTCGCAAAAACGGGGCCGTAATACTGCACCGTCTCAGAACGAAAACCTTTAATAGTTATCATGCATATTGGGAATTCCGAGCAAGGTTGCTGTAGAGAGCTTGAATGTAGCATATTTCTCAGTCTGATCCGCAATACCTTTGAACCCTACTAGGTCCTCTTAACCGTGCAGGGACTTATGGCTCCTAAAAGCGTTTGAGTTGGAAAGCGCCCCACTGATTTCAGTAGTATTTATTGAGCTTAAGATCGCCGCGGTAGGGTTGGAAGCGATTTACGGTCTATTCGGCACCAATCTCTAGCGCTGAGGCGGGACTCTTCCTAAAGCAGCCGGATCCGTGACAGAAGTATTTTGATTGAGTTTTTCTAGCCTCACTGAATTAGATATAGAGGCCTTTCAGATAAATTTCTGGGTTGCTCTTAAATGAAAGACAGCCCTTATTTCTATCGCATACACCGTTCTGGGTTCGGAGTGGTGGGTTGGCTTAAAGAACTACAATCTCTTGCGATTCCCGTTCAGGGAAAATAAGGAATAAAATAGGCAGCCTCTTCTTCTTACAAATTAAAGCTCCTGTCAGTTTTTGGAGCCGTGTCATCTTGCGCGGTTACATACCCTTTAAAAAGAAAATGAAATTTCTTGAAAGTGCCCCCTCATACAAAATATTCATGCCTTCCTCCCCCCTCCCCCGCTTTTTAGGAAGGTTACTTTCCGCCTTTAACTTCTGCTGACCCTTGGAACTGCAATTCAACATCCGTGAGCCTTAAGAAGCAGGATTTGAAAATAGCCCTGACATTTAGAAGATAGATAGCAAGACGGGGGTCCACGTTTGAAAAAGAAAAGCCTACGTGCAAAAAAAGGAAGGGGGGAAAAAAGATGAAATTAATCTAGCGCGATAGGCAGACAAGACTTGGGTTTTGGGAGTGGCGACAGGTAGAGAAATGACTTGGTGCGATCCTTAAAGACTGGAGGTGGTGGTTCTGGCACCACCTTTGGAACAGGATCTCCTTATTCCTTTATTCCCCAACCCAGCCCAGGGCTGCACTTTTCACCCAACGTGGCTAGCTTGAATTCACCTCTGCGCCTAGTCTCTGGCCCCCCGCCAGGAGCTCGGTGAGGTCTCTACCCAATAAAGTTATGCATAAGTTGGCCTCTTGAAAGGGGATGGACACAAAGTCCCATCATGCACCTTTCCGAAAATGCGCAAAAACGGTGCGGCCCCAGCCTTAGACTTTTTCTGCTGCGAACAGGAAGCCAAAAGACTTCTACTACGAAAATCCAAGACCGCGATCCTAAAGCATGACTGGACACGTTCTGTTCTTCAGCGCATTTAAAACACTGAAGGTGAGCAGAAGGATCATACCCAAGTTGCGTTTATTTACTCACTTTAAGGGGGTGCATAATTTTTTTAAAATAATAATAATAATATACCCTTCATTTTTTAAAAAACAAATTAAGTCAGTGCTGGTTTAGGATGACAGTGTTTAGTTCCACTCACTGGCATCGAGAACAGCGTACCTACTTAAGATGTTTGAGCTCTCCCCGCCCACTTTGACTGTTCTGTCTTCAAACCGCCTGCGCGGAACTTGATGTGGCTTCTGATTAGGGGAGGTTAATTAACCGTTCCTAAACCTTAAAGCTTCCGAGAACAGCCTAATCCACAAATCGGTTAAGCCACGGTCGCTGGATTCGAATATTCCTGATGCCTTCCACGCAAGTATATTGGCACAGAAGTATTTGATCTTTTAAAGAATCGGTTAATAACAAATAATGTTACAGCCTAGGATAGCAAGTTTGCTTAACTCAGAAATAAATCCCGCCGAGTTCAGTGGGGCCTAATCCCGCACCATAAGGTTGCAGTTGCGCGGCGTAAAGCTAACGCTAATATACACTAAGTAGCACACACAAAATATATTTGGAGATTAAAAATTGCAAATAGCAGTAGGAAGAGAGGCCGATCCACAGCTCGTGGGACGTTGCATGAATCCTATGCATTCCAACCTAAGAGTAAGTAGCTCATTGTACACATACTGTCTTGCATCAACGTGCATAAGAAATACAACTATTTGGATTTAATCCAGTTCGCACTGCGAATTGCAACTCTTTCTTTAGGGTCCCACGAGGCCTTAATTTATTTTGCAGTTTGCTTTGGTGTATTAACCGGATTTGTAGCCCCAGGGTGTCCTAACGATGATGGTCCAGAGACCCAGACAAACCGAAACAATTTGATCAGGAAACACATTTGGGTCTGCAGCTGCCTGGGAATCCTCCGGATTAACAGGTTCGTAGGTCCGTTGTGTGCAAGCAGCTTTACCGGAGAAAGAACTGGGTTGGGTTTGTAAGGGAAGCAGAGGCCTAGTTAGTTTATTCATCAGAAAGAAGTAAAAAAAAAAGAAAAGTGTGCGGGGCGGGGACTCTCCCCGAAGCAGGAAGCTACTGCAAACGTTTATCAATAATGAATGAATCTCCTGCAATAAAATACGTGCATCATTGGCTACATTAAACTCCGTGCGTTGCTGCGAGGCCCGCCGCTCCTCCTGTCGGTCTGAAAGGCCCACCGACGTGCGGAACCCTGAACCCGAGAAATCAGGCGAGGCACAAAATTGAACGGGGCTGCGCTTATCCGACGCAGGTAAAAGCCTCCGAAATCTGGAAAGCTCTAGTTAAGGAAGCACAAGAGAGGCAAACTCCCCCCCCCCCCCATACGTGCTAATTCCCCGGTCTGCCCTGTTCTACTGATACCTATTGCACCTCCTTCTGGGTTTTCCTTGGCCCTTATATTGGTTTGGAATGCCCACAGATACAGCCTAATATTTATAGAATGCCTTCAATGTGCCTTTGCAATTCTCCCCACACACAAACACACACTCGAAAAAGTGTAAACCCCATCACGCAGAATGAAGAAACCCGGACAAGCCCCTGCCCCGATGAGCTTCCTATTTAGATACTACTGGGGAAGGCAGAGCGGAGGAGAGGTCATTTAACAAGATAGGAGTCCCGTGTGTGTGTGTAAGAGAGTGAGAGATGTGTACAGTAATATATAAAACATCCTTAAAGAGCAATGACCGTCATCGAAATTCTTTAACCGATACACACACACACACACGGAACGGGAACAGAACGAGCATAAGGTTACTCTTGTGCAAAGCACATTGCAAAGCCTGATTCTAAGGGTCCTCCTGTGATTATAAAGAGTGGAAAGTTTTCCCTTTCTTAAACCCAGGTTGTCATGGAGCAAAAGTACAGTGCCGAATTTCCAAATACTCACGGAGGGCACAGTTCCCCAGGGTGCTCTTTGATTTAGCCAGGGAGCGCTCGTAATGGTTTTACACGCTAAAAAGTAGGAGCTGCAACAAAATGTTGCAGTGCGGAGATCTCCTGGGTTGTTTTCTTGTCTTGCCTGCCTTTCCATTCCCACCTCCCAGTCGGTTTTCTCCCCCACCCTGTCAGTCAGTGCTCTTTTAAAGAATTCCAAAAATGGGTGGAATCTTAAAACGTGCCAAAGAATTTAGAATGGAGCAAGCCATGGGTGCTATTTTATCTAAAGCGGCTCTATCATGCCATTTTCTTTTTAATTATCCTGACACGCCTGAATCAAAACAACCTACCCACGTTTGAAAAACTGGACCATCGTGCCAAAATTAATCAGTCAACGCTTCTATCGAATAATCTGCCGATTAATGGTTAAAGCCACTGGGTGTAAACAGCCGCTGTTCCCTGCCCCACGGAGCTTACAACCTAAATGGGCGCGCTTGAACATCCCACCGATGTTCAAATGAACGCAGCGAAATCCACGGCTCCTCAAAATGTTTAACTTGCACAGGATCGCGTCCTAAATGTCGACGGTGGCGGAGACAATGGAAAAGAGAATATTTTGGCTCGCGCGTCTGTCTGTCTGTTTGCCTGTTCTATCACTTCCTGGTGTGGTTCGCTGAGTGACGGTTACCATCATCAGCAGCGAGTGAGCCCTTTTCAATGGGAATCCAAACCCTGGGCAAATACCTAACTTGAGATCCAAGTCCAGCTCCGATTTTCTCTATCAGGCAGGGTTCCCACAGCCACCCCTCCTTCTCCGAGCCAAGTTTTCCTGAAATAAACAAAAGAGAAAGTGCGGGCAGGGGGAGAGAGAGAATCGTCAGAAAACTCTCTTTGGTGAATTCCAAAGCACCATTAACATCCCGCTTTAAGTGAATGTTAACAGTAAATAAAGAATTCTCTTGATTGTAATAGTTGGAACAAAGCGACCATAAAGCAGTAGGTGGTCATCAGGCAAGATAGATGCTGCCTTATTATCACCGTGCGGTTGAGAGAGGGGGTTTTGCCAAAGAGTTTTAAACGGGATTGCGCGGCGCAGGCGGGAAGAGGTTCGGGGCTAATCGACTACTCAAAACGAATCCCTTCCCGGCAGCCCGATCCTACGCCACGTTTACTCAGAAAGGAACTCCACTGTGTCCAAAAGGGCTTCCTCGTCAGAAAGCGGTTGAGGTCTTAAGCCTCAGCCGATCGAAAGGGGAAAAAATACGCCATTCATCCCAAGAATTGCAAACAGATGGCATTTAAATCGGTTTCTGAGGTTTTAAATTCCCAGGTCGTGAATCAAGATTGGAACCTTATCTCTTCTCCTTTGAGGGCCTCGAAAAACCAATGTTGTTCAGGAAAAAGGACGTTTGGCATGAAAGCCTATTGAAGTGACATGCCTTACTCCCCAGTAAATGTGTGCGGAACCGGGGGGGTAATGACCCGTTTTTACTTCGAAGCTTCGTCTGCCCTTTACACACTGACAGAGCAATCCTATGCATGTCTACTTGGGAGTAAGACCTATTACGCTTACTGCGAGGTAAGTGTTTATAGGACTGCAGCCTCGGTGGGGAATAACTCTCATTAGTGGAAATTCACTTTTGATCAAACGCTTTCAGAATTGAACGGTTCACTGCGCCAAAAATACGTTTCGTTTGAGGTCTCGATAAGGCCGGATCCGAGGAACGTCGATACTCGGGAGGAGGTTCCGCTGGCCTCAGTGGGACCCCCAATCTCAAGTGTCCGCTGGAGCATTGGATGGGGCTAAACGTCTAATCAGAGACACCTTGAACTTGGGAAGGGAGTCTCCTTGGATTCCATGGGGTTCCCTCCGCGCAGACACGCACTTTGTTGAGCCCCACTGAATCCGGCGCGATTTCCTTCCCAAGAAACTTGGTTAGGGGTTAGGCTGCCCCTTCGCCAAAAAGCCCGTGCCTCCCTAGAAAGACTGTCACCCCATATAAGCTTCTGGGACCCATCCTAGGAGTCAGGAGGGAGAGGTCCTCTCCAGAAACAAAATTAAGCAACTGGGAACGCTCCAGAGTCGGTTCCTGCTGCCGCCCAATGGGTTAAACCTGTCCCTCTTCCTTTTTTTCCTTTTTTTTTTTTAGCAGATCGTTCCTCAACATCTCCTCTCCTCCCCCTCCCCCCGCTGATTCTTTCTTTCTCCACCTTCCTCACATGCCTACAGACTGAACAGTCCCTCAACAGAAAGAAAACCACCCACAGCATTAGAGAACCAGGGCAGGAGAGGCGCGGTGGCTTTTCCTTACAAAGGCAGATTTTCCGCCCCTGCTTTCTTGCAGGCTACTGGAAAGGAAAGGCTATCTCCCTTCGGAGAGAGCTGCCCGCGAGTCCCAGCTGCGTCGTCGGGGCTCCCATTATTTCCTCGGTGTCGATTCCGAAGTGCCTAGTCTTGCAGAAAAAGGCTGGGCCCTTCAGTAAAGGATGCCTTAGGTCATTGGAAGTGTGGGGGGTGGGGGTGGCAGAAGATAGTGGGAGGATCTCCTAACACCCACCCATCTCACCAAAGCGCCGAGTCAATCCCAGCTCGCAACGTTGCCGGCTGCTCCGAATCTTTGTCGCCCTTCTCTCTCCCTCGCGTGAAACACAACAAAAGCGCCTTGGAATCGCATCTGTTCTTTGCAGAAATAAGAGTCGCTCGCCTCTAAATGTGGTTCCTTTTTTTTGAAAAGGAGAGAAACGGGGCTGGCGACTGAGGTTCTTTTCCCAGTGGTTTTTTCTGCTCCAAGGCGCCGTCCTTTCCCTTATATTTTCTTTTCTCTTCTCTTCTCTTCTCTTCTCTTCTCTTCTCTTCTCTTCTCTTCTCTTCTCTTCTCTTCTCTTCTCTTCTCTTCTCTTCTCTCTCTCTCTTTCTTTCTCTCTCTCTCTCTCTCTCTCTCTCTCTCTCTCTCTCTCTCTCTCTCTCTTTTCCATGGATGCTTCGGCGCTCGCCTGCCCGTTTTTGTGTCGCTTTGCCTGGAAGGTTATTCAGGAGACGAGACGGGGGGACGGCGGCGGCGGGGTGGGGGGGGACGGGAGACGAGGACACCCTGAAGTGATGCGATCTAATTGAACGTCGAGCTTTTCCAGATGGGACCTTCTCGTTTTCAAAAGAGTCGCTCTCTCCCTTTCAAATTCAAATCATCATCGGAATTATACGGATGCCTCTGTGTGAGAGCGAGAGAGAGATAATTTCACTCGCATTTATTTTTTTAAGGTTGAAAGCATGCAAACGATCCTCTTAAAAAAAATACCCCAAAGTTATTCTTGTAAAAAGAAAAAAATGGTCATGATCCGAACAAAGTCTAAGCTCTTCAATTACAGAGTAATCCTTTACTCGGAAGCAAGTCTTACTGAGCTCAGTGAGGTTTACTCCCAAGTATGAGGCTGTTAGGATAGCAAATGCTGTTAAGCAATTGCCCTAACTCATCCACTGAAATCAATGGGCTTTTAAAAAAGTACTTTAGCATCGAACCGAGTGAGCAGTATCCTTAAAAAAAAAAAAAAAGCTTTTCAAAGACCTCTGTTTTGGACAAGCGCCTAACTAAACCAATGAGCCTGTGTGTAGGCCCAATCCGCAAGGCATTTGTGAACATACTACATGTAAATGTTAACACATAAATCCCTCTTTTTTCATTTGTTTGGGTGTTACCTCTATTTTTTAACGATGGAATAAACACTTGAATTAAAATCGGTGGCCAGTAGTGATGTATGGAAGTGAGAGCTGGACCATAAAGAAGGCTGATCGCCAAAGAATTGATGCTTTTGAATTATGGTGCTGGAGGAGACTCTTGAGAGTCCCATGGACTGCAAGAAGATCAAACCGATCCATTCTTAAGGAAATCAGCCCTGAGTGCTCACTGGAAGGACAGATCCTGAAGCTGAGACTTTGGCCACCTCATGAGAAGAGAAGACTCCCTGGAAAGGACCCAGATGTTGGGAAAGATGGAGGGCGCAAGGAGAAGGGGACGACAGAGGATGAGATGGTTGGGCAGTGTTCTCGAAGCTACCAGCATGAGTTTGACCAAACTGCAGGAGGCAGTGGAAGACAGGAGTGCATGGCGTGCTCTGGTCCATGGGGTCATAAAGAGTCGGTCACGACTAAACGACTAAACAACAAAAAAATCAGTGGATCATGGTTACAATGGATGTCGGCTGTAGTAAACTGATCCTCAAAGCCCTCTTCAGTTATGAATATCATTTAGTTGCCTTTGGGCAAGTCCCCCTCCCAAACCTAACCTACTTCACAAGGTTGTCGTGAGGCTGAAACACCTCTAAGACTTTTGGGGTGGTAAAAGGATAAGGAGTCGAGGCGATTTACAACCGATCTACCACCAAAGCTAAGGGGGCAATGCTAGGCCCATGTACTTGAGAGTAATCCCTATTGACTCAGGTTGGGGCTTGCTCCCAGATAATACAGATAGGACTGGGCTGCAAGCAGGGATACTTCGACTGGGGCTTAATCAGGTCATAGTTCATCCTCTTTTGATTTGTATCAGGAGCCTGTTCATGTTTCTTCATAAGCACTGGAGTATCCTGTTGCAATTCTATGCCCTCAGAAGCAATCTCAACATCTCTGGTCACAGATTTGTGCCAAATCGATAAGAGTCCACCTTCAACCAAATACCATAGGATCAGATGCCATATAACCATTGGGGTCATGTAGTCCAACTCTCAGTGCTCAGTGCAAGGTCTGAGATGCAGGATGCAGCTACAGCAGAGGTCGCCAAGCTGGTGCCCACCAGATGTTCTTGGATTACAATCCCCATCATCCCATACCATTGGCCTTGCTGGCAGGGACTGATGGGGGCTGTGGTCCAACTGCATCTGTAGGGTGCTGTCTTGAGCTACAACATCACAGACAGGAGGTCATCCAGCCTCCTTAAATACCTGCAGTGAAGGAAATCACACCATCTCCCAAGGCAGACTGCCCAACAGCTCTTGCCATGGGGATGGTTCTCCTCATGCAGGCATGGGGAACCCTCGGCCCTCCACATGCAGATGGGCCAGAGTTGCCATCAGCAAGCATGACCAATGGCCAGGGTGAATGGGACTTGTAGTTCACAACGTCTGGAAGGCCAAAGGTTCTCCACATCTGTCCTACTGCTTAGCTGAAAACTGCTTCTCTGCTGTTTCCATTAATTTGCTAGCGGTAGCTGTAGGAGATGGATTGAGGGTTCAATCTGTAGATTAAAATAGAAAGGTGTTTTAACTTGAGAATTAGCTCTTTTAACTTGTATTTTTAGTTTGCCTTTGTATATTTGTTAAGTTATAACAGAATGGCTGGGGCAGGTTCCACTAGGGGGGATGCATTGGGACACCAGATCTCAGTGATCATGGGTAGGAGGAGGAAGAGTTATGCTAGGATCAGATCATGTCATTACCGAGGAGGCAGGTTCAGTCATTGTTTGAAGATCACCCCTGGTCTGGTCCTGACCAGAAGGATACTGGCATCAACAAGGATGACCCACATGACCTTAAGGTGCTGCTGTGCAATGCCAGGTCAATGATTGACAAGACCACTGACATGACCATGGATGGAGAAACTGACCTGGTATTTCGTACCTGATAAGTTTTCTTATCTTCATAACATTCGCTGCCTGCACTGAAGGCTGAATGTGAGAGTGACACTCCATCTGCCTCTCCCAAGGAAAAAAACTGCTGTGTAGGGCAAAATGGTAGTGATTTAAATGTTCTGTGCAAAGAGCTTGATCAGAGATAGCTCATTCGCTCCTGTAAGGCCCTGCCTGCAGTCTCAGGCCACATTAAAAAGTCATGGTTTCCGCCGAAGTATCCTGGGAGATGTAGTTTGTCAAGGGTGCTTAGAGTTGTTAAAGGTAAAGGTAAAGGGACCCCTGACCATTAGGTCCAGTCGTGGACAACTCTGGGGTTGCGGCGCTCATCTCACTTTACTGGCCAAGGGAGCCGGCGTACAGCTTCCGGGTCATGTGGCCAGCATGACTAAGCCGCTTCTGGCGAACCAGAGCAGCGCATGGAAACGCCGTTTACCTTCCCGCCGGAGTGGTACCTATTTATCTACTTGCACTTTGACGTGCTTTTGAACTGCTCCCCCCGTCGCGGGGATTCGAACCGCCAACCTTCTGATCGGCAAGTCCTAGGCTCTGTGGTTTAACCCACAGCGCCATCCACGTCCCCTCTTAGAGTTGTTAGGAGACCCATATTCCCTTCACAGAGCTACAGTTCTCATTGTGGTTGTATATAAAAGAAACTCACTCTTCCCAGGGAACTCTGAGATTTGTAGCTCTGATGACCTTGGGCCAGGTACTTGTTCAGTCTAACCTACCTCACAGGGCTTTAGTGATGATAAAATGCGGAGGGGGCATGAATGTGAACTTGTGCTCCTTGGGGGGTGGCGGGGAGGTGGAATATAAATGTAATAATAAATAAGAGGGCAAATATGGGCATCGACTTTGTAGGCAGTATGTTTCAGGTCACACAGATTCCTTCATCCATCTTCTGTAATTTAGAACAAAACCATAAAACGAGGTGTTCGATGGAGGCTTCCTTGTAACATGGTTTAAAACTTGGTAGGGATGTCATTCTAGATGAATTACTGCAGTAAAACAAAGGGATTTTGTGCACACAGCAGAGATGACATTCTGTCAAGTTACTGCCAGCTCCCCAAAGGTTGCATTTCAGCATCAATAAGAGCTTTAGGGAAACCTTTGGTGGGATTAGTGGTGAGTTAGAGAGAGAGAGAGAGAGAGAGAGAGAGAGAGAGAGAGAGAGAGAGAACCCCATGGAAATAGAAATAAGATTTCTATAAAAAGATTTGGAAGTGGCTGTTTCTGATTATTTAAAATGCATCTTTCCATTTGGAGTGTTTTTGAGATCCTTGGTTATGTGTGGCATATTGGTCTTGAAAACATAGCACCAGGTTGACATGAGAATATCTATCACTTGATCCCTTATCACAATTGGTTAATATTTGGTGATTAGCCCTTAAATCGGGGTTCGGAACTCACAGCCCCCCAGATGTTGTTGGATTCCAATTTCGACCTTTCGAATGAATTTTTAAAAAGTAGAAGAGGATATAGTAAACTTAATTTTTCTCCCCAGTCTCAACTGAGTGAGGTTTAGATCTTATTCTGAGTTAAAACATTCCTTTGCAGAATAAAAAGAAACTTGAGACTATGCTGCTTAGCCTTAAATACACTTATCACAATTTCACTCCTATAAAAATAACCAGGCAACAGACTGTATTACTACATATATTAGAAAATATGTTTACTTACATTTAAGTCTTGCCAGGATTCAGCATAGTACAGTGAAGAATATGAGGCAGGCAGTGACACTTACTAGTTACTTCCTACATATAAAAATGTGCTAGGATAATGTCTGCTCTCCAACAGAGCAAACAACACACCCATCTCCATCATCAGGCTAATGAAAAATGAGGAAATGCTAAGGATTAAATCCTTCATTTAAGTTTCCCGCTAAAGAAGTTCAAGGAAAATGACATCACAGAGGTTTTCTGTCTGGGAATTCAGCTCAGTATGAGTCTTATCCCCTTTATACACTTGTAAACATAAATTATCACTGTGGCTACAGATTTTCCCCACACCATCAACCCCAGCCAGCCTGGCCAACGGTCAGGGATAACGTGGACCATTGTCACACAGTATCTGCAGGGCCACAAATTACCATCTATACCTGTATGAAATGTATGAATGGACTCATTGAAAAGGCCCTTTGTTGTAGGTGACATGAAGCACTATGGAAGTTTCATCTGTGGTCTTAAATCTGTGGTGTCCCATCCACGGAAGGATGCATGAACTAGGCCTTCATGGCTAGTGACAGCTCAGTGTGTGATTAAGCAGAATTGAATAGCACTGGGTTTGAGACAAAGTGAGGTTGATATCCAAGCTCCACCTGAAATGTCATTCCTGTGATAACCCATTTATGTTTGAACAGCTTCAGTTGAAGTTAAATGATTATCAAGTGGTTATCATATACATCCCAGGGATGCAGGTGGTGTTGTGGTTTAAACTACTGAGCCTCTTGGACTTGCCGATCAGAAGGTCAGCGGTTCAAATCTCCGTGACAAGGTGAGCTCCCATTGCTCAGTCCCTGCTCCTGCCAACCTAGCAGTTCGAAAGCATGTCAAAGTGCAAGTAGATAAATAGATACCACTCCAGCGGGAAGGTAAATGGCTGCTCTGGTTCACCAGAAGCGGCTTAGTCATGCTGGCCACATGACCCAGAAGCAGTCTGTGGACAAACACCGGCTCCCTCGGCCAGTAAGCGAGATGAGCGCTGCAACCCCAGAGTCGTCCGCGACTGGACCCAATGGTCAGGGGTCCCTTTACCTTTTTATTATATACATCTCTGAACCAGCCATAGAGAACTTTTCATACACTTGGTCAAAGACTGTGTTTGTGTCGTTGGTGGAGGAGATAATACTTAACAGCCCCATGACCGGCCTGTGTGACTGCACCCAAGTCCATAAACTGAATACATCAATACTTTTTTATTGGATGTAGTCCACATTCCTGCACAACACAGAATACTTATGTCCAATTTGTGCAACACACTCCCTCTGTTTCTGAGAGCAAAAGAAATGTACAGATTTGGCCTAACCACATATATTCCCACATATGGAATAAGGTTTGCTGTCAACAAGGAGAAAATTGTTCCAGCCATTATTTTTGGTTTTCAGACCAGGAAAGCAAGGATGAGAATACCTCCCAAATCAGGGCTAGTTGGCCTTCAGTTAATAATAATAATAATAATAATAATAATAATAATAATAATAATAATTTATTTATACCCCACCCATCTGGCTGAGTTTCCCCAGCCACTCTGGGCAGCTCCCAACAGAATATCAAAAACACGAGAAAACATCAAACATTAAGAACTTCCCTAAACAAGGCTGCCTTCAGATGTCTTCTAAAAGTCAGATAGTTGCTTCAGGCAAAGGAGAATATGGGAGAAGTATGGTATTCCATTAGATGTCAGTATCCAATTGGATTGACCATTGAATCTTACATGAACACTGACAATGGAACATCTTCCACTGTATTTGAGGACATCAGGCTAGCTATGGGGGCTGGGGGTGGGGACTAGGGGCTGCTGCTACCCTTGGTATCTGCAACCAGAGGCAGCCAACTCACTTTCCCCAAAAGTAGGGCCAGCCCTGTTAAAAAGATAGCGAGAGTTCTGCAACCATTTGATTGCATCCTGGACTTGCCAGAAATTTTTGGGTTCCACCTCTGATTCCACCCTAAGAACTGCTCAAGGCATTGTCCCTAAGCTTCCTGTTTTCTCACCACCTACTGAGGTTTTTCAGCTACATGTTTGCTTGTACATGTCCTTGATGTCCCTTTTCCAGATGTCTGAATTGCCTCTGTTGAAAAGTATTGTGTTTTGGGTGGCTGCTTGGACACAGGAAAGCTCTATCCAGGTTAGTTCATACATGCAAGTTATCACTTGATGTTGCAGCGAACAAGTGGTGAACATGCAAGTACAAACCAAATCAGATGTGGAAAACTGAACCCCTTTCTCCATTATCTGTGAAAGAAACTCTCTTGGTGGTCCCTGTGTTAAATGAGGTGTGTAGTGTGGGGATCCATAGCAGAGCCTTTTTGGTGGTGGCTCCATGTCTGTGGAATAAGCTTCCGACTGAAGTGCATCTTGTCCCAACCTCTTTTTGATGCCAGGCAAAAGCTCATATTTTTTGCCAGGTTTTTAGGGGCTGATGGGTTGTGTCATTTTTATGATGCTGCTATGCAATATATGAGAATGATTTTAATCTTTTCATTTATTGTGGATTTTGTTTTATATTTTCTTATTGTTAATAAAATGCCTAGTGACCATTTCAGTGAAGGGAGTCTTTAAGAACTATAAAATTAACTAGAAAGAACAAAGGTTCTTCATTAATGGATGCCTTTTCCTTTGGGTTTGTTACCCACCAGATATTGAAATGGAGGTTTGTGGCCAAAATCCAAGACTGGATCAGCCCCAGAACTTGCTAAAATGCATGGTGTGGTCTGCAATATGACCCATACGTTAGGTGAACCCATACGTTAACTACTAAATTAGCTCTGATCTCAAACAACTTCATGTGGGAATGTTCAGGGTGGCAGGAGAGGATATATTGTTTATTAATATCCTTCCTAACTTGCGCTAGCAAGTTCCTTTACTTAGCAGAGTTTACATTCCCCTTCTCAAGCACAGCAGAAAAGTAGTTGCAAACTTGTGTGAGTTTCTTAAGACAATACGCAATTCTATCTGCCTTGTCCAGATGGAAATGTGTTCTAATATTTTCCTGGAAAGACCCCTTGAATCCCTCCTAAAAGAATAAAGACACCAGTGTCTTACTCATAAGTAACAAAAAGTAGTTTTACTCACGATCAGGCAGAGCACAGTGTGATCCCTGAAGGCAGGTTTTAGGCTTAAAGTTTCAAACATATACAAACAGGTAACAAGATATAATATTTTTTATACAGTAGATATAGATAGATATAGATGATGATAGATAGAGAGATAGATATATAGATAGATAGATGATAGATATAGATGATTGATAGATGATAGATAGATAGATAAATAGATAGATAATAGATTAGATAGAGATAGATAGATAGATAGATAGATAGATAGATAGATAGATAGATAGATAGATGATAGATAGATATAGATATAGATATAGATATAGATATAGATATAGATATAGATATAGATATAGATATAGATATAGATAGATAGATAGATAGATAGATGATAGATAGATGATAGATAGATGATGATAGATGATGATGATGATAGATAGATAGATGATAGATAGATATAGATGATAGATAGATGATAGATAGATAGATAGATAGATAGATAGATAGATAGATAGATAGATATAGATAGATAGATATAGATAGATAGATGATAGATGATAGATGATAGATGATAGATGATAGATAGATGATATAGATAGATAGATAGATAGATAGATAGATAGATAGATAGATAGATAGATGATAGATAGATAGATAGATAGTGATAGATAGATAGATGATAGATAGATAGATAGATAGATAGATAGATAGATAGATAGATAGATAGATAGATAGATAGATAGATATAGATAGATATAGATGATATAGCTAGATGATCCAAAAAGAATTCCCTTAAGAGAATCAAGTCTTTTTGTCTTAAGACAGTCTTTAAAAGGATCTTTTAATATATATATATATATAATTCCAGTAGCACCTTAAAGACCAGCTAAGTACTGTATAAGCTTTCTAGGTATGAGCTTTCATGTGTATACACACTTCTTCACATATCTCAACCTCCTAGCCCACATGCGTGGGAGAAATGCAAAAAGTAAATGGGCTGTGTCACCTTTTTAGCAAAGTAAAAACACTTATACATTTTGCAGCTTACTAAAGCAGTTATACCTTTTCACCCCTTTTTGTGGTCTTCTCCCCCACCCCAGTTGCAGAGAATAAACCACACGTTTTTAGTAAACACAACAACAACAAAAAGGTTTGCTTACAAAATGCAGAAAAATGCCACTAAGTTACAGTAAAATAAAAGCTGGTCATCTCAAAAAGGGATGAGTGTATCTGGAGCCCCCATCTGCGTAGCATGGGAACATGGTGGAAAGAGAATCTCCTCAGAGGCAGAAGGAATTGTATGAATTCCCTTCCAGAGGAAGGAAAGGAAGTGGCCACACACAGAGGGTCCTCTCTAGAAACTTTAATAACTCTCTATGTACTAGCCCTGTGCTTGTCTAGCAAAACATGCATTTGTGATTTGGCTGCAAAACCCACAAATTTAACTAATAGATCCATTAATAGCATGGGGAAATCAACCTGGGTTGCAATTTTCTACGCATTTCCCTAGAAGTGAGTCATGTTGAACTCAGTGGGACCAGCCATGTTTAAAGGCTGAGCAGTAAGATTTCTTTAATCGAATGACAAGCACTGATTTCAGTGCATTATTATGAGGTCAAGAACTCAAATCCATTTCAGCGACTGTTGGTACAGAAGCTTTTGCTGATTAGATTATTGACTGCAGAAATGGGAAGGAGGATAGAATTTGTGAATGAAAAGGGATCTCACACAGAGCCAACCAAGAAAAGTTGCAGAGGATTCCTAAGCATGGGCGTAGCCAAGGGGGGACAGGGAGGGGCAGCTGTCTCCCCCCCCCCAATAATTAAAAATACAAAAAATACATAGCAAACCAAGGCCTGCCCCCCCCAAAAAAAAATCCTGGCTATGCCCATGTTCCTAAACCAACATTTTCTCCAAGGTTCTATTCATAAAATCATGGAGTTGTAGAGTTGGAAGGGACCCGGGGGTCATCTAGTCCAACCCCCTGCAATGCAGGAATCTAAACTAAAGCATCCGTGACAGATGGTCATCCAACCTCTGCTTGGAAACCTCCAATGAAGGACAGTCCACAACCTCCAGAGGGAGTCCTTTCCAGTGTTTAACTGCTCTTACTGTCAGAAAGTTCTTCCTGCTGTTTAATCATTGTTTAAATCTCCCTTCAGTAGAAGTACGGACTTGGCAAAGAACTCTTAACTTCTGGCTCCGCCTTCTCAAATCCTGGTTTACTATCCCTAGTACTTCAAGACTCCCATAAAAGTGCCTGGCTTAAAACAGTTCTATCAAAAACTTCACTCTTGTGGCCTATCTCCACAACACCTACTCACTATGGGCCCCACTAAAGCAAACAGTCTAATTGGTCAACGTCTAAAAGATATTGAGCATCAGAACAACCTGGCCACTATAAGGAAATTCTGCCCTTGGTATGTTCAGTTTCTACCTCTCCATTTTGATTCTCTGGACCCATATCTGCACAAACTTATTATCCCAAAATACAGACGTGCTTTTACACTTGCAAGACTGGATGTTTTGCCATCTGCGGTACTTGAGGGTCGATTCCAAAAGATCCCGCCTGAGAAATGTCTTTGCTCCTGTGGTGATGGTAGCACTGAAACAGCGGCACACATCCTCCTGTCCTGTACCCTCTACAAAGACCTGAGGAACGAGAGCATCACCCCACCCGTACTAACCATCCCAGGGCGCTCAAGCACTGCCACAATGTCCTCTCTTCTATCAGATCAAAATGAGCAGATAACAGCAGAGGTTGCTAGGTTCATAGCAGGGGCAATCAGAATAAGGGCCACTAACTGACAGCTGATTCAGAACTTTAAACTGTGCTCTTATACCAAATTGAATGGGACGCGGGTGGCGCTGTGGGTTAAACCACAGAGCCTAGGACTTGCCGATCAGAAGGTCGGCGGTTCAAATCCCCGCGACGGGGTGAGCTCCCGTTGCTCGGTCCCTGCTCCTGCCCACGTAGCAGTTCGAAAGCACATCAAAGTGCAAGTAGATAAATAGGTACTGCTCCAGCGGGAAGGTAAACGGCGTTTCCATGTGCTGCTCTGGTTCGCCAGAAGAGGCTTAGTCATGCTGGCCACATGACCCGGAAGCTGTACGCCAGCTCCCTCGGCCAGTAAAGCGAGATGAGCGCCGCAACCCCAGAGTCAGTTACAACTGGACCTAATGGTCAGGGGTCCCTTTACCTTTACCTTATACCAAATTACCTTTTTTGCTTAAACTGTAATGTTTTACTGTTGCTATGGCCATTGGCTAAAGCGAATAAAGTTTTATCTTATCTTATTGTTTAAATCTTCATATCTGACTCTCCAGACTGCTTTGGTTAGGTCCTGTTAGGTAAGGAAAATATACGATCTTCTTATTTATCGACTGAAATTTTATCCCAACCTTCTGACAGGGCAACTCTACAGGTCATCCTTCCTTCCACCACCAACCTCTTATCCTCACAACAACCCTGCGAGGTAGGTTAAGCTAAGACAGAAGCCCCCAATCTTGCGGCACCTGGAGGCACATTTGGTATTGGGTGGATTTTGATAAGTAAGAGGGGATATATTAAACTCGATTTATCTCCCCAGTCGCTCTTGAATGAGGTTTAGATCTTTCCTGAGTTAAAATCCTTTTAAGTTTCCCATCACAGAATTCAAGGGAATGACATCACAGAGGTGTTCTCTTTAGGAATTCAGCTCTCTGTGAATCTTAACCCCTTCTTACTCTTCCACGGTGAACGTAAATTAGCATTTTGGCTGCAGATTTTCTCCGCATTTGGGAAAGCTAAGAAACTGTTGTGGGCATCACAAAATATTCATGTCATGGTGGCAGGAGGGGGAGACGCAATAATCAGGCAAACACACGTACTTCTCCAAACAAATAAAACAGGCAAAATGGCAGGGAATACTGCCCCCATAAAATAATAATTAATAATAATAATAATAATAATAATAGCAAGTAAGACCCATCCACACAAACCACCCTCCCAAACTCTCAAGTGCTCTTACTTTTTTAAACAAAAATTAAATTTTGGTGGGATGCCAATGGAGACTATAGTTTGGTGGTCAAGAAGACAGAGATGAGGAATCTTTGGCCCTCCAGATGTTGCTGAACTACAACTCCCATCATGCACAGCAAGCATGGTCAATGGCAAGGGATGATGGGAGTTATAGTTCAGCATCACCTGGCGGGCCACAGGTGCCCCACGGCTGAAGAGAGAGGAGGGGATATTTGCAACGCTGTGTTCTAACGTCCTCCGTTTGTTTTTCTTGAATACTGCCAACACACTCTTACACGTGTTTGCGCAGCATTCCATACCGCCGTTTCTCAAAGGTTTTACTCCCGCGTAAGGGTGCACAGGATTCCAGCCCGCTTTGATCCTGTCAGCGCCTGCTTGGCTAAGTAGCTGATTCCTTCCGTACACTGGAGCCCTGTGCGCTTTAATTAAAAGCCAATAGTTGAGATTGCCAGCCGCTTTAGCTTACGACCCTTCTGAGCTCTGTAGCAGACGAGGATGCTGAAAGCCGGGCAGGAGCCGAGTGGGAAGTACTATTTGTGATTGGCGGAAAGCAGAATGGACCCTCTCCAACCCCAACCCCAGCCCACGCAGGTCCCTGTTCCTTCACACCGCAGAGGGGTGAGCAACGCAACCAACAACTTAGGATGGAATCCTAAGTATAGCCGCTTCCTTGCGAGTAATCCCCATTGAACTCTATCGGATCTTTCCTCCATCGCCACGTCTAGGGTTGCTGCAATCCTAACCGCTCTTATCTGATGAGCAAGTTCCTCTCGATACAATGGGATTTGCTTCTGAGTAAACTGAATTGCGTAACGCACTGAACTGAGCAGCGTGACCCTTCTCCGGAAGCAAGTACGTCCCACCCACTTCCATGGGATATTAAAAGGGCAAAAGGTTTAGCAAGTTTACTCCCGCTGGGTTCAGTAGGACTTGTTCCCGAGCAAGTGTGCTTGGGGTTGCAGTTAGTATGTATGGGATCCAAGGATAAAGACGTAAGAGTGAGAAGGAAAGCGATCCGAGCTTTTTGCAACGATGCTTATAGAGCCCTTGTTCAGGATACAGTCTTGCATATCTCTGTAGATTCTTAGTAATAGCAGGATGGACTGCCACGACCCTGGCCCCTCAAAGAAGAATTGTTTCTTGCCTCAGGCCTGCAAAGGGTCTTACTTTGGGTAGGCAGCTCCCAGTAGATCTGCTTATTGCGCATTCTTCCTGATTTGTTTGCAGAGAGGTTAGATAGAAGCTGGTCATCTACGGAGCACGCCTTCAGATTTGTTTGCAGGGAGGTTGCGCGAGGTGGCATCTCTCACTTTCCTCCCCATTTCCCCATCACTTCCCTTACCGCTAGAAGTCAAATCTTTTTGGGGGGGGCGGGGAGCGGGTTTGTTGCGGAACAGCCCCGGATCAACTATAATTGCAGGTTTGAGCGTTATCTGGTGCCACTAGAAAACAGCGACAGCCGGGATGGAACTATTCAGATAGGAGCAAGCTTGGTGTCCAAAGACCAGTATGCCCAGTTGAAGGAAGAAGGGCATTGGTGCTCCTTGAAAGACTCCCACTTCCATTATTATTATTATTATTATTATTATTATTATTATTATTATTATGTGATACCCATGAAAAGATCGGTTTATAGAGAGGGAGCAAACGCAGGTGAGACCCGCAGAGATACAAGGATCCACTACCTGCCTTGTTCACACGCACACCGCTCCCAGAACAGGGGCGTTTCTTTAACATTTTGTTGTTGTTGTTGTTGTTTAGTTGTTTAGTCGTGTCCGACTCTTCGTGACCCCATGGACCAGAGCACACCAGGCACTCCTGTCTTCCACTGCCTCCCGCAGTTTGGTCAAACTCATGCTGGTAGCTCCGAGAACACTGTCCTACCATCTCGTCCTCTGTCGTCCCCTTCTCCTTGTGCCCTCCATCTTTCCCAACATCAGGGTCTTTTCCAGGGAGTCTTCTCTTCTCATGAGGTGGCCAAAGTATTGGAGCCTCAGCTTCAGGATCTGTCCTTCCAGTGAGCACTCAGGGCTGATTTCCTTCAGAATGGATAAGTTTGTTCTTCTTGCAGTCCATGGGACTCTCAAGTGTCTCCTCCAGCACCATAATTCAAAAGCATCAATATATATACTTTAACATATATACACGAAAACATCCACCCAGAGCTTTCCCTTGCATTCACTGCCATTTTTGTGTCATGATAGGACTCAAGTAAGCAAGGAATTGAGGGGAAGGACATTCTTCCCTGCTAATAGATCACGCGAGGAGGGAGGGAGGCCCGCTGCTTTAACCGATAAGCCATTTAAATCAATTAGCTGGAGGAGGAGATCCGATGACGTGCGAGAAATTCACGTCCGCCCGGCTAGAAGCATTGATTAAAGTGCCACGGAGTCCGAGGCAAACCGGGGAGCCCTGCCTTCTCGCTCCTATGCAAACGGCAGGCTCCGTGACAGAAGGGGAAAGGCGGGGTGGAGAGATGGGGCGGGGAGGGGGCTGAGGCACTGTATGGGGTTGGGAGAATCAAGAGTATCTGTATATCAGTATATCTGAAGGAACGTCTCCACCCCCATTGTTCTGCCTGGACACTGAGGTCCAGCGCCAAGGGCCTTCTGGCTGTTCCCTGCCTGTGAGAAGCCAAGTTACAGGGAACCAGGCAGAGGGCCTTCTCGGTAGTGGCACCCGCCCTGTGGAACGCCCTCCCACCAGATGTCAATAAACAAATAAACAACTACCAGACTTTTAGAAGACATCTGATGGCAGCCCTGTTTAGGGAAGCTTTTAATGTTTGATGTATTACAGTATTTTAATATTTTTTGGAAGCCGCCCAGAGTGGCTGGGGAAGCCCAGCCAGATGTGCGGGGTATAAATATATTATTATTATTATTATTATTATTATTATTATTATTATTATTATTATTAAAGAGGAAAAATCCGTGCCTCTTGACAGATGCGCGCTAGCTATGTATGAGGAGGGGAGTCACAAAAGGATGACACCGCGCGGTCTACACCTCATGTAAGCCGGATCTGAACAGACATGGATGTCCTTCCCTGTTTTAATTGGCCTTAGGCAGGCTTTGGGTGCAGCTTTCGCTAAGTTTACTCCAGAGTAAACGCTGCTGCTGTCCCTGCGACATACCGCCTTCTAAAAGTTATATGTAGGAATTGTGTCGCACGGTTCCATCGGCCTGAATGGGTTGCCATCCTGTGCCCAGACTTAAAAAATAAATAAATAGTGGGATTTACTTCTGAGTAACCGTTGGGGAGTTGAGTCTGTCAGGTATCATATTCCGTCTTTCCATCCAGATAAATATAATAATTTATCTGGATACAATCAAGGGATGAGTTTCTAGAGAACCATGCGTACGTTCTCCGGCTCACCAATAATACGGGGAGGAATGCGTATTAACAACTCCCTAGCTATTTGACGGCTTCTTTCATAGTCTCGATCTTGTTTCATGGAGGCAATGGGGTGGAGAGAGGGGAGGGGTTATGCATTCTCAATGCTTGCCAATTGATGGTCCTAAGTCCTAGAACGATGCTGTAACCATTACACTAGCTGGCCCTTGACTTTGTGGCACATGTTAAGAATCGGATACCCACGAGGCTTCCCCTGTAGCGAAGATGTAGGTGGGGGTTTAACGTTAGAAAGGGAAACGGGAGACACCTTTAATATACAAATCCCATTCATATCACGAGGACTCAATTTGAATGGTCGAGGCTGCAAGATTCCACTATTTCTACTGTGTTGCTGGGGAGGTCGTCACAGAGTCATTCGGAATAAAAATAACACTTTGTGCCAAATTCGGATGGAAAGAAACATTTATTTAGTTTTCGACTACATTAGTTCAATACTTTAGCATTCTGGATCCCCCACCCTTCCCTCTTCCTGGGTCCGCTTATGAAGCCCGTTTTAATTCTAAGCCCTTGAAGGATGCAGTCTTACCCGGACGTAAACCCCACTGAGTTAAATGGGGTTTATCCCCAGGCAATGGATTATAGGATTGGAGCATAATTTGCAACAAGTTGCCCTGAATCTTCTGGTAGGTGGGTGATAAAACCAAAACCCTAATCAAGAACCCCCAAAAGATAGGAGCTTTAAAACAGGATAATTTTGGAGCTATAAGCACTGCAGCCCTATACACGTCTGTGCTCAGAACTAAGTCTTCTTGAGTTCAATGAGACTTACTCACAGGTAAACCTGATGTGTACAGGATTGCAGTTTTCCTCAGGATTAACTTCTCTTACAACTGCATGGGACTTCCTTCGGAGTAAAACTGCATGCACTGGAATGGGCTACCTTGGAAGACTGTGGACTCTCCTTCACTGGAAGTTGTTAAACAGAGCTAGGATGATCATCTGCCAGGGATTTTTTAGTTGTCCTCCTGCTTTGCATGGGTTTGGCTTGTTGTCATTTAGTCGTTTAGTCATGTCCGACTCTTCGTGACCCCATGGACCAGAGCACGCCAGGCCCTCCTGTCTTCCACTGCCTCCTGCAGTTTGGTCAAACTCATGCAGGTAGCTTCGAGAACACTGTCCAACCATCTCGGCCTCTGTTGTTCCCTTCTCCTTGTGCCCTCCATCTTTCCCAACATCAGGGTCTTTTTCAGGGAGTCTTCTTTTCTCATGAGGTGGCCAAAATTTTGGAGCCTCAGCTTCAGGATCTGTCCTTCCAGTGAGCACTCAGGGCTGATTTCCTTCAGAATGGATAGGTTTGATCATCTTGCAGTCCATGGGACTCTCAAGAGTCTCAAAAGCATCAATTTTCAGGACTGAGGCCTTTTCTGCTGAAAAGTTGGGGAACTATATTCTTGTTATGAGTCCAGAATAGACTGCCATTCTGCTTTTTAACAGAATATTTCCATTTAAGTCCACCTTCTTTTTAAAATATGGAGAGGTTATCTGTCTCCATACCAAGCCAACAAGTTCATCGGCATCTGCTGCTGGGGCTCAGGGTTCCCTGACCATAAAACATGCAGTTTAAGCTGAAGGACCTTTGAATCTAAGTCAATTGGCATTTTCTTCTTACCTGTTTACATGGAAGAAAAGGCTCCCTCCAGACAGAGGTACACATCCATCAAACATGTGTGCCATTTACTTACTTACTTATACAGTATACCACCCTTGTCATAAACCCTAGGGTGGTTTACATCAAATAAGATTCTTTTAATAAAAAAGATCCATAAAATAACACAAACTTTAAATTCACCAACAAGTCACTAAATAGCATTTACAGTGGCCCCTCAGGTTACAGTCGCTTCAGGTTACAGACACTTCAGGTTACATGCAGCCTTTCTAAACCTGTGGGTCCCCAGATGTTGTTGGACTTCAACTCCCATCATCCCTGAGCTCTGGCCTTGCTAACTAGGGGTGATGGGATTTGTAGTTCAACAACATCTGGGGACCCACAGGTTGAGAACCGCTGGTACTACAGACTCTGCTAACCCAGAAATAGTACCTCGGGTTAAGAACTTTGCTTCAGGATGAGAACAGAAATCGTGCAGCGGCAGCAGGAGGCCCCATTAGCTAAAGTGGTATCTCAGGTTAAGAACAGTTTCAGGTTAAGAATGGACCTCCAGAATGAATGAAGTTCTTAATCCAAGGTACCACTGTACTGACAACAACAGGATCTAATCCACTGATCCAATCAGGCCTGAGGGGGAAAGTGCTCTTAACCAGCCACCTAAAACTATAGAGAGATGGTTCCAGATACACCTCAATAGGGAGGGAGCTCCACATGCAGGGGGCCAACACCGAAAAGGCCCATCCTCAACGTCTCATGCCATGTATCTAATCCTGCATGGAGACCATGTGGAGACAGCCTTGTCTCCTAATTCTAAAGATGGGCAGCCTACCCAACTCCTCTTGAGAGAGGAGCTTAGCTGTGTTGGATGGAACTGCCAATAGGACACTTTTAATAGTTGTGGAGAAGATGGAATTCTACCAGGTGCAACTGAAATTAAAAGTGAGGCATAGCTCAGGGGTAGAGCACCTGTCCTGCATGCAGGAAATCACCCGTTCAATCCCTGGCAACTCCAGGTGAAGCTGGGAGAGATAGATCCCTGCCTGAAACTCTGAAGATCCCCTACCAGTCAATGCAGAAAATGCGCTGCTAGATGGAACAAGGGTCTGACTTAGAATCACAGAGAGGGACCATGAGGGTCATCTAGTCCAACCCTCTGCAATATAAGTACCCCTCCAGACTAGGGTGCCATTGCCCGTACAGTGGTACCTCAGGTTAAGTATTTAATTCGTTTCGGAGGTCCATTCTTAACCTGAAACTGTTATTAACCTGAAGCACCACTTTAGCTAATGGGGCCTCCTGCTGCTGCCGCGCCGCTGGAGCACGATTTCTGTTCTTATCCTGAAGCAAAGTTCTTAACCTGAAGCACTCTTTCTGGGTTAGCAGAGTGTGTAACCTGAAGCGTATGTAACCTGAGGTACCACTGTATATTCTGCAATATGTTCTCGTCACAAGGATGGTGCATTGGGGTGAATTTATTCTGTGATGGTTCCCCTGTGCTGTCGGGGGGGGGGGCTATAGGGCAGGGGTCAGCAAACTTTTTCAGTAGGGGGCCAGTCCACTCTCCCTCAGACCTTGTGGGGGGCCAGACTATATTGGGGGAGGGGTGAACGAATTCCTATGCCCCACAAATAACACAGAGATGCATTTTAAATAAAAGCACACATTCTACACATGTAAAAACACTCTGATTCCCGGTCCGTCCACTGGCCGAATTTAGAGGGTGATTGGGCCGGATCCAGCCCCCGAGCCTTAGTTTGCCTACCCATGCTATAGGGAAGGGGTGGCCAACTCCCAAGAGACTGTGATCTACTCACAGAGTTAAAAACTGGCAGTGATGTATCCCCTTTTTAAGGGGTTCAGGTCAAAGTTGTTGAGATTTTTTGAGGCAGGAGGAAAACCCCATTTTGGGAGGGGGTGAAGAGCTAAAATTTTGAGCCTTTGGGGGCGGAGCCAAAGTTGTTGAGCTTCTTTGGGGGGAGCCAGTGATCTACCAGTGATCTACCAGTAGATCACGATCTACCTGTTGGACATGCCTGCTATAGGGTAACGAAAGCAGGACAAAAATAAACCGGAAGTTATGAGATTTCAACAGGAAATTACTGGATATGCGCTTATTGGAAAGGAAGGAGTGTGACCTTTGCAGGTATAAAGTGTAGTGAAAGTGGGATATATGTAACCACCCCAATAGCACAAATCATCCTTAAGAATAAAAGGATGTCTGGATAGGACTTTAAGGAATGCTTTTTTAAAAAAGAAAAACTATGCGTGGTTTTTTCAGAAGCCCCACTTATGTTCAGGACTGCAGCCTTACGCCTGTGCAAATACAATTGAATGGAGCTTACTTTGGAGTAAATAGGTGCCTAGGATATGTGATGGTGGTGGGCACCATGGAGAAAGCAAACTTTCTGAGTGTCACACGCTGTGTGTGGTGTAAGCGAGCCAGATCCATAAACTGGTTAAGCCATTTGACATGCAGGTCATGTACATGCAGAGAACCTGGCCCCATGATCAGATTGGTGTCAGCCTGAGGCCTTCAGACAAAATAAAAGCTGTGTGGATTTCAATAGACTTTCATACCTTGAAACTTAAGTGTTATCATTTAATAATCAGCAATATATTGGAAAGGGGCGCGGGTGGCCCTGTGGGTTAAACCACAGAGCCTTGGACTTGCCGATCAGAAGGTTGGCGGTTCGAATCCCCACGCCGGGGTGAGCTCCCATTGCTCGGTCCCTGCTTCTGCCAACCTAGCAGTTTGAAAGCACATCAAAGTGCAAGTAGATAAATAGGTACCACTCTGGCGGGAAGGTAAACGGCGTTTCCGTGTGCTGCTCTGGTTCGCCAGAAGCGGCTTAGTCATGCTGGCCACATGACCCGGAAGCTGTACGCCGGCTCACTCGGCCACTAAAGCGAGATGAGCGCCGCAACCCCAGAGTCGGTCACGACTGGACCTAATGGTCAGGGGTCCCTTTACAGTACCTTTAATATATTGGAAGCCAGTGCTCTTGATTTCAGTGGAATCTACTTGGAAGGAAGACAGTTGCCACAATTGGTGGAACGTTTGCCACCCTTTCCTAAGGACTGACTTCAGAAGCAGCCTCCATGAGGAGGATGGCAGTGTTGTGACTCAGGATCCAACCCCGGTGATTTCAGGGGTGTAAAACCATTGGCCTCCTTGCGAGGAAAGATTACTCCCAAGAAAAAGCATATGGGATCGCAGTTTCAATGAAAAGAATGTGTGTGTGTGTTCTGAGCAGGAATCACAAATGGATACAGAACCTCTTTGAAGAGAGATATGCCTAATTTTAATGGCAAATTTGTTTCCCCTCCCTCTTCCGAATTCCTTATCCCTTCCAAAGCCCGGCTTATTTTCATGTTGGGAAATATTATAATTATTCACACACCTCGGCATTTTACAATTTGCCTGCAGATAAAGACCACCGCCCGGCTTTCATAAACAATGCATCTTGATCACTTTGTACTAGCCAGGCTTTTTCAAACGTTGGGCCCAATCCACTTGGAAATTCTCCGACTGGGGAACGAGCTTGGCACCCACGGACCGCAAAGGTGCCCGATCCATAAGAGTGGACGGTAGCACCTCCCCTGCTGCTGCCGGCCCGATCCTCTCTGCGCGTGCTTACTCAGAAGCAAATCCGGCTGCGTTCAATGGAGCCGAGTTCCAAATCAACGCGCGGGAATGAATGCCGCTTTCGACCGTTCAGTGACTGAGATTTAGATTAGGAGGGGCGTGCGAGCAATACAGATTGCCTTCATTTGGGGAGGGCCGAGGGCGGACGAGACCACCAATCCGAACAGGTGCCGATCCGAATCACGTTTACCCCCCTCCCCCCCACCCAAAAAGAATAATTCCTCTTGGGTTTTGTCACAGAGCTGGGCTGGAATTTAAATCCTGAAGGCTCCATTCCTAAAACACACTTACTCGCAAGTAAGCCCCATTGGATTCAGTGTGGCTTTCGAGTAAGCATGGATGGGGTTGACGTTCCCTTGGTGGTCTGTTTCTCGAAAGAGGAGGCTGCCTTGATCCTGTGGCTGCCTCCTACACAAGAGTAAGCCCTTTGGAACGATAGAATCATAGAATTGGGAGAGACCCCCGAGGGTCATCTAATCCAGCCCTCTGCAATGCAATAAGCTCAACAAGCGGTCTCTCATCCAATTTTAAACCATACCGGACCCTGCTTAGCTTTGCAAATGTGCTAGCAGTTTCATTGCTGGATGAGCGTCTGTAGAACTGCTATGTAATAACTCTTCATGCCAGTTTACCTCTATGTCTTCCCACGTCAATTCGGAAGGAATATCCGTCGGATTTACTTCGGAGTCAGAATCACACCATTAATAACTGCACCCTTGATTATTCTGCATGCTCGGTTACTGTGGCGGAGGGGAGTTTATTTCTTATAGGGATTAATACTGTATTTACTTTGGCCATTTCCATTTCCTTCTTACAACTTGCCCCATTAAATGATTAGACCATGGATTGTGAATTAGGTCAATTTTCTTCTCATAACAAAATTGGGGGCCCTTATTTTTGGGGGGAGGGTGGGTCTTAGATGCTGTGCTTGAGAGCGTTTGCTAGCATGGTATTGTAAATAGATCCATGTTTAGGTATGGTGAATATTAGGATATAATTAGAACTTGTATGTTACAACTGGGAGATGTTATAAGGCAGTCTCAATGTGTCTTGGAAAGAGTTTAGCCAAGGGCTTTGAGGTGTTCAATTAGTGTTTATGTGTAAAGACTGTGTCAGACTTTGAAAATGTAATCGAGATCCACGTGTTTTGGAATGCTTGTACCTACTTCTGAGCACCAGCAATTAATTAGCATTCGAAGAGTTAATTAACCTATGTAAATGTCCTAAGTGTGTTGTTGTTGTTTAGTCGTTCAGTTGTGTCTGTCTCTTCGTGACTCCATGGACCAGAGCACGCCAGGCACTCCTGTCTTCCACTGCCTCCCGCAGTTTGGTCAAACTCATGGTGGTAGCTTCGAGAACACTGTCCAACCATCTCGTCCTCTGTCGTCCCCTTCTCCTTGTGCCCTCCATCTTTCCCAACATCAGGGTCTTTTCCAGGGAGTCTTCTCTTCTCATGAGGTGGCCAAAGTATTGGAGCCTCAGCTTCAGGATCTGTCCTTCCAGTGAGCACTCAGGGCTGATTTCCTTAAGAACGGATAGGTTTGATCTTCTTGCATGAAGGGGTCCTAAGTGTGTACCAGTCTTTAATCCTAGTCAATCAACAAGTGCTGATGAAGTCAGGGGAACTCCTTTGTTAGGTGGCACCTGAGGGGATTAGCTATTAGTACATCAAAGCACCAAAAGAACTGACTCTTAGAATGCAACCGAATAGAAGAGGCTTAGTTTTGAGGAACAACAGAATGAGGATTGAACGAACCTTGGACTGGAGTGTTGCACTGCTGTGGAGAGCAAACCCCTCTTGAGATGACCATGCTGTAACACCTGCACCCCTTCCATGCAGACTGAAGGTGTAAGTAAGTGAATAAACCATCTATCTTCAAGCTAGGACAACCTCCGCCATGTCTTCAATTCTCCAAAGGAGCACCAACCCTGGTTGGAGCTTGGAAACGCCATGGGCTCTTGCCACCGACTTTATAACAATATTAAAGGTGACTCACTGCTTCTCGTGTTAGGATTTCTTCATTATCCCTGCTTGAAAGGACCTCGCTGCTCGCCTGCGTTTCAACCCTCCTGTTCTCTCTCTCTCTCTCTCTCTCTCTCTCTCTCTCTCTCTCTCTCTCTCTCTCT
>JAXCMG010000039.1:8690462-8718578 GCA_034642415.1 Podarcis siculus | reverse complement strand
TTATTATTATTATTATTATTATTATTATTATTATTATTATTATTATTTCTATACCGCCCTTCATCTGAAGATCACAGGGCGGTTTACAATATATAAACACAAACTTGCAAACCTTCGAAATAATAATTTTGTACTACACTGAATAATGGTTCAGTGATCATTTAACAATGGGGAGCGAGGGAGGGGGCTGAAGTTCACCTCCACAGTCGTCCTAGCCTGACCCAGAAGAACAACAGCTGGAGCGCTGTCACGTGTATAATTTTCAAATGGACCACTCTCCTTTAACTCCCAGATATTTCTTTCATCTGTACAGTTATCCCCCCCCCATTAAAATGCAATATATTGATATATTGAGTATATTGGGAGGCAGGGAATAAATTATACCATGCCCGCCTCACATAGGCCAGTAACATAAACGGACACCCTTTACAAACGTATTGGGTTGAACGCCCCATTGATTTTCAGTGAAAATCACTGCTGAGGACCTATGTCCTATTTTATTTTATTTTTTAAGTTCCTCATCTTCAGTGGAGGAAGCTAGACGGGATGAGCTCGCTTGCAGGAACCGGAGTATCCGGAGCCAAAGCGGATTTTCTGCTCAGGGTTGACGCGGAGCCGACTCTTGGAACCGGCCGAGAGAGAGAGCTAAATGACTTCGGCTCGATCGCTTTGTGGATCGCACCGCTGAATTCTCACATCTCCCCCACTCCCACTCCCTATCCTACCCCACCCCTGAGCTGCCTTCTTCTCTGCGAGGTTTCCCTTCCTCCTGCGAGGAAGAGTGTGCGGGAGCCGGTGACGTCACCGTGCCCACTGGGTGTTCTCCTCTCGGTCCGCCTGAGAGTTCAGAGGCAGAGAGAGAAACGGAGGGAGAAAGAGAAGCGTTCAGCAGAGCGCAGAGATTCAGCCTTTGCTTCTGGCAAAAGCAGGAGGACTGGGCGGACTTGGGGGGTGGGAATCTCCGTTCCAGCAGCGGAGGCTAATAATTGACAAGCGCTTCAGTCCCGTCCGGGGTCCAGAGCGTCGTTTGGCGTCTGAGCGAAGAGGCTGCCTTTTTAATTGCGCTAGAGAGAAGCCGCCCGGGAGAGAGCGAGCGAGCGAGCGAATTCCTGCCCGCCTGGATGTAAAAGCCTGATGCTTTCCCGACGCTCAACCTCTCTCCTTACCAGGAGGAGGACCCGCAAGATGTACGCGTGAGGAGGAGCAGCAGCAGCAGCCTGATTTAGGAGGTAAAGCGGGTTAGGGTGGCGCGGGGAGGGAGGGGGCACTTGTGGGTCCGGCAGGGAGCTCCGAATGCGTGTTGTGAGCGCGCGGAGGTTGTAGCCCAGGCAACATTGCCCCTTGCGCGCGCGCACCCAGACAAAAAGGACCCTAACCGAAACGGGTGAGACAATTTTCCGGGATCTCAATGGAGCCTCCATGTTCAGAGGCAGTTGAGTAGAAAATATTGGTGGGGGTGGGGAAATCAACCACAGGCAAAGAGGAAAGACCTTCATGCCTTGCTTTTGAACGCTGCGTAAAGATCTGAGCCAGGAGAGCTTAGATTCCTAGACTTTGGTTTATCATAAGGATGGTTTGGTTTTGGTCCTTTAATCTATCCGCGCGCCCCCTCAAAAATGGTCGTGTGAGTGTGTGTATCCGTGTTTATGTAAGGGCGCAAGGGAGGGTGGCAAGGAACATATAGTAGAGTGGCGCGTAAGAACCGTCTCCAAAGATCGTCGGGCATTTATCTCGTAGTCCTTGCCCCTGCCGATTTACTCTTGAGTAAGTCCCTCTCAGTTTATGAGGGCTTTCTTCTAAGTATGGGTTCGTGAGATCGCCGGCTTCAAAAGATCCCTCCAGATTAAGATAGAGGGTTGCCTTAGAGGTCAGGATCGGGGGGAAAAAGCAGCTCAGGGGAATACCTAAGAAGGAGAGGGGGTGCCGTGGCTAGGACGTTTCTCAGGACGCCGGGGACGGTTAAACCGCAAGAGGTGGAAGCCAGGAGAAGCAAATTTTAGCCCCTTCCTTGTGATGGAGAGAGAGGGGTGCCCGCTCTTTCCGCGGGATCCCGGTTCTTCCTTGTCCAAAGTCTCCTAGCGCGGAGGGCTGTGTAAACCGGTTTCAGCACATCGGAGCAACTCGGCTCCCAAGCCGCGTGCTGGATCCAGAGGGAAAGGTCTGCAAAGCGTAGTGTGTATTTCTTGAGAATTATTCCCAGCAGCAGCCAGGATTGTTGATCCACTACCAACTGCATCACGCACTTTTCTCATCGCTCCTTTCCTTCGTTTAGTTTCAATTCATTGGGAAGCGGAGGGAGTAGGATCGAAATCCTCTTTGAGGGTTTAAGAAGGGAAGGCGAGGGAAATGAGTTAGGAGAGATGGATGTCTTTGTAGCCCTAGAGGCGGCGGAGTTGGGATCCCACAGACACTTTCCTAGTGCGCTGGAGCTGCCTTTGGGGCGCTTAATCCGAAGCGACCCGCCCTTTGGAACCGATTTCAGGTAGTGTATCGCAGAAGAGCACTTTAACCACGCACCCGCGCCTGAAGTCTAGTCAGATTCTTCTTGGCAGGATGATGACCGGCGGCGAGGCTACTCCGGGGTAAGAGAGAGCTCACCCCGGGATAGTTGCCCCACCGTGTGGGGTGAATATGCCCGGACCAAACTTCCCACGCCTGCAGGCTGCGATCTTGGACGCAAGCGAAACAATCCCGGGGTAAACACTTTAAGGACTCCATATAGGAGAAGAAAAAAAGGTGGATTTAAAAACCTACCAAGAAACGCCAAAGCAGCGATCCACAAAACTGTTGTTTCGGGGCATTTGAAACCAACACCCGAAGCAACCGGGGAAAGTTGGATATTGGAAGCCGGTTTCGGTCGAAATAGCTCGGCTGTTGGAAGCGGATCGGGCCCCCAAGATGCAACAGGAGTCCCCTCGGCTCAGACCAAGCACATTTTAGGTTGCAGTCCTATACTCTTTTACTCGTGAGTAAGTGACACTGAATTCAACGGGTCTTGAGTAGACACGGAGAGCACTGTCGCTTGGAAATCGCGCAACAGAAACATTCTACACCCACGTGCACAGCTTCGCTGTTCCTGGATGAGGCTATTTGATTTCCTTCTTTTTCCCATTTTAAAAAAAAATCTGCTTGCCCCAGCCTCGTTTGTCAGGGCTTATTATTTGCAGGCGTGGTCCCTTTTCGATGCCGTGTGTCCTATAATTTGGCAGAAAAACTCACCTCTTCTGAAAAGGTCAAGAAACGGTCCGTGAACCCCAAGGGAGCGTAATAGCTAGTAGAAGGGACATTGCAGTAAGATTTTAAAATAAGTAATTATCAGTGAGCCCACGAAGAAATATTAGTGTATTGACAATCTCCGACCGACGTTCTTAAATTCCTGAGAATTCAGAATCGAAAGCAAGTTAGGTACTGTACTCGTCTAACAACCCAGGTTACCGGAATGTATTCTTCTTTACCTTTCCATTATCTTTGGTCCACTCTCCACTGTAACAATAGCCGCAGGTTCTTTTAAAACAATAAAGCGATTGGTTCTCAACGTTCACAGTGCAGTTTGGCAGATTTTCCATTGGCAAAAGACTCTTCCTGAAGTTGGATACGTTGTTGTTGTTGTTTTTAAAAGGCAATTGTAGCGCTGATGGTTTTAATAATAATAATTAAATCCAAGGTTGTCAGAAGTATGAGTATGGATATTAGAAATCCACGTTACGCAGGTTTCTAATTTCAATGTTCTTCCAGAGAAAGAATTGTGCTTTTCTTTGGCTCTCCAGAATCTTTGCAAAATGCCTTTTCAGCTTCTCTGCATATATTGTAGAGTGAGTCTGGGAAAAAGTTCTGTGTGTTTTAGGAACGTGCACACCCTTTGACTGATACATAGGTTTTAGTATAGACATTATTCTACAGATTTTATGAATCATGTTCCATTGACGTTGCCTTTCTGGACTGTCAACCGCATAAATTAGACTCACAGCCTTAAAGGGCCTTGCTTACGCGTGTCTATAATCATTTGATTTCTATATGCACTTAGATTTGACCCGTTCAGGTATGTTTAACCCCCTTGAACGTGTGAATGGCCGGCCACAGAACGTTCATGTTTCCCATCGCCTTAAAGGCAATGCTTCGTCAGTAGAGACGACCGAGTTTCCATTTTATAAATAGCTGAGGAGTTACTGAAGTGTAGAGAAATAGTGACATGCGCGCACCTCCCTTGCATCTGAACGTGTGAACTGTGTCAGTTGCGGGTGGCGGGCGGGGGTTGGGGGACTGAATTTGAAGTCCTGTACTACGATATGGAAAATCCTACCCCCCTGGACTTAGATATCTGATTGCCCACCCATGCCACCAAGTTATCCCATAATGGTGCCGCGAATAATATGCACGTCTGAATCAATCCGCTCCACAGATTCCAACGACGATGCTCGCCAGAATAGACTCTGAGGCTAAGCTCGCGTGAGATCTGACTCAAAGCCGGCTCTTTCTTCTGAATCGGAGTCCACCGGGGGGTGGGGAGAGTATTTCCTCTTGCCGTATCTAGCTTGAAATGGACCAGATACGAGGGAATCGCTTCCTTTTTACTGAATAAAGTGAGCGAACCAACTTCAAAACAACAGGAACCGTCCCTTAGGGATCCAGGGGGAACAGCTGATCTGGCCTGCTAAAGCGATCAATTATTGCAGAGAATATATTGTCCCTTAATGTGGCACCTTCAGGGGAAATGCTTTGCTAATAACCTCCGCCTGAGACGGGTGCATTTCCAGAGCAATCCTGCTCGTATCTACTCCGGAGTATCTGCACACTGAGTTCAATGTGATTTACTAGGACTGCAGCCTCAGTTGGGGAGCCCAACAGACGACTTCTTTTCAAACAGTGTATTTAAAAATCGAGGTGTTTATTTTATTAGCCTCACATTTGGATGATTTCACCCTCCTTTCTCCCTCCGCATCCCCAATGACGCACGCATTTCGTGCCCTACTTTATCGAGGTAGCCACGTCAAACCCTTTACGCTACTTTTTCAGTCATCTCCATCGGCCATTTCTTCCTCGGTGGAGAGGAGAAGGGCAAACCCCGGAGAATTCAGTAGGCGTTGCAATATATACGTGCTCTTAGCTCAAGCTGAATTAAGGATTTAAAAAATAAAAAATAGGGGGGATGGATATTTTAGCGCCGAATTACCTATTTTACAAGGTCAGGTGAACGATACAATCCTAGACTTTAGTATATCAGAATGTAGATGGAGGGGGGGCATATCTTTAAAAATTATTCTCAAATTGTAATTTATAAAATGGAGAAAACCAGGGGATCATGGAGAGGGTTGTGTTTTGACTTTATTAAATGCAGGAAGTTTCCCTTTTGCATGTGGGGAGCCTTCCTTAATATAACTCCCTGTCTGGACTGGCACACCCTAGAATCCTACCGCCTTATTCTTGCAAAAAGCAAAAGCAGCCATGTTCTTTATTTGTTTGTTTATTGCATTTATATCCCACCCTTTTCTCCAAGGAACTCAAGGTGGCGTACCTGGCGCTCTCCATCCTCAATTAACCCCCACAACAACCCTGTGAGGTAGGTTAGGCTGAGAGGCAATGACTGGCCTAAGATCACCCAGTGAGGAAAAAAATTACAGAATCCACATTTGGGTGATAGCTTTATTAGGCCAGACAAAATAGCATGCTGCCACTCAAGTTCTCCAGAACTTGAGTTCTACCAGGCTAGAGATGGTAAACAAAGCAAGGCTGTGGCTGATTGGCTGATGGTGAAGCCATGGACTCTGTATCAGAGATATGGGAAGTTGTTGTAGGCATACAAAGGAGGCTCTTTGGGTGCTAAAGGTAAAGGGGACCCTGACCATTAGGTCCAGTTGTGACCGACTCTGGGGTTGCGGCGCTCATCTCGCTTTATTAGCCAAGGGAGCCGGCGTACAGCTTCCGGGTCATGTGGCCAGCATGACTAAGCCGCTTCTGGTGAACCAGAGCAGCGCACAGAAACACTGTTTACCTTCCCACCGGAGCGGTACCTATTTATCTACTTGCACTTTGACGTGCTTTCAAACTGCTAGGCAAGTCCTAGGCTCTGTGGTTTAACCCACAGCACCACCCGCGTCCCTCTTTGGGTGCTAGGCAGATTTTTATTCCCCTGTTTTTTGAAAATATAAAATCCAGCTCTTACCCAGGAAGCTGTCTTGTTCCAAGTCAGGCAACTGATTCGTCTCAGTACTGTCAATATTAACTGGCAGCAGGTTTTCTAGGGTTTTAAAAAAGGTAAAGGACCCCTGACAGTTAAGTCCAGTCGAACGACTCTGGGGTTGTGGCGCTCATTTCGCTTTACTGGCCGAGGGAGCCTATGTTTGTCCGCAGACAGCTTCTGGGTCATGTGACCAGCATGACTAAGCCGCTTTTGGCGAACCAGAGCAGTGCATGGAAACGCCGTTTACCTTCCCATCGGAGTGGTACCTATTTATCTACTTGCACTTTGACATGCTTTCGAACTGCTAGGTTGGCAGGAGCGGGGACCAAGCAATGGGAGCTCACCGCATCGCTGGGTTTTGAACCTCTGACCTTCCAGTCGGCAAGCCCTAGGCTCAGTGGTTTAGACCACAGTGCCACCCACGCTGAGTGTTTTAGGAGAGGGATATTCCTTCCTTACCAGGAGAGGCCTGGAATTGAACCTGGAATTGTCTACTTGAGAAGAAAGAGCTGTACCACTGAGTTACAGTCTGCCTCTATCCTTTGGCAAAACACACAGGTTCTTTGTTGTGTGAAGAACAGGAATAAAGACAAACCAGACTGTTTAAAAAAACACACACAAAAACCTAGATTGTTTTAAACTCTCAAGTTCAGTTCCCAGTATTTCTCATTGGAATCGATCATCTTTCCCCAGATGCGTTCCAGATTTTTGATTAATTTTTTTACTACAATTCCTGCCATCCTTAAATATTGGCCATACTTGCAGGGGCTGATGGGAACTGTAGTCCAGAAAAATCCAGAGAGTTTCTGATCGAAGATGACCCCCTGAGTACCAAGAGGTGGCAATATGTGGGGGTTCTAGAATGGACTGCAGTTAAGGAATGCCAATTTTTCATGCCTCCCTATCTTAAAAGCTCTCTAGAAATACTGTAGAGAATTTGCGCTGCGGAAAAAGGGCCGAGTACAAACTTTTCTCCCTGATGTGCTAGCTTTCTACTTGCAGGGAGTGTGTTATTTTTGAAAATGTGGGGAGTGGCATTCTAATCGTTATGTTCTACCTGCATTGTGAAATGGAGTTTTATCAAGCTTGGCATTTTATAAGCTTATTGCACTGCACATGGAGACCTAGAATTCAGTAGCAGGGCTAGGAAAGACATCAATCTAAGCCTATAGCCCAACCTTCACAAACCTGATGCCCTGTTGGTCCTTTGGACCACCACCAATAACAACCAACATTGCCCGGGGCTGATGGGAGTTGTAGTCCAAAACATTGGCAAAGCATCATGTCAGCAAAGTCTGCTATAAGATTCTATAGGGTAGGTGGGGAAATGTTCTAGCACCATGTAAGGCAGGTGTGAGGAATCTTTGGCCCTCTGGACCTGCTCCTCAACATCTGCTGCCTGAAGAGGCTCCCTCAGCCTACGTAATGGCAGGGCCGGTCCTAAATGTTTCAGCCTGAAACAAAGCTCAGTGGTGCCACCCCTGCTAAGGCCAACACTATTAAAAGAGTTGTTTGCAGCAATCAGACACCAGTTTCTTACATTTATCTATTTCACACACACACTTCTCCATAGTACTGCCTGAACCAGGTTGGTTCTCCCTACTGCACAGTTAAGGGATAGAAACTTGCTGAGAAAAGGAAACAGCTGGTAGGCATTGCTGAGATCCTGAATTCAGGCAGCTGTAGTTGAGATTCCTGCATTGCAGGGGGTTGGACTAGATGACCACTGAGGTCCCTTCCAACTCTACAATTCTATGATTCTAAATGCTGGGATGTGCACATGGTTGTTGCGGCTGTTGTTTTTTCTTGTGGTTGTTGTTAAGCTGCGATTGGGACATACTTCAGAATAAAAGCATGCTTAGGTCAGTGCTGTCACTAGGTTACTGTAAAAAGAAGGAAAATTGTTTCACAGTTGAGCTGCGAGAATATATGTACACATATACACAAACACGGAGAATATATGTGTATAATGCGAGGGAGGGACATCTGGGAAAATGATCACCATTCTGTGGTCATTTTTTACCCATCAGTTTTATTTGATATGCTATTAGTATTCTTATGGCTGTGTTTTTTATGTTTTAAACTCCTTTGCTGTGTTTTCTATGAATATTTGGCTTATAAATATTTAAATGAGTGACAATAAATAAATAAATCCTCAAACAAGGATTTCTGAGTTCATTCAGAATGAAGCAGTCCTCACATTCTGGGTCCAGGTCCTGTTTCCTAGAAGGAAAGTTCTCTCACTTGAGATCTGGAGACAGTGCAGTTCTGCAATTGCTCTGTGAAGTGGGACCCACAACTAAATGTTGGAGTTTGGGGCAGCGCCGCCGGAATTAGGGTGTTGTGGGTGATTCCTCACAGGGTGATGAGCAAATGGGGAGCAAAACAACAGCAGCAGCAACAACATGAGTACCTACTGAAAAGATCCATTTTAAAAGCAGCTGTACCAAAAGGAATTATTGTGAAAATAATTTTTCTCTTTTGGGGGGGGGGGTTGCCAATTTTTGTCCTTGCTCAGGGCGCCATATTACCAAAGTCCACTCCTGATGTGGGCTCCTGTGCAGGGTTGCAGCCAAATGAAACCACCTTCTTTCAGGATAGGTAAAGGTAAAGGGACCCCTGACCATTAGGTCCAGTTGTGACCGACTCTGGGGTTGCGGCGCTCATCTCGCTTTATTGGCCGAGGGAGCCAGCATACAGCTTCCGGGTCATGCAGCCAGCATGACTAAGCCTCTTCTGGCGAACCAGAGCAGCGCACGGAAACGCCGTTTACCTTCCCGCAGGAGCGGTACCTATTTATCTACTTGCACTTTGATGTGCTTTTGAACTGCTAGGTTGGCAGGAGCAGGGACCGAGCAATGGGAGCTCACCCCGTCACGGGGATTTGAATCGCCGACCTTCTGATCGGCAAGTCCTAGGCTCTGTGGTTTAACCCACAGTGCCACCCGTGTCCCTATTCTTTCAGGATACTCCATTGCATTCTCCCTCTGCCATATGTTCTTGTTGTTTCTCACTTCTGCATTTAGCCAGCCTTCCATGGGCGCTGAGCATGCTCAGTCATCAACAGGCTGTTTGGGGTTGAGTTGCTCCACATGGATTTTATCTGCTAAAGCATGCTAACCTCTCCTCTTTGTGTGTGTGTGTGTGTGTGTGTGCATTGCAGAAACACCTGGCCTGGTTTGGTGAAGCCAGCAAGACAGTCGGGAGGTCGGGGCTCTGCAGGCACAGCAACGGATGTTGCTGCTTTGGCTGCATCTACATTGAGATGCAAGTGGCACTGTGGTCTAAACCACAGAGCCTAGGGCTTGCTAATCAGAAGGTTGGCAGTTCGAATCTCAGCGATGGGGTGAGCTCCCGTTGCTCAGTCCCTGCTCCTGCCCAGCTAGCAGTTTGAAAGCATGTCAAAGTGCAAGTAGATAAATAGGTACTGCTCTGGCGGGAAGGTAAATTGCATTTCCGTGCGCTGCTCTGGTTTGCCAGAAGCGGCTAAGTCATGCTGGCCACATGACCCAGAAGCTGTACGCCGGCTCCCTCAGCCAATAAAGCGAGATGAGCGCCGCAACCCCAGAGTCGGCCATGACTGGACCTAATGGTCAGGGGTCCCTTTACCTTTACATTGAGAGAACTGAGCTTGCTTTTTATATGGCTGGTTCACACGTGCAAGCTACCACTTGATAGTACAGCCAATGAGTTGTTAGCATGTACCTGTACGTATGAGCTGTGTTTCAATTTAGCACTTGTGTGGGTTTAGCAGTCCCTGTGGTTGGGCAGAGCCACTCACTAGTGTTGCTGCTGGTTACCTGGACGGAGCTGCGGCAGGGAGGTGGCGAGCTCAAGGCTGTGCCAGTGCACCAGTGGAGCCAGTCCAGGACTCCCACTAGGGAGTCACAGCCTTGCCACCCCCTTTCTTCACCCCAGCCTCATCCAGATGAGCTGGTCTTGGGAGGGAAGCCCCATAACTCCACCCCCAACACCATCACTACTGATTTGGTCCATTAGCCTGTTCACACTCCTCCATCTTTTCCGCTTGGTTTTTTTCATCACTTGACGACTTAATGGTTGACAACCTGCAGCTGAACATGTGAATTGACTCATTTTGTGTCTGCTGTGGATATATGGACAGTTATCTGTGGAGATTGGTAATGAAACATTCTCTCTCTCTCTCTCTCTCTCTCTCTCACACACACACACACACGTAATTGGTACTTGACATTCAAGCAATGCACACACACCATATTTTTCGCTCCATAAGACGCACCTGATCATAAGACGCATCTAGTTTTTAGAGGAGGAAAACAAGAAAAAAAGATTCTGAACAAAACAGTGGATGTATGATTTTTGTGGTTCATGCTGTGGCCACAGACATGATATGTGATTTGACAGTGAGTTTGGGGTAGTCCAATGCAAAAATCCTGAGAATCCATGCTTTGTAACCATGTTTTTGCGCCATTGCGGTCCCACGAAACAGTGGGTGCGTGATTTTTTTGGTGCAAGCTATAGCCATTGACATGCTATGTGATCTGATAGTGAATTTGGGGTGACCCAATGCAAAAATCCTGAGGATCCATGGGCTTTTACCTCCTCCCTCCCAGGCAGCCTCCTTTATCTCTAGAGTCCCTTATCTCCCTCCCGATTGCTTGCCACTCAGCCGCTCAGTGGCTTTGTTTCAACACCCCCTTCCCTCTTTCTAAAAATAAAAGCACAATCTGCTTTTTGCTCCTGGGGAATTTGGTTCCAGGGACCACGCATTCGCTCCATAAGACACACAGACATTTCCCCTTACTTTTTAGGAGGAAAAAAGTGTGTCTTATGGAGCAAAAAATACGGTACATGTGTAAAGGCCTTAGTGAACTGGTTGGCATCAAAATCTATTCTTGGGAATACTCTGTGTGAGAGCCAGTTTGGCAGAGATGGTGCCATTTTGCTGCATGGTGCAAGGGAAAAGGTGCAAGGGTTATGGCGACTCGGGGACAGAGAAGCTGCTTTGCATGCAGAAGGTCTTAGGTTCAGCCCCCAGGATCTCTAGGAATGTCCCCTCTCTGAAACCCTGGAGAGCTACTACCAGTCAGTGTAAATGACATTGAGCTTGATGGAGCAATGGTCTGACTTGTATAAGGCAGCTGTCCTGGTTCCAGTCAAAACCCAGAGGCAGAGGCACGACTTGAAGGAGGAGGACTTCAAAGGGCCGAGGTTGCCGTGGCAGCTGTCACTCCCACGATTTCCATGGCAACGAGGTGGAAAGGGGGGGGAGGTGCTGGGCTGGCTGAGTCGCCGCTGGGGAGCAAGTCCAGGCTCCCCTCTTGGAAAGGGTTGGGCGGCAGCAGGAATCGTTCAGCGGGCCTTTGCAACCGGAGCACCAGCCATGGTGGCCCTCAAGGTTGGAGACGAGTTGAAGAAGAAGAGTAGTTTGGATTTGATATCCCGCTTTATCACTACTCGAAGGAGTCTCAAAGCGGCTAGCATTCTCCTTTCCCTTCCACCCCCACAACAAACACTCTGTGAGGTGAGTGGGGCTGAGGGACTTCAGAGAAGTGTGACTAGCCCAAGGTCACCCAGCAGCTGCATGTGGAGAAGCGGGGAAGCGAACCCGGTTCCCCAGATTACGAGTCTACCACTCTTAACCACTACACCACACTGGCCCTGTGTGGAGGTCTATGAGGGTGACCTTGACAACAAGGTGAATGTGGCGAGCCTCTTCACAGGCAAGAAGGGGATCTTGTTTGGGGTGCCTGGTGCGTTCACTCCAGGTTGTTCAAAAACCCACCTCCCAGGCTATGTGGAGAAGGCAGGGCAGCTGAAGGGCAAAGGAGTGGAGGTTATTGCCTGCTTGTCTGTCAACGACATCTTTGTCATGAGCGAGTGGGGAAAGGCTCACAAAGCCGAGCGAAAGGTCCGGATGTTGGCTGATCCCACAGGAGCATATGGGAAGGCTACAAACCTGTTGCTGGACAAAGAGCCACTACGCAAACTTTTTGGGACCCAATGATCCAAACGGTTCTCTTTGGTAGTCCAAGATGGTGTGGTGAAGGTCCTCAACATTGAAGGAGATGGCACGGGCCTCACCTGCAGTTTGGCCAACAACATCCTATCTCAGCTCTGAGACCTGGGACACCGTGGCTATTAACCCATTTCCAAACCCTGACAGCCAGAGAACCACCCACTCTCACCTGGTTCTTACTATGCAGAAGGGATGGTGGGCTGATTTATTTCCCCCTCACAGCTTCTAGGATTTGTCCTTTACAAGGGCAGGGATATGTATGTAGCTGCTTTGAATCCCCTCACTGTCTTGACTCCATTATCTTGGACATCATTGCCTGAAATAAAAATTATACTGGGGGGGGACACCACAGAGGCAGAAGGTGTTGCTTGTAAGAAAGAGATTCAGGCAAGTCACGATACAGGCTCAGCAGAGGGGGCACAGGGCTTAGGAGTCACAGTTCAGGAGTTTAGGAGTAGAGCAATAAGTTCAGAACTGGACAGAAGCAATGAAGATGTCCCAACAAGTTCACCCACCCTTCCTGCCTAGCTTCGAAAGATGAAGTATGGCATGCTCTTGTGTGAGACTCTCTTGACATTGTGGGAAGGTCAAGCTTACAAGCACACACTTTATTGGGGCAGGTGATTCTGCTCCCATCTGTGAAAGCAGAGTCTGGTTCTAGCCAACAAGGTTGCATCCTTCTGTTCAGACTCCAGTTCAGTCATTGCTGCTTCCTGTTCAGTCCTTCCCAGCCAGCATTGAGGCTCTCCACTCCACAGGAGGGTTGGAGGGGAGAGCCAGTATCCCTGCTCCCTGCTCCAAAGCAACTGAAGCTGGGATAGAAAAGGGAGACCTTGGAGAGCAAGTGCCGGTCAAATTAGACAATGCTGAGTTAGAGAGACCAATGGCCTAACTCACGATAATGCAACTTTGTGTGTGCTTGTCAGGAATGTCCTGACAATAAGGGATTGGCATAATAAGCTACAAGAATTTGCTGAAATGGCACAGTTGACAAATAGCCTGAGAGGCAATTCAAAACAAAAATTTATGGAAAAGTGGGATAGATATTAGATATATGTTCAAAAATACAGTAAAGGTTCGCTATCTATGCTAGCATTCGATTGACATTGGAGAGAGACTGAGTTGAGAAATAAGACCAAGGGTACATATTGATATAGGAATGTATTAGGTAAAATGTAAAGAAATATACAATAATAAGAGTACATTCATTTGTAAAAAAGGAATATACAACGGGATAGACAGGAAGTCCAAAGTGTTGGTACATATATGATTTTGGAATAGTTTTTTGTCCTTTTCTTTCTTTCTTTTAGTATATAAACTTTGTGTACATGTTGATAATTATAGTATAATAAGCCTTGTGAGGTAATATGAGAATGTTTACCGAGGTAGCATAAGAACTTTAATAAATAAATAACATTTTAAAAAGGAATGTCTATTGGTGGTCCAGATCTGCCCCCTCCAAAATAACATTAATCTGGTCTCCAGTAGTAGTAGCCAATTTTATGCACAGTCATTGAAAATTTGGCTCACAAGCCCATTTTCTAAGCAGGGGAAGTGGTGAGTTTCCATTTGCATTTCATTCACTTTTATGAATCATATCACCATCTCATGAGCTGTCTGGAAAGGCAACAGCCAATTGACTCTTAAGGGGAACTTTCAGGAAAGGAGTCTTTTCTGGCTGTTTTCCTCCTTGTACATTTCTTTGAGAACTTACTGAAAGGCAAATTCATACATGCGGAAATGAAATGAATCACACTGTCAGTCGCCGGCCCCAGCCACCTCTTAGCACATTACCTCAAAGCATCTAAAAGCATGTGTCCTGGTTAGGCCATCAGCTATTTTATATAGCCTGGGCATCAATGGAAGGATTGGATTGTCTTTGCCCATGGACTAGGGTTCTGCTACTCTGCAAATTGTATGGAAGTGAGAGCTGGACCATAAAGAAGGCTGATCACTGAAGAATTGATGCTTTTGAATTATGGTCTCTTGAGAGTCCCATGGAATGCAAGAAGATCAAACCTATCCATTCTTAAGGAAATCAGCCCTGAGTGCTCACTGGAAGGACAGATTCTGAAACAGAGGCTCCAATACCTCATGAGAAGAGAAGACTCCCTGGAAAAGACCCTGATGTTGGAAAAGATGGAGGGCACAAGGAGAAGGGGACGACAGAGGATGAGATGGCTGGACAGTGTTCTCGAAGCTACCAACATGAGTTTGACCAAGCTGTGGGAGGCAGTGGAAGACAGGAGTGCCTGGCGTGCTCTGGTCCATGGGGTCAACAAGAGTCGGACACGACTAAACGACTAAACAACAACATTAATTTAGGGATCACCAACATGGTGCTGGTGGTCGCAGAGGTACCACTGAGGCCTCTGAGACCCCCCACTTACTGGTCAGTGAAAGTGGTTACCATTTTCTCTCTTGAAAAGTACTGAAAGAGAAAGTTGGACATCTGAAACCCTTTCCCACGTCCTCTTTTGGTTCTACATGGTTTTCGAGGCTTGGATTAGCTCTGCTAGATTTGACGTTTGCTCAGATCCCTTGGGGAAATGAAATGTGTGCATGCCCAATTTCCTCTCCATGTCTGATCTGGAGAGGGGGAGGGGGAAAAGGACGCTGAGTCCAGAATCAAAGAGTGAAAGTCATTCCACATGCAGCAATCTGAATGAAAAGAGCAATATCTCCAAGAATATGCATCAATTTCCAAAACTGCCTGGTTAAATTTAAAGAAAGGTGTGTGTGTGTCCCCCAACTGAACATGTATTACCACAAGAGGGATGTGTTGTGTAGTTTCCTGATGTTGGGTTTGTGCTTTGGTATGGCTGCACAGCAGACAGAAATGCATCCGATGCCCCTTTCTCCATGCCAGGAAGAACTGCAGCTGCTGGATTTCTGCCAAGAAAAATAGTATCTAAGGGGAAAGACAGGCATGGAGTGGTAGAGTGATAAGTGCTGTTCCAATATGATCCAGGAAGCCATGATATATGTATGTCCCCCATCAGTGCCTTGACTTTATTTGATGGTAGTACAGTAGTACCTTGGTTCTCAAACGCCTTGGTACTCAAACAACTTGGAACCCAAACACTGTAAACCCGGAAGTAAGTGTTCCGGTCTGTGAACTCTTTTTGGAAGCTGAACGTGCTCCGTTTTGAATGTTGCGCTTCTGTTTTGAGTGCCACACTTCCATTCTGAGTGTTACGCTGGGGACTGTCTGTTTTTGCTATTTATTTTGCGTTTGTGTTTTTGCAGCTCTTTTTTGTTTGTTTTTGTGACTGTATGGAACACAGTTCAGCTACTGACTGACTGATTGATTGATTGATTGATTGATTGTGTGACTGCAGTACATTGTTTACTGCTCTCATTTTATGGCTCAATGGTCTCGTTAGATGGTGAAATTAATGTTAAATGGCTCTTTTAGGGGTTGTTTTTAAAAGTCTGGAACGGATTAATCCATTTTGCATTACTTTCTATGGGAAAGCGCGCCTTGGTTCTGGAACGCTTTGGTTTTGGAACGGACTTCCGGAATGGATTAAGTTTGAGAACCAAGGGACCACTGTAATAGTATTTAAGACTAGCCTTTCCTAGTGCTCAAGGAGTCCCACCAAACAATTTGAGGTGGGGGGGGGGGGACAATATTACAAGAAAAACCAACGATTTCATTTACAAATAAGTATAAATGACAGCGAGGCTTCCATATGGGCACATACACTTCCTTCTCCTTTAAGATCATCAAATAGATCCCAGATTACTAGATGGAACTGGCCATTTCTGGCTGTAGAAGAGAGAGTCCACACAATTTGCCTAATGGTAGGGTTGCCCTTTATTGCTCAGTAATCTCCCAGACCTTCAATGTCCATTGCTTTGTACCTTCGGGAGGGGTAGGCAAAACGAGTTGGGATAAGTGAAAATTAATGGAACCCAGAGAAAGAGCCTTTAAAGCATCTTCTGGTACTGACTCACTGCACTCAGAAGAGCATGTCCTGAGGTCACTGTTTCCACCCACAATCCCTCTTGTGATGTAAGACCTTTGGTAGTTAATGCATAGCTAGGTTATTGAATTGTTGCTGATGTCAGTATTTTGTATTGCTGCTGCTATCTAGCATTTTATGCAGACCAAACCTACGTATCTATGTATACTCAGATGTGAGCTGCACTATGTTCTATACTGGGCTTCTTCCTACTGGATAAAAGTGCCTAAGATTTTAGCCTTGGGCTGCAACCCAGCTTCCTGGGAGTAAGCCCTGCTGAATTGGCAGGACTTACGTATTTCTGAGTAAAAATGTGTAGAATTGTGCTCTTGACACATTTACAGTGTTATAGGGTGGTGTTCCAATTTTAAAGATACACACTTTTTAAACACACTGTGTGTGCGTGAGTGTTTATTTTTGTAGTGTAACTTGCTTAGAACACAAGAAGGTAGGATGCAAAGAAAAGGAGTCAGAAATTAAAACTGTCAGCAGCGCAACCAGACAATTTCAGCACCCAAACAGCTGTAAAAGCACATCATTATTTTTATTGCTATTTATTACTTGTATTCTACTTTTCTCATCCAGAACACCCAAAGGGCCTTGCAAAAGGATTTAAAAATGGGCAGTAAAAATGCACAATTTTTGATTGAGCTACAGCCATTTGGAGAAGGCTGTAGCTTTGTGGCAAAGTGGGTTCAAAAGCTCCCAGGTCCAATCCCTGGCATATCCAGGGAGGGTTGCAAACTTGTAGTGTTCTGCATGTTGTTGGACTCCAACTCCCACAATCCCCAGCCAGCATGGCCCAGTGGTCAAAGAGGCTAGGAGATGAAGGCTAACAGCATCCACAGGTTCCCCATCCCTGTCCCAAAGCTGGTGTTAGTCAGTGTACAATAATGAGCTAAATGGATGAGTGACACGACTCAGTACAAATTAAGCTTACTATATTTTTAAGCAAAGCAGCAAGTTAAAAACATAAAATAGCAGCACTCAAATGTCACATCAATTAAAATGGACCATTTTTTTAAAAAAAAGCTATTCAGTGGTTAGATACATAGAGCCTCTTGAATTAAAGAGGTTTTTTTTTCAAATGCATGGGGGGAAAGAGGTCTGAAGTTCTTCAGTGGAAAGTCACCCTACATTTTGCTTCTAAAGCTCCACTTTGAGGAGCTGATTCCAAAATCTTATAACTACTGCAGAAATGTCTCTGCTCCACCCAGTATGGCAGGTGGTAGACTTTGCTATCAGTATAGAAACTGCTTGAGAATTCTTGTTTTATTTTCAGCAAAAAATTAAACTTCTCCCTTCCTCTCATTTTTTTTTTTTTTTGCAAGAAAAGATGTGTAGCAAAAGAGTTGTGCAAACATCAAAATTCTACCCACTTTATCAATGCATGTTTATGTGCGCTGATTATGCTACTATGGCCAGCATCTTATTTATCTGTGATATTTTTATGCCGTCCTTGAATGTGTATTTCTGGGGCAGTGCGGACAGCCAAAAATCTAATCAACTAAGTCAATGTATGAAATATCTATGAAACGTAGGCAATGTGACATAAACATAGAATGAATGAATAAATTATAAGAGAAGAAAAAAATTATTAAGCTTAAACTTCTGAAAGCATAGCAATGAAAAAAGTCTTGCTGGGGAGCTCCAGGTGATCCTTTTGTTGTGCATTTGTGATTATTTGGGCTCATGTTGGTTAGATGCGATCCCATTTTCAGCACTGCAAAAGACACCCTCAGCCTGCAGAGTATAGGCTGATATACAGTGGTACCTCGGGTTAAGTACTTAATTCGTTCCGGAAGTCCTGAAACTGTTCTTAACCTGAAGCACCACTTTAGCTAATGGGGCCTCCTGCTGCCACCGCACCGCCGGAGCATGATTTCTGTTCTCATCCTGAAGCAAAGTTCTTAACCTGAAGCACCATTTCTGGGTTAGCGGAGTCTGTAACCTGAAGCGTATGTAACCTGAAGCGTATGCAACCCGAGGTACCACTGTAACTGCATGAGAAAGGTAGATAGAGATGAACCTTCAAGCTTCCTAGACTGTCCTCCCTGTGCTGACCTATTGATCTTTCTTCAGGGTTAGACTGATACTCTCAGGTTGCTGACCTCATTTCCTACTTCCTTCTTCATCCTTACCTTGGGAAATGTGATCTCGTTGTGTGTTTCTCCTATGCATGTGAAAGAGCAAATATAAATCTAAGGCCTTGCCTATCAAGTACCGTATTTACTTCCTGCAATAAATGTAGATTTCTTGCTTTCCTCAACTCAGAGCCTCAGTGTGAATATATCCGTGCTCCTCCAACAGGGATCCAGTGTTCTTTCTTTTCAGCTTCTCTGTGCATGTTAACTCCAAACACCCAACACATCCTGCCTCATCTTCAGTCAGTCACTGTCTTGTAACTTCCTGCTGAAATCCTGTAACTTTTTAAACTGCAACTTTTCGGGTTGGTTTGTTTTTCTTCTGCTTTTCTGTCCTTCCAGAGGGCAGTAACAATGGGGAAGTATCACAGAGTATCGAATAAGCAGAATGACCTGTGGGTGGTCCAGTCTACATCTACCACTAATGCACTATTATTGTGTCAATTACATGTCGCAGAACTCACACACACAACAATCTTGAGAGATGTCTCTGGCAGAGTGGTGGGGAAGGAATCACATAGGTATCATACAGGAGTGTGTTTTAGAATGGTGTAGGGGTAGGCAAACTAAGGCCCGGGGGCTGGATCCGGCCCAATCGCCTTCTCAATCCGGCCTGCGGACGGTCCTGGAATCATCGTGTTTTACATTAGTAGAATGTGTGCTTTTATTTACGTAAAATGCATCTCTGGGTTATTTGTGGGGCATAGGAATTCATTCATTATTTTTTTTCCAAAATATAGTCCACTGCCCCTCACAAGGTCTGAGGGACAGTGGACCGGCCGCCTGCTGAAAAAGTTTGCTGACCCCTGGTGTGGAGGCTTGTTGTTGTTTAGTCGTTTAGTCATGTCCGACTCTTCGTGACCCCATGGACCAGAGCACGCCAGGCACTTCTGTCTTCCACTGCCTCCCACAGTTTGGTCAGACTCATGTTTGTAGCTTCGAGAACACTGTCCAACCATCTCGTCCTCTGTCGTCCCCTTCTCCTTGTGCCCTCAATCTTTCCCAACATCAGGGTCTTTTCCAGGGAGTCTTCTCTTCTCATGAGGTGGCCAAAGTATTGGAGCCTCAGCTTCAAGATCTGTCCTTCCAGTGAGCACTCAGGGCTGATTTCCTTCAGAATGGATGCGTTTGATCTTCTTGCAGTCCATGGGACTCTCAAGAGTCTCCTCCAGCACCATAATTCAAAAGCATCAATTCTTCGGCGATCAGCCTTCTTTATGGTCCAGCTCTCACTTCCATACATCACTACTGGGAAAACCATGGCTTTAACTATACGGACCTTTGTCGGCAAGGTGATGTCTCTGCTTTTTAAGATGCTGTCTAGGTTTGCCATCACCTTTCTCCCAAGGAGCAGGTGTCTTTTAATTTCGTGACTGCTGTCACCATCTGCAGTGATCATGGAGCCCAAGAACGTAAAATCTCTCACTGCCTCCATTTCTTCCCCTTCTATTTGCCAGGAGGTGATGGGACCAGTGGCCATGATCTTCGTTTTTTTATGTTGAGTTCAGACCATATTTTGCGCTCTCCTCTTTCACCCTCATTAAAAAGTTCTTTAATTCCTCCTCACTTTCTGCCATCAAGGTTGTGTCATCTGCATATCTGAGGTTGTTGATATTTCTTCCGGCAATCTTAATTCCGTCTTGGGATTCATCCAGCCCAGCCTTTCGCATGATGAATTCTGCATATAAGTAAAACTCTATGTAAAAAGACAAAAGGTGTGGAGGCTAGATGGTTGTAAATGTTACCCTTGGTACAGTACACTGGTTTCTAAGCACACCTCTCCCAAGGGGCATGGTCAGAGATCAAGGATATGTTTCAAGCTGGCAAAAATGCTCAAGGATGGTTCAAAGCAGGGTGAGTAAGAAGTGCAGTCTGGGGAGAGGCCTGAGGAGCAGCTAAAGAGTCTGAGGTGTGTGTTGTGTGTACATTTGGCCTATGGGCCTGAGGTTACCCATCCCTGGCATAGAAGAAAAAACTGGGCCTGTTCTGACCATAACATACAAATGTCTTCCCTTCTCTGAGAGCCAGTGTGGTGTAGTGGTTAAGAGCAGTAGACTCGTAATCTGGTGAACCGGGTTCGTGTCTCCGCTCCTCCAGATACAGCTGCTGGGTGACCTTGGGCTAGTCACACTTCTCTGAAGTCTCTCAGCCCCACTCACCTCACAGAGTGTTTGTTGTGGAGGAGGAAGGGAAAGGAGAATGTTAGCCACTTTGAGACTCCTTTGGGTAGTGATAAAGCGGGATATCAAATCCAAACTCCTCTTCTTCTTCTGGGACTGTGGGGAAGGCATCAGTGATAGATGGCAGGCTTGGAATGCTGTGCTGGTATTTTTAAAGGGCCTTCTGAGGGCACAAAGCACGTCCTATGATTTTGCTCCTTGCTCCTTACAGCACCCCTGTGAGGCAGGCTTGTGTTATCAGTCCCATATTGCAGATTGAGGCTGAGAGTTTGCACTTTCCTAAGGCTGCAAAGTGCCTTTGTGGCAGATGGGAGATTTGAGCCAAGGCCTTGCTGATTGATAACTCTGTTGTTTAGCCACAACCCTACCCTAACTCTGCGGCAGCCTCGATAACTTTTATTTTATTTTTACTTGTAAGGAGAATTGGTTTCCAGACTTGTTTCTTTGTTCTAGAGCTCAGGCTGGTCAGAAAGCAGATTAGTATCTAACACTAGATCAGTAAGAGTTTCTGAATCCTAATTGTTTAACTGTAGCAAAAATATGAAAACCCCTTTTCTAAATTAATTTTGCTAAAAGGAAGAAAGTTTGGGGAGTGGGTTGTTTCTGGTGAAAGGACCGTGTGCTCAGTTTAGCTACTGAAAACATGTTCCTGGACCTAGCAGTTTCCCAATAGGTACTTAGTCCCTTAATTCTGTAGCTACTTTCTGGAAAGCGACATGGTTTGTGAGGGAACAACGGAGAAGTCTCAAGCTGGCTGTGGCATCGTGAGATGGTAGGAAGCATCTGTCTGTTTGTCCGATAGATAACATACTGCTAGTTCTGGTAGCTGACATCAGGAACAAGGAGGGAAGTCGCAAGGAATGGGATTTATCAGCTCATCCCTAAAGACATAGTGCGCTAAGCCTGGAGTCAAACATTGGCCTAGTTCTCACTGCAGTGGTAATTCTGGGATGTACCACTTCACACTGCAGGTGCCAGAATACACCTCTGTACAAAGCAATTATCTGAGCTAGCTAGAATTCTTCTCCCAGGTTTTTTTTTGGGGGGGGGGACTGGAGAGATATGGTGGAGCATTCAGTCTGTGAGTTTTGACTTGTAGCCTGAAGTGGTACAGCACTGATACAAGTTCATCACCTTGGAGCGAACTGCCATGCATTGGTGGTCATTATGATCAACTACCCACCCAATGAAAATTACTTATTATAACTTATTAATTGCAGCAATTCTACAATTTTGTGTGAGGTTAGATTTGGTACAGGGTAGTGTGTGTGTGTGTGTGTGTGTGTGTTTTCCTTTTTCAAAGTACTTATGATTTTGTGAAAAAGCTGAAAAGGTTATAGGTACTGTAATGGCAAAATGCCTTTTTGACACCGAAATTTAACAGGCAAAAGCAGCTGCTAAGAGGCCATCTTGAAGATTTTGTTTTCATGCACCATGTTATTACAGGAACGTGCCACCTTCAGAAGAACCTCAGAAAAGAACGAGGGGGGTCCCTTGTTTGTCAGAGGGGTAGCTGGGTAGATTTTCCAGTGCCAGGGGCAAGGGGCGGGCTTCCATGCCCTGCATAATTATTTGCCTGCACCTGGGATAAACAGAAGGAAGGTGGGATTCTCTGCTGTTTGGGTGGGACATGCACCCTTGGAAACATGCGATACATTTGTTGGTCTTCAATGTGCCTTAAGGCTCTGTGTTGTTTTGTTTCAGCAAGCCAGCAAGACCTCTCTTCTCAAAAGTGTTACCAGCCTGAAGTTATAGTTTTAGACACACTTGCCTAAGAATCAGGCTCACCGAATAAAGCAATCAGGCTCATTCCTCCTGAGCAAGTGAGCACAGGGTTGGCTGCACATCCATTTCACCAGCAGATTCATCAAGGTGCAAAGTCGGCTTTTGCACATCCACTCACACATAAGCCCTGCTGAGTTCCATAGGGCTTACTCAGAGGTACCAGAGAGTAAGTCCCATTGAGTTCAGCAGGTCCTACTTTTGAGTAAACCTACAGGGTTGCTGATACACAGCTGCATTTATATGCCCATGCGCGCACGCAAATATGGGAGTAAATCCCATTGAATCTTTTGCATCTTCCTCCTGAGTAAAAGTGCCACAGGGTCCAGCTGTTGCAGCCTTAACTGGGAATGGTGGAAAGGCCAACTTTAATGCCATAAGTCGTTTTTTATTCAACAGGGCAGCAAACAAGGGACTCTTTCTTTTCTGAGGTTCTTCTGAAGGTGGTCCATTCCTGTAATAATACGGTGCATGAAAAAAAAATCTTGAAGATGGCCTCTTAAGCAACTGCTTTTGCCTGTTAAATGTTCTTTCGGTGTCAAAAAGGCACCTATATTGAGGTTCTGATCACATGCACCTTAATTAAAGCACAAGCGGTTTAGAGGGCAGACGGTGCATCCGCTCAGCCGCTTGATGGCGCTAGTCCTCATGGCCTGCTCTCTTCTCTTTCTCCCCCACAGCTTGCTGGGGAGCCTGCCGGGGGCCCAGGACCATGGCCAGCAGCCCTTTGCCAGGCGCCACCGACCTCCTCCTGTCCGCCTCGTCCAACGCCTTCCCGTCGGACTCGCTGAGCCAGGGGCCGCCCCCTCCGCCTCCACGCGGCGGCCCTCCTCACCCGGGCGCCATGAAGCCCAACCAGGTGGGCCAGGTGATCCTCTACGGCATCCCCATCGTGTCTCTGGTGATCGACGGGCAGGAGCGGCTGTGCCTGGCGCAGATCTCCAACACGCTGCTGAAGAACTTCAGCTACAACGAGATCCACAACCGCCGCGTGGCGCTGGGCATCACGTGCGTGCAGTGCACCCCGGTGCAGCTGGAGATCCTGCGCAGGGCGGGCGCCATGCCCATCTCGTCGAGGCGCTGCGGCATGATCACCAAGAGGGAAGCCGAGCGGCTCTGCAAGTCCTTCCTGGGCGAGAACCGGCCGCCCAAGCTGCCCGACAACTTCGCCTTCGACGTGTCGCACGAGTGCGCCTGGGGCTGCCGGGGCAGCTTCATCCCGGCGCGCTACAACAGCTCCCGGGCCAAGTGCATCAAGTGCAGCTACTGCAGCATGTACTTCTCGCCCAACAAGTTCATCTTCCACTCGCACCGCACCCCCGACGCCAAGTACACGCAGCCCGACGCCGCCAACTTCAACTCCTGGCGGCGCCACCTCAAGCTAACCGACAAGACCCCGCAGGACGAGCTGGTCTTCGCCTGGGAGGACGTCAAGGCCATGTTCAACGGCGGCAGTCGGAAGAGGGCTCTCCCGCAGGCCTCGCACGCCCACCATCCTGGAGGGGGCGGCGGAGGAGGAGGAGGAGGCTCCGGCCCTCACTGCCACCCTTTGGGCGCCGTCAAGGCGGCGGTGGTGGGCGTCGGAGGAGGCCTGCTCAGCCCGCACCTGCTGGGCGCGCCGCCCCCGCCGCCCCCTGACCTGCACCAGAAGCGCGGCCGCTTCGACGACGACGAGGAGCTGCAAGAAGCAGTGGCGGCGGCCGCGGCGGCTGCAGCGGCCGTTGCGCACGGCGGCGCCGGCAAAGCGCAAAGGAACTACCCGGTCATCCCGGTGCCCAGCAAGGGCTCCTCCTTCGGGGGCGTCCTGCAGAAGTTCCCCGGCTGCGGGGGCCTCTTCCCGCACCCGTACGGCTTCCCCGCGGCCGCCTTCAGCCTCTGCCACAAGAAAGAGGACTCCGAGGGGCTGGGCGTCGGGGCGCAAGGCGGACCCGCGGGACACAAAGCGGCAGGGGCCGCCCCGACGGCAGGAGCGGGCCTGTCAGGGCTCTTCTGGCCCGGGACTAGGAAGGACGCGGCGGCGGCGGCCGCAGCTTTCTACCCGCCTTTCTGCATGTTTTGGCCGCCACGCACCCCGGGGGCGCTCCCGGGGCTGCCCACGTACTTGCAGCCCGCGCCGCAGCCGCCCACTTGCACCGCCCTGGGCGGGGAGAGCCCCAGCTTGCTGCGCCAAGCCTTCCTGGACCTCGCGGACCCCGGCAGCGAAGGGGGAGCCGCCGGGCTGGGCACGCCGCCCGCCGCAGCCGCCCCACAAGCCAGCGGCGGAGGCGGCAGCGGCAGGGACCCACGGGCTTTTGACGGCAGCGAGGCTGCATGCTCCCCCGCGGCGGAGGGAGGCGGCGGCGGCGGCGGAGGGTCGCGGGGCTCAGCGCCTCACCAGCCCCACCTGCTGGACGGGCAGCCGCGGGGCAAATCCGGCGCGTCGTACCACCACTCCAGCGCCTTCCGTCCAGTGGGGGGCAAAGAGGACTCGGAAAGCCTAGCCAAGCTGCACCACCACCACCCGGCGCCGCGCTCCTCGTCCTCGCCGCCGCCCCTCTTGCTGCTGCCGCCCCCCGAGCGGGAGGCAGGGGGCTGCGAACGCCCCCTCCAGCCCCCCGGCCACCGCCTGCTCTCCCCGGGGGGCACCAGCTGCAGCTACCCCAGCGAGGAGAGCAGCGAGGAGGAAGAGGAGGAGGAGGAAGAGGACGAAGAAGAAGAGCCGGAGGTGGACGTGGAGAGCCACAAACTGCCGGAGGAGGAGGAAGCGGAGGAAGAACCGGAGGAGGAAGAGGAAGACGAGCAGGAGGTGGTGGACCCCGTCGGGGGAGCCGGCCGCTACCTGCAGAGCCGCGGGCTGACGGACAAGGGCGCCTCCCGGGACAGGCCGAGCGGGGCAGCCTCTGCAGTGGCCGCCGCCCCGACGGGGCCTTACCCCGCGGCCTCCTGCCGGCCGGCTCCAGAGGAGGAGAAGTCGGGGGCGCCCCACGCCGAGCAGCTGCTGCTGCCGCCTCCCCCTCCCCCTCCTCCGGCTCTTCCTCTGCCCACCTGCCCCCCGAAAGGAGGAGGAAGCAGCGGCGGGAGCAGCCCAGCGCCCCATCCATCAGCCGAGGAGCAGGCGCAGCAGCCCCCTTACAAAGATGTAAATACCCCCCTCTAGGCTCCTTCGAGCCAATTATTTTTATTGAAATGCACCTCTAGGCTGAGTCGCTTCCAGATGCGGGGAGAGGAAGATGGATCGAGGAGGGTCTTTTCGCAGGGCCCCCGCCCCTTTAGAGCCAGGGAAACGGAACTGGCAAGAAATAGGGCGAGCCTCTCCCGCATCTCCAAAGGCAGGGCCTGCCCGCCCGTGACACTTTCACGCGGTTGTGGGTGGCGCGTGGCTCTTGTCTGGCGCTCCCCCCGCTCTACCCCCCCAGCACAGCTTTTCTGGGGGGAGGGGGCATGGGGAAGGGGGCTCAGGAAACGGGGGCCACCATCCGGCCCTTTCCCAGCCTCATTGATTTCAATGAGACCTTTAAACACTTCCCCAGTCTCGGCTTCTCGCCCAATATTTGCTCCAATCTTTGCTCGCCCAATATCTGCTTCCAAAGAATAAGGTCTCCCTTAGAAGAAACACCAGTTCCTTCGACCCTAACTGGGCTTCTTCGAAGGAGGAGGGTGCGCGTTGCCATTTTTGAGGGTCGCACAGAAAAACCAACGGGGGGGGGGGCGCTTTATCACAGGTTGCACGACCCGCAAGAGCTACAGGCGGACCCGATGCCTCTCCCAGCACGACGCACAACCCGCCTCAGTCTCAAAATCCCTTGTCTGTGGACTGGATTCTCACCGCCCGCAAATGAGATGGCAAATCGGTTTCTGGGCTGTGCCATTTCAGGTTGAAGGCGTAAGGGAGTGCGTGACTGAATGCTCCTGCATATAAAATAATTAAACCAATGGCTCTCACGCAGAAAGCTAGCATGTCAGGGAGGGAGTTTCTTGAAACGCTAGCTTTCTATGTGCAGGGGCATAACTATCATAATCATTTAGTCATTTTTTAGTAGTAGTATGAAGAACCACCTGAACTGTAGCAGAGCCCAGAAACTGCTTAACTACCTCATGTATTGTCTGTGAGAATTAAGGGCTTTAGTGCCAGGACACTAAGTTGGTTGAGTTCCAGCGCACGCCTTGTAACAGGAGCCACTGCAGACTCACTGACGTTAACGGGCCTGAGTTGGTCCTGCGCATTAATTTCAAGGGGTCTACTCGGAGTAGGACTAACATGGGCTACCGCTTCTTGCCCTTTTACTTACAGCTCAGGACCCGCCCTCATAATAGATTCTTCGGGGTTCTGATAGCCACACCTCAATTTTTTATTTTTTATTATTTGTATTTTTATATTTCTAGAGTTGGGAAAGGAGAAGAAAAGCACAACCAATATGACTAGGGGTCTGGAGCGAGTCCCTTAGGCGGAAAGGGAGCTTTTTGGAAATAAGACCCAAGGGTGCAGAGGAAGCACCGAGAAAGAAGCTTTGCTCTCTCTCATAATGCTAGAGTTCTAGAGAAAGGACGTGGCCCAGCGGTAGGGCGTCTGCTTTGCAGGCGGGAGGTCCCTGGTTCGATCCCCGGCATCTCCTGACAGAGCTGGGAGAGACCTCGGCCCGAAATCCTGGAAGAGCCTCTCCCAGTCCGTACTTGAGCGAGATCAAACGGCCTGACTCCGTCATCTGGAACTCGCTGCCACAAGATGTCGCGATGGCCATTGACTTAAGATGGGAATTTTCCGCGGAATCAGGAAAGGACAAGTCTATAAATGAGTCCTAGTTGTATTGGGTACTGTATGCAACTTCCAAGTTTGGGAGAAAAAACGTGTCTGCCTATCAATGGCTAAGGAAAGTCCTAACGTGTACACGGCCCTGAATTAATGACCCGTGGAAATTAAGGTCACGATCCTCTACTACACACATATCTGGGAGGAAATCCCATGGATCTCAGTGGGACTTACCTCTGAGTAGATATTATATAGGATTGCGCTATAATTTGATTTAGAAGGGACCTCGCCACTTTTTAGTGGATCCCAATAGAAGCGTTCGGGGCCCGAGGGTTTGTCATAATCAGGTCTTCATAAGCACTTCCTTTTTTTCGGTCGGCATACACACTGTACCTTTAAATCAAATTCGCTGCACCTTCTTTCCTCAAAGCATTCTGGGCACTGTAGTTCGTTAAGCGTTGCGGGGCGTTGTCACTCTGCGAGGTGTCAACTACAGCGCCCAGAATCCTTTGAGGGAAAGAAGTTGCAGCGAATGTGCTTTAAAAGGTTGATACACAGAGTTGAAGGCAATCCTTAGCTTGCTCTCCTGTTAAGGAGGACGGATCACCTCTCTGGGATCAGTCTGGTTCCATGCACCCATTTCCCTGAGATCAAGACCCACTGATTCCAACGGCGCTTCTTCCGAGGAAGCGCCTTGAGGAACACAGACTTGGGTACATCCCCACAAGGAAAAGCTCCTGGATCAGTTCCACTGGAGGCCGCGAAGCCCAGCTTTCTGGCCAGCAGAAACAAATCCTGCGGTAGCTCAGGTGGTTGAGCATAAAACTCTTGATCTCAGACTGAAATCCATGGGTTTGAGCCCCACATTGGGCAAAAGATTCCTGCATTGCAGGGGGTTGGACTAAATGACCTTTGCGGTCCCTTCCAACTCTACAATTCTATTATAATATAGACTGAGACAACGTCTCCTCACTTGGTTCGCTCCTGCCCGCTCAGGTAGGCTCCGCATTGACAGTGGCCGGGCTTGGATTCCTTAAACTGGACTTCAACTGGTGGTCGTTGCCTTCAACGGGGGAGGGGGCGGATAATAATAATAATAATAATAATAATAATAATAATAATAATAATAATAATAATAAT
>JAXCMG010000039.1:8652356-8690452 GCA_034642415.1 Podarcis siculus | reverse complement strand
ATAATAATAATAATAATAATAATAATAATAATAATAATAATAATAATTTGTTATTTGTACCCCGCCCATCTGGCTGGGTCTCCCCAGCCACTCTGGGCGGCTCCCAACAGAATATTAAAAGCACAATAAAATGTCAAACATTAAAAACTTCCCTAAGCAGGGCCGCCTTCAGTGTCTTCTAAAAGTCAGATATTTATTTATTTCCTTGACATCTGATGGGAGGGTGCCACTACCGAGAAGGCCCTCTGTCTGGTTCCCTGTAACTTCACTTCTCTCAAGGAGGGAACCGCCAGAAGGCCCTCAGCGCTGGATCTCAGTGTCCGGGCTGAACGATGGGGATGGAGACACTCCTTCAGATATACAGGACCGAGGCCGTTTAGGGCGATTGAGGTCCATGATGGACATGTGCGGGATTTACTTCCGAGTAAACAGGGCTCACTATCCAGCTGTGGACTTAAGCCTCCCCTCCCCACACCCAGCCCTGACCTGTTTCAACCACAACACGGGGGGAGTTTTCCCTGCGTTGAAGTAGACGAGGCTTTACATTGCTAGAGCGCGCTGGGGTCGCGCCCCCGGCTAGGATCCGCGCAACCAGAACTTAGGCACGCTGCTTACTCGAAAGTAAGCCTCAATTGAGTCCAAGGGTTCCTCACTGAAATCCATGGGGTCTTTAATGCCCCCCCCAGCAACCATACTTAAATGTGACCCTTTATATAAGACTTGTTTATGGATGTTATTCATCTGTTGCCCACCGCCTCAAATAAAAAATATCTCAGGGACCCGACAAGCATCGCCGGTCATCATGTTTGTCCCCCCCCGACCCCCCCGCGTTTGTTTCTCCTGCCCTATTTTCCTTGCTCGCTGCAAACCGTTTACTTTCCCTTTCCTGTTAATTGCTCATCGATTGCATTAGGTTTGGCTTTTAATTCCTGTTTGTTTGTTTGTTTGTTTGTTTCTCGTCGTGCTAGATCCAGAAAGGCAAGGAAGGGAACCAGGTTGCCGCGTCGGCGAAGGAAGACAACAGCTTCTCAGGCAAGACACGGAGCCGTTGGCTAATTTCTCACGCCGGGGCAGACCCGGGAGAGCCGTGGAAACGGACAAATGCGCAATTGCGGGCCCAGATCCGGATCTGTCCTTAGGAATGTGGCTGCTGAACCGCAGATCCTTTCTCAGACACTGCACGTGTGTGCGTGTGCGTGTCAGGCCACACCGAACTAGATATCGATCTTCTCGAACATTTAATCAGCCAAGTTAACACGACAATTACCAGCATACTAAGAAACACTGGTCGTTAGTATTCCTAACAAATGCTAGCCGGTTCTCAATGCAACACAACACGTTTTTCTTTCTATATGTCCTTGTATGCTGGCTTGTATCTACTCCCCTCCCAGGTTTGTGGGGTGGCGGCGTTCCTTCCAAAGAGCTTTGCAATATTGCAAATAATAATAATTAATTCGGGTTTTGTTTTTTGTTTTTAGAGAAGAGCAAGGAACACAATTTTTTCATCACAGACGCCGAACATCCAGGAGGGGATTTCTGGAGAAATATTGCAGGTAGGCTCACAGTGGAGGGGAATCAATGCACAGGTCTGCAACCGGACCCGTCCCGTGTTTACTCGGAAGTAAGCCCCGCTGTAAGGCTTCCTCCCGAGTCTGCGTGCGTAAGACTGCGTAGCCTTCAAATTCCTAATCAAATGACTGAATATTTTGTAGAAGGGTAAAAATAAACAACGGTCCCAGATAGATATAATAACTAAGGGAAAAATGCAAAGAGGTGTTAATAGCAATAAGGTTATTAATTGCTGGGCATATTTCAGCAGGAAATTTCGGGAACGGAGCAGGTTACACAATGGAGCCGGCTGGTAGGGAAGAGAAAACATAAAATGACAATAATTGAAATGTTCTCTTTGAAACCTTCCATTAAAAAGGATCACAGCTTATTGCTTTTAATATCTGTCAGAGAGACATTAAAGGTGTTTTATGAGATCCATGGCAACATTTATATTATCTCCGTGATAATGATCTCTACACAAAATGTATAATACATTGACAAAAATTACATTATACAAATTAAATGGAACCACCTTTTACTGATTGCTAAATGTCTCCAAGGGGTTTGGGGGGGGGGGCGGGGGGGGGAGGGAAAGACGTGATTAGAAGTTTTGATACTAAGTTGTCTATTGCGAGGGAGGGTTATAAGGAAAAGGGGTTTTTGTTTCTTGGGAGAGAGAGAAAAGGGAATCTAATTTTCCATTTATGTAATGCAAACTGTCTTGGCTTTGACTATTCACGGTTAATTGACTGTCAAACGAGGTTGTTATCCCGAGGCTATGTCTGCAAATTTGCCTGTCAAATGAGACAGAGAGCAAGCCTTTGAGAGAGAGAGAGAGAGAGAGAGAGAGAGAGAGAGAGATGCAAGTGTAGTGGGAACTGATGGAGAAAATGGGATCTTCCAGAAACCTTATATAATAGCAGCCAGCACAGTTCTGACTATATATATATATATATATATATATATATATATATATATATATATAATCCCTAAGTGATCCAACATGGTTATATGCTTGTTCCACTGCAAAAAAAAGCAAAACAAAAGCAAACCCTACTTTCCTTCAATGGATTTCACATGATTTAAAAGCCCACTCTGAAACGGGTGCTGCGACGAGGGAGGGAAAACAATAGCCTTTTAAATAAAGTGAATAAGAGATGATAAAAAGGGAAATTGATATTAAGAGTGGGGCAAGGGATAATCTAGCTTGATTATTTCCAGGGTATTATGAAATGGCCCACCAGGGAGCCCAATACCAGCAGGAATACATTCCAGAGTAAGTTATTAAGAAAGCTTTGTAGGATTCTTGGCTTCCTGCGCTGGAGAAAATTTAGATAAACTGAGATGGGTAGATACATAAAAGTAGTTCCATCCCTGCATTGTGCACGTGTGTGTGTGTGTGTGTGTGTGTGTGTACGAGAGAGAGAGAGAGAGAGAGAGAGAGAGAACTCTTGCATGTATTCATGCAAATAAATACCTCTCTCCCATTTATCTGTTTTCTGGCTCCAAAGTACTACAAAGACTGTTTTCTAGAGAAGCATCTGTGTTGAGTCTGTTGCAGCGAAAACAGCAAAGAATCTCATACTACCTTGAAACCCTAATAAAACACAAGCCTTCAAGAGCCATAGTTCAACTCCATCAACTATTCTTAGCCCACAACAGCTAGGTGAACCCTCCGGAATCAATGGCAGTATATCTTACAAAACCAGATATTGGGGACATGCAGTGGGAGGCAGTGGAGTAGCGTGGGTTGTCAGCACCCGGGGCAAGGCAAGTAATTTGCGCCCCCTAACCCGTGGATTTGCGCCCCCTAACCCATGGATTTGCCCTAACCCCAGATGTTGCGCCCGGTGCGGCCGGCCCCCCTTGCACCCCCCACGCTACGCCACTGGTGGGAGGGGGTGCTGATGCCTTCCATGGGCTGATCATGGGCCTTCCAGAAGCAGCTTGCTGGGCACTGAAGCTAAGTAGACCCCATATCTGATCAGCAGGACTTACGTTTGGGGTCAGGGTAGCCAACATGGCGCTATGCAACTGCTGTTGGACTTCAGCTCCCATTAGCCTCAGCCAGCCTGGCCAATAGTCAGTGATATGGGAGTTGGACCAACAACATCCACAGGGCAACACGCTGGCTGCCACCATGGACTTCAGTGTTTTCAGTGAGATAGTCAACTTTATTCATTATTTGTCACATCCTGGCCCACCTCACCTCTGACTGTTGGATGGATCTAGATGAGTAAAGGTAAAGGCACCCCTGACCATTAGGTCCAGTCGTGACCGACTCTGGGGTTGCAGCGCTCATCTTGCTTTACTGGCCGAGGGAGCCGGCGTACAGCTTCCGGGTCATGTGGCCAGCATGACTAAGCCGCTTCTGGCGAACCAGAGCAACGCACGGAAATGCCATTTACCTTCCCGCTGGAGCGGTATCTATTTATCTACTTGCACTTTGACGTGCTTTCAAACTGCTAGGTTGGCAGGAGCTGAAACCGAGCAACGGGAGCTCACTCCGTCACGGGGATTCGAACCACTGACCTTCTGATCGGCAAGTCCTAGGCTCTGTGGCTTAACCCACAGCGCCACCCCCATCCCCCCATCTAGATGAGTAGGAGAGGATATTTTATATATGAATGATCCCTCATATTCTCACTTGTGTGAGAATGCAAATAATTATTTCAGCAGAGTAATATCACCATCCGTACGCAGCTTATCTCTAGAAGCTATCTGGGACAAGGTTACATAACCTTCTAGAACAATTACGATATCCAAGGTTGCTTAGGCAGGCTTGGATTATTTTCTCCCTTTTAATGTTTCCCTCTTAACAAATAAACCACTCTCAGGCTGCTTAAGTAAACAAGAATATACAAGGTTTACTCACATTAAAAGTCTTGCCAGGATTCAACAGTTACAGTGAATAAAATCAGGCAGGCAATAATCCTTAAATGTTACAAAAGTCCATATTCCATTTCAAAAGGGAGTGTGCTCCCTGGAGGAGAGCTCACAGACAACTTACTCCATTGCAGGTAAGAAGAAGAAGAGTGTGTGCAGTGACAGGAAAAAGAATATTAAGTTTCCATTGTTCCCATCACACAAGTTTAGAGTATGTGCATTCACAGAACCCCATGTTTGTGACTATCTAGCAATCATGCATCTAGCAATCCATGACGGACAAAAGAAAATACTTATTTACACAAGGCATAGCTAAAGTGTGGGATCTGCTCCCACAGGAGGCAGGAATGTCCACCAACTTGGGTGGCCGTAAAAGAGGACTGGGCAAACTCATGGAGGTATTAGCTATGAAAGATAATGTTGTGTCTCCACCGTTGGGTCCTGTGTACTTCTGACCTGTTCCTGGAAACTGCAGGAGGGGAGAGTTCTGTTGTCTTTCCAAGAACGGAAGTGGCATGAGTAAAAATGGAGATTTTCCAATTAAAATAATAATAATAATTAAGGCAGAATCACCTCCCACATTAGCCTCTGGGACTATTTGTCCCTTCCCTCATGTGTCTAGTTGTCAAATTGATTGCCAATAGGAAAGGGGATGTGTTTTCTGTTTTTCCACCCAAAATGGTAAAGTCTGCCACTGCACCTATCATTCATAGATAGATAGATAGATAGATAGATAGATAGATAGATAGATAGAATGGCACATTCCATCCCCCAAACGGGGCAACAATGCCTTCAGTTTGCACCCAATTCTGGCAAAAAATAAAACAGAGGTTTCATTTGCTTATTTGTTTTTGAAACCGTGATCTTTAAAGATTCCCTGCAAAAACCACCAAGGTGGATCTGCCTCAAATCTGGCAGGCTTAATTCACTGTGGATCTGGCGGGCCTCTTTTGCCTGCAGGCTTCCTTGACTTATGTGCTAGCATGGATTATGCCATTCTACTAATGGGATGCATTAGGGAAGCATTCTACTAATGCGTCGCATCAGCGCGAGGTTTTCTGCTTGTGCAATAGGGCTTTGCCCCTCTCCCCCTCCTGTATGCGCTCCAGAAGATCAGGGGAACCCCCAGAGTAGATCCAGGGGCTGTGCGAGGAATGAGAGGGAGAACGTTCTTGCTGTGCAATTGGAAATCCTCGCACAGATGGAAGGGTTGCCTTAGCACTATGATGGATTCCACCAATTCTGCAGAGATGTACTGAGAATGAGCAGGTGTCCTTGGTTAATTGTGAGTGGGGAGGCAAAAGAGAGACCTAGAGCATCAGATAAAGACCACCACTCATCCTGCTACTCTAAGTTTCATTCCTAACACCAGAAAGCAAAAAGGTCACCAAGTGACCAGAAGGGGGTGGGAAATACCTGTTCTTGCGCCCTTAACAGCAGTTTTGGCTGCATAAACCAGCAAGCTGTTGCTTTTCACAGATGGTTATCCTTCCTTGCTGTGTGTCAAGCTGCTGTTGGGATACACAGCAGGAGACATAAAGTGAAGCTGCCAAGTCGAGGTAGACAGAGAAGGTTTTTCCAGGTTGTGGCAGGCCTTGTCATGCACAGGGGCGACTGAAGCTTCATATGTTATTCCTTAGCCAGTTATTAGAGAACACATGTAATTTCGCAGGAACAGCATAGGGCGGTCAGATTAAAAGTGATGCCAGATATTTCTGCACCTTTGGTAGCTGCACCCTAAGGGACTATAAAAGCTGCAATAGTGCCTGGCTAGAACAGCAGACAAGACCATTGCAATTTATATTCCTGACTCATTAATACTACAATTCTAGACATGCTTACTCAGAAAGTAGGTCTCTTCGAGTGTGTTTTAGTCCCAGTCCTGGTTAAGTGGAAAGAAGACTGTAGCAAGAGGCCTAGCTTTCAATGCAATGGCCAATCTGTCGGAAAGCTCCTAATAAGAAGAATAAGGAGCTTCCCTGCACAAAAACAACTAGTGTGCCAGGGAGAAATGCTTTAACTCAGGCACCCCTAAACTCAGCCCTCCAGATGTTTTGGGACTACAATTCCCATCATCCCTGACCACTGGTCCTGTTAGCTAGGGATGATGGGAGTTGTAGTCCCAAAACATCTAGAGGGCCAAGTTTGGGGGTGCCTGCTTTTACTTACCCTTCTCCTTGACATCCTAGGGTTGTTGTTTTTTTACATGCGGGGATTTATATGCTGTCCAGCACCAGCCTGCAAGGATCAAGCAACGTATATTCTGGGTCAAGGACACATGAGAGTAGTGACGTCTTGCAGGACCAAGGACAGCTCCCTATAAGCGCTTCTAGGGGCAAACACTGAGCTCAGATGGTTGAGCAAGGCAGCTGCACTGTAGATTCTGGTTCCCTGCCAGAGAAGTTTGAGTCTACAACCTCAGGGCAAAGTCAGGTGTCCTCTTTGTCAGGGTGATCTTGGCCTTGGCCTAGGTTAGATCCTGGCAATCCTGTGGCAGATACCTGCTAATCCATATTTAGAACCGTAGAATTGTAGAGTCACGAGGGTCATCTAATGCAACCCCCTGCAACGTAGGAATCTTTTGCCCAACAGGGGGCTTGAACCCAGGACCCTACGATTAAGAGTCTCATACTCTACCAGCTGAGCTATTTGAATACCGTATTTTCCCATGTATAACACGCTCCCATGTATAAGATGCCCCCTTTTTAAAGCCTCCAATTGATGGTCCCATCTCTGGCAGAAGACGCTATGCACCCGCCCAATTGCCCCAGCAACAGCCAATCAACAACACAGCTTGCCGCAGCCACCATTAAAACAACCAATAGCCGCTGACAATCTCCGGCTCACGCCAGCAACCAAACCCAAGTCCCACCCCCCAAGGCACTACTCATGTATAAGACGACCCACAATTTTCCACATTATATTTTAAGGGGGAAAAGCTTGTCTTATACACGAAAAAGTACGGTATATTTGTTTTTTTGTAAATAGATAAATATCTGTTGATATGGAGAGGGGTGGTTAGGGGGGTGAACGATGGGATGAAGTAGTAAGTTATGTTTTCTCTGAGTTTATGATCTTTGCAAAGAAAGGAAAGTTTTTATTTTGCAATCTATACTTGTAATCCAGACATTGCACATGAATGGGGGTGGCGAAGAACTTTCTTTTACTTGGACCTTGCCCCCCAGTGCTGCTTATGTCCATAGAGGCCCTGCACCCGCTCAAAATTGCATCTGGGGTCTGCAAGGCACTTTTAGCCATGGACAAGATGGTCTCTATTTGCAAGCAACATGACAACCTGTAAAACGTCCCCCTCTTGCAAGGTTTATTAAATCACTCCCCCTCCCCATGGAAAGAAACCCTGCACTGTACATCAACATGGTAACTTCCATTGCAAGGCTAGAACAACAGAGCAACAGAAGCACCAAATCACGCATCACTTCTCCATAATGATATGAGCAGAGGTCCAGTTCGTAAGCTCAGTCTCCTGGAAGGAGTCTCCGGCCTGTGCTGGGCCCGGGGGTAACCCTTGAAACGCGGTCCAGGACCAGTCCAGAATCTGAAGGTTCCGCTAGGAGTCAGTCCGACAGGGCCAAGGCAGGACACGAGGCAGGAAACCAGGCAAGGACAGGTACAGGATCTCAGGCAGGATCTAGCATACAGCAATGTTGCTCCCGCAACCTGGGGCGGGGTCTGACAGCTTTTTATCTTTGTCAGGGTAACGGCCGGTCCTGATCCCCCGGCGACTCACCTCCCTGTTTTGCCCGAAGGCGAGCACTCCTCCTGCGAGTACTCAGCTCTCTCGTTCTCTCAAACCTTAGTCTCTGCAGCTCGGGAGACGTCGGTGGGTTACTAGACCCAGGGGCCACCTCAGCCTCCCCTGACCCAACCGGTAGTGGAGCAGCTGTAAGTGATGGCCCAGCTGAAGGCAACGAGGTAATCCTCGCATCTGGAGCCAGGGCAGGATCAGGCCCCTGACTCAGCCCAGCTGGTGTTTGTTGCAGGGGAAACTGTGCAGACTGAGACTCTTCAGGATCAGGCCCCAGACTTGGTTCAGATGATGCCTGAGGTAAAGGATCCAGTGCAGACTGAGACTTCTCTGGTTCCGAGCCCGAGCCCAAGTCCCAGGCCATCACACAGCCAATGTGAACAGTGCTAGGCCCAACAGACTGATGCTCTGGTTCTTCTTGAAGGCACCTTCATATACACTTCCATGGTCTCCAGCTTTCTGAAACAAGCCCTGACCCAAAGTACAACCCAATAAAGCCATCCTAAGCATGGCCACTCACCAGCTCCATAGAGGTCCATGGGTAGAGGCATACTTTAGAACAGGCATCCCCAATCTTGGCCCTCCAGATGCTTTGGGACTACAACTCCCATCATCCCTAGCTAACAGGACCAGTGGTCAGGGATGATGGGAGTTGTAGTCCCAAAATATCTGGAGGGCCGAGTTTGGGGGTGCCTGCTTTAGAACCTGGAGTTCCAGGCTCCCTATAAATGGAGTTGTTTGATCATGAATATAAGTCAAGGGATGGGGTGGGGTTGCCAGTAATTTCCTTTACCTCTCAGCCAAAAAATAATATACATGGACCAGCTAAATCCCACTTTTTTATAAGCGTTCCTTTTTCTCCTGCAGTATTGAGCTTTTATTTGTATTTGTATTTTGAATTTTTTAAAAAATTGCACCGGACAGTGACCTTGTGTTCCTCACACAACATCCTGGAATGAAGTTTAGCAACCATGTTTCTGAGCATAATGGAAATGCTGGCACCACGCTGGATACATCTGGTTTTACAATTGCATTACTACAATAAATATCGAGAAGAGATCACAAATGTCACTATTGAATATGCATCATACGCAATAACAAGATTTCTGCAAAGGGCAGATTTAAGTGTACATTGATCAGTGGAAACTAGGAATAAACCATTCCCTGTAAATATATAGAAAAATCAACAAATCTAAAGTTCATGTTTTAATAATATCTCATCATCTAATATTCTCAGATGACATTGGCTTATTTATATATTGTCCGTTCTCCAAAGAGCTCAGAAAGGTGTGTATAGAATCTTCCTATTTTATCCACCCAGCAGCCTAATAATAATAATAATAATTTTATTATTTATATGCCATCTATAGACTGGTTAGGTTGAGAGTTGTTGTCTAGCTTCATGGCTAAGCGAGGATTTGAACTCAGGAATTCTCAGCCTGCATAGAGCACTCTGATTTCCTCCTACTGCCTTTAATCTCGTACAGAGTTACTTAATACACAGCTAATTTAAGTCTGCATGTTTCAATGAGTTTACTTCATGTTTAACTGTGGCCTGCGGCTCTTCCTGCTTTTGATGAAATGTTTTCCATTTTCCATTTTATCGAGTGAATATCTTGTCAGCAAGCAGGATCTAGCTGCCCCCAAAACCCTTGCAGGGCATTTTGACGGATGGGTGGGGTCACATACCTGGCAATCACCTGACCTCATTGTGACATCAGGTGAACGATTCTCCTTTACCTGCATGGATTGAAATCAAACCATGTAGGTAAGGGCTCAGGGCTTTGCCAGTACCATTCACCGGCTGATTGGTGGTGTCTGCAAACCCCTGTTTCACTGTCAACACAGTTTGAATTGGTGCCCACGTGGACCATGGCACTGGTGTCTGCATGCATAATCCCCACTTTTAGAAGGGATCTGCATCTTTATCTGCTCAAAACCTCATGATATATATGAAAGCAAGCGTACAACAGGTGGACATGTCTTTGGGGAAATGGCATTGTGCAGTTTAAGACTGGACTGAATTAAGCCTGAATTAAGCTGGTGGTTGCTCATCACTGATCTATACTGTAGGTCAGGCATCCCCAAATACGGCCCTCCAGATGTTTTGGGCCTACAATTCCCATCATCCCTGACCACTGGTCCTGTTAGCTAGGGATGATGGGAGTTGTAGTCCCAAAACATCTGGCGGTCTGATTTGGGGAAACCTGCTATAGGTCATTTTTTGTTATTTTATTTATTTATTTAGAAAATTTATCTATTACGATTGTCTCTATATGGCGTACAAGTGACTCAACAATATAATAAAGATAACAATTTGTTAACGCTGTAATATCGGAATGCCTGCTGAAATTAGCATCTTTGCTACTAATAGTATATGGGGTATGTACTAAACATATTAGGTATATACTACTGTGTACTAAATATATTAGATATACCACTATCTGTGTGTATATACACCATCCTGTAAGGTGGGGTTTATACATTTGTTTGACAGTTACTGTACACCAACAATTTTGAGCATGAATAGTGTACGCGGTGTATAGAGTTGCCTTGTATTGACAGATGTTGTCCATGTGCTGCTTCCCAGATGTTGTTGGACTACAATTCCCAGCATCCCTGACCATGGGCTGGGATGCTAGCTGGGGCTGATGGGTGTTGGAGTCCAACAGTAGTCAACAAGCATCACATTGGCTATCCCTGGTTCAGACAGTACTCAGCCTGTCATCTGCCTCTTATAAGGCAACTTCCTGTGTCCCTGATGTAGTCCCTACTCTCTCTTGGTTGGTTACCCCTCGCCTCTGATTTGGCCTTTACCAGGGATGAAGTCTTTAGTGCAACAGACCCTGTCCTGTGGAACTCCTTGCCAATCATAGTTGGGTGGGAGTTATCCCTGTTTCTTTTAGATGTCTTTTAAAAAAACAGTAGCACTCAGACAGGCCTTTGGAATTTGAAATGTCTGTGCCAACCAGTGTTTATTAGCAAGAAGCTGAGAGTTTTTAACCAATGTTATTACTCTGTGTTTTTTTCCATTGTATGCTTCCTTGCTGTATTTCCTATGAAAGTGTGGTTTGTAAATATATTAGTTAGTTAAATATAAAACTGCATTTAAAATTGGGAGGCGAGGCTTCATCAACTTCAAGCTCTGATATTCTTTTCTGCACACCTTCAGAAAAAGGAGGGTGAACAGATACTTTTTTTTAAAAAAAAGGTGGCATTTCTTCACTTTGAGATTTAATATACGTACGTCTTTCTCAAGCCAGATCTCTGGCTAAATTCGAATGAACAAAGGCTGGAGGGTCTAGGCATTTGCTGGTGCCATAAAACCCTTTTTGGTAATATCTCTCCCCACCCTCACAGCCATTTGATGAGGATTCAAAATGAACCTCTGCGTCTGATAAGAAGCAGCATACATGTAAATCAATAACTTTATATTCATCTCTTCATTAGGCGAACCCATACAGGAAACCAATTCACCTCATTCTCTGAAAAAGGATGTCGAAAACATGGGAAAAGGTAAAAGAGAGAGAAATTATATATAGATAAATAGCTCCCGATCTATCGTCGCCATGTGGCCCTTTGTTTTAGCAGCAATACAAAGACAATTGAGGGGATTTTTCTTTTCTTGTCTTTTTTTATTCTCCGCCATATTTTAAGCTTGACAAGTAACATATGAATAATATATGGACCTTTTGTGTGGCTATAATTGAGATTAATGCATATGTATCAATCAATACATGACACTGTACTATAATACTTTAAAATAATATATTGCATTGATTTATATTCATGGATTTCTGCACAAAATCTATCCTGGGCCTAAGCAAGACTTTCCACCATGGACACCCTTAAATTGCCACCACCAACACAGACGAGTCTTTGTAATAATGGATTGCATGGATAAGCAGACTCTCAAGATTTATTTCAGCTGATTAGTAGAAAAATATCTCCTTTCCTCTTGGTCTAGAAGAACTTCAGAAGGTCTTGTTTGAGCAGATAGACTTGCGGCGGAGGCTAGAACAGGAATTCCAGGTCCTGAAAGGAACCGCCTCTTTCCCTGTATTCAGTAAGTCAATCATTTCTGTTATTAATTTTTCTTACTTTATCTCTGTATGTTTCAGTGTATGTGAATAAGGCTCAAGAGCATCGATTAATACCAGAGGAGGGTGTTACTTTAGGGGCAAATAGGACCATTGCTGTCAACTTACAGATTTGAAAATAAGGGACCAGCAGCCTCGAAAATAAGGGATCAGCAGCCAAAATAAGGGATCAACAATTACTTTGATGAAATACATATTTTGTTGCGTGCAAATGGCTTTAGATACCTATTAGGTCCATAAATTACCATCTAGCATATATTCAACACAAAAAAACAGCAACAATTTGTTGTTGACAAAGGACAGCTGGACATAGAAAGGGCCCCATTACCTTCAGTATCTTATTTAAGGGACATCATCAATAAGGGACAGCAGCGGGACATGGTGCTGGGATAAGGGATTGTCCCACCAAATAAGGAACGCTTGACAGCTATGAATAGGACACTGCCCCACCAAGCTCATTCTGCCCTCAAACAGCCTCCTTCCTGCCCAGTGTCTTGCTGAATGCAAGGTGGTGTTTTTTTTTAAAAAAAGAGAGATTCAGAGGCAATACAAAACCTGAGTGAGAAGATTTAAGATTTTATTCTAAACAGAAAGCAATATATACATTAGCAAGTCAAGCTGCCGCTTGGAAACCCTCAAGAAGTGGCGAAGTGACTCCCCCAAGTAGTGTCAGGTTGCACAGCCCCACAGCCGTCAGTCCGTCCACCAGCTTCTCAGAACTCGGCCCAAAGTCATCTGATTTATAGGTAGCTAACCTGTTAGCCTGCGTGGCTTGCCTGACCAGCTAGTGCTACTAGCTACATGCAGATTATTCATTAGCCACCTCTCCCAACACCTCACTTTCTTCAAACAATGTCCAACATCAAAAGAAGGTACCCAGTAGTATCACTTCCTTACCTTCCAACAGATTAGGGCAGGCTTCCTCAAACTCGGCCCTCCAGATGTTTTCAGACTACAGTTCCCATCATCCCTGACCACTGGTCCTGCTAGCTAGGGATCATGGGAGTTGTAGGCCATAAACATCTGGAGGGCCAAGTTTGAGGAAGCCTGGATTAGAGCAGCGGTTCTCAACCTGTGGGTCCCCAGATGTTGTTGGACTACAACTCCCATCATCCCTGAGCCTTGCTAGCTAGGAGTGATGGGAGCTGTAGTTCAACAACATTTGAGGACCCACAGGTTGAAAAAGGCTGGATTAGAGTATTAAAGGCTGTTCTTCAGCCATCAAAGAGCTTAAAGAGGGTGAAGCAAACAGGAGCAGGAATGATAACCATGTTAGAGCACTAGCTCCTCGAAATACAATTACCTTCCAGATCGATTGCCCATACATCTGGCTTCTTATCTACAGCCAGTCCAGGGGAGGCGATGGTGGTCACATTCCTCCTCCTTAGTCTCAGTGTTGCCTCAGTATTATGGACTGGTTGGACACAGAGGAATGGTGGGAGGAACCAGGTGGGGAACCACCAAAGCAAGAAGGCTTAAAGCCCGGGAATTGGTGGTGGGACAACACTGAGTGGTCAGAGAGAGAGGGAGGGAGAAGACTGGGAACAAGAGGTGTTAGAAGCTGAAGAGCTAGCAGGGCTTAAGGGAGCAGGGAGAGTCTATGGCAGAGAGAAGTCCAGAATCAGAGGGAGAAGCTGAAGCAGGGGAGGAGGGAGGCCAAGATGGGTCAGGAGGCATGGGTGCCTCCTCCTTTTGCTATGACAAGCTCCCCTCTGGTCTCCCAGAACCAGAAGAGGCATGAAAAAAAGCAGAGGAGAGGTTGGCTTCATGCAGGCACAGTCTCCGATTGCTTGGAAAAAGTCTTGGAGAGGATGGACTCAAGTGGCTGTGGGGAGGTGGAGACCTTCAGCCTCAGCAACTGATCCATGGGGGCAAGACCTGCTGGGGTTGAGCTGCTGTGCTCATGCCACCAGGTCTGTGCAGATCATGTTCTTGCTAATAAAGAGTTAACTCTAGCTTCAACAGTGTGATTTACTGCTGACCTGACACCCTTGTAGTACTCGCCTGGGAAGAGGATGGGGACAAAACTGGAATTGGCCAGCTCCACCTGTGATTAGTAGGGGACGCGGGTGGCGCTGTGGGTTAAATCACAGAGCCTAGGATTTGCCGATCAGAAGGTCGGCGGTTCGAATCCCCATGACGGGGTGAGCTCCCGTTGTTCAGTCCCTGCTCCTGCCAACCAAGCAGTTTGAAAGCATGTCAAAGTGCAAGTAGATAAATAGGTACCGCTCCGGCAGGAAGGTAAACAGCTTTTCCGTGCGCTGCTCTGGTTCGCCAGAAGCGGCTTAGTCATGCTGGCCACATGACCTGGAAGCTGTACGCCGGCTCCCTCGGCCAATAAAGCAGGATGAGCGCTGCAACCCCAGAGTCGGCCACAACTGGACCTAATGGTCAGGGGTCCCTTTACCTTTTTACCTGTGATTAACTCTGACTCCACCTACTGTCTGCCTCCCAGCCTTCCCCCCTACCTGTTCCCAGTGGGCACCAGTCACCACTGCAGCGGGTACAAAAAATGTTACAGATTGGGGACTTTACCCCAGCTGAGCAGGGAACCTGCTGGCTGAGCTGAAAGTTCACTGCATCCTAAACTGCTCATCCCAGTGAATCTTGCCATAGGATCGCCGCCTTAATTTATACCGTACCTTTCTAGTACAAAAAGTACCTAAAAAACCAGAACAACGTAGTTCAAAAGACAATGTGCAATTTAGAAAAGAATCAATGTCAAGTGAACAAAACTGAGAACAGTTTAAGAAATGACAACAACAAACAGCTGCAGTTCAAAGAGCCTGGGGAACAAGGCTGGTTTCCAAAGTGCTGTCGTACATTGCCTTACCTGCCAGGTAACGTTATCACGGCAGCTTGGCGTTCAGCCATCTGTATTCTCCCATGTTTCCTTTTGGTACCACAGTAAAATTTAAGACTTGCCTCCCCTTCATGTAACTAAAGCCCGCAATGAAACCACACAAAACACAATCTGAATGAAAATGGATAGTCATGCGCTGCTGACCAAGGAAGTGGCGGCGATGGCGTTTGCCAGCTTGAAGAATGTGTGGTCTTGCTGCACCACAAAGCAGTGGTCAATTTTGCTCCAGATTAAAATAGAACGTAAATACCAGGCTATAAACAACCATGGAGAACTAAGGAGTGGGAACATTTAATGCCTGCTTTATAGTTTTGCAGCCTGGCCCTAAGAGTATTGACTCAGGTGCAAGTCCCATAATTGGCTGGGACCTACTCCCAGATTAGGATTAAAGGTAAAGGTACCCCTGACATTAGGTCCAGTCACGGACGACTCTGGGGTTGCGCGCTCATCTCACTTTACTGGCCGAGGGAGCTGGCGTTTGTCCGCAGACAGTTTTTCCGGGTCATGTGGCCAGCATGACTAAGCCACTTCTGGCGAACCAGAGCAGCGCACGCAAACACCGTTTACCTTCCTGCCGGAGTGGTACCTATTTATCTACTTGCACTTTGACGTGCTTTTGAACTGCTAGGTTGGCAGGAGCAGGGACCGACTAACGGGAGCTCACCCCGTCGCAGGGATTCGAACTGCTGACCTTCCGATCGGCAAGCCCTAGGCTCTGTGGTTTAGACCACAGCGCCACCCACATGCCTTCAGATTAGGATTAAGTGTGGATAAATTTGCATGTACTTACAGCCAGATGCTATATGCATTTACTCGGACAGAGATCCCGCTGCAATTATAAATTCTGTACACATTTACTTGGAAGTAAACCCTATAGAACTTCATGAGGCTTTGATCCGGACAGATTGTGTTCCTGGTCCATCTTACTCAGGTTACTGTGCAGAGAATTGTGGGTGAAGACGAGCAGAACATTTTAAGTGCAGCTGAAGTTATTTAATAAAGACAGTGTTGTCGCCTTGATAGCACAGTGATATTTTCATGCCCTGGAGCAATGAGCTCTGAATTTTCTGTGAGCTTCCAGCATATCAGGGAAAAGCCATGTATGGTGGTAGGTCTATTGGCTAGCACCTGTAACATCACTCTGCAGATTGTTCCCACTTGTGCAATCCATCAGAATAAGAAACTTTTAATGTTGTGTTTCTTTTCTTCTGGTTTGGGTTTTTTTAATTATTATTTTTTAAAATCCTCTTGCCCTGTAATGATTCTTAATGGGCCTTCCTTCTTTTGCCCCCATGTAGATAATTTTCAAGACCAGATGAAGCGGGAATTGGCCTACAGAGAAGAAATGGTTCAACAGTTACAAATTGTAAGAGAGTGTTCCCTGCTAAAAAAATGTTAAGCTCCATGTGCTATTGTGGTTTCTTTTCTTTTCTTTTCTTTTCTTTTCTTTTCTTTTCTTTTCTTTTTAAACTCACTTCAGTTTTTGAAATCATCATCACTTTATTTGTATGCCGTCTTTCCATAGATGCTCAAGGCGGCTTACAACATGACAAGATCTACATAATTACAAACATAACAGAAGTCATAAACAATAAATAAACACATCAAAAAGTACACAACCAAATGGAAACAAGTTGCACGTAAACCATAAGATCTAAAACTAAAGTTACAACAATAATATCAATAACAGCAACAAGCTCTCTCAACCTCCCGCCCAAGAATCTGTTCAACAGCCTCAGCCTTTGTAGCTGGAGTCAGTCCGCACTCCATTCTCCCTGGCCAGATGGGAAAAGGCCAGCCAGGCAGGGTGCAGGTCTTCCAGGGCTCACAGCCAAGATGGTCTCGTTTAAAACAACACAGATAAAAAATTAAAATCAATTTAAAAGCAGCTGCAGTCCTTGTGAAGCCTGTCAGGCCCCACCCCAAGGTCCTTCAGGCCCTCAGCAGGCAGTCCTCCTCTTAATCTCTTAAATAACTTGGAAAGATGGTTAAGAAGGTGGGCGGGCAGGTCATTCATATAAGAATTTGAGGTGGACTGAGCATAGGAACCCTGAGACCCCTTCTGTGTGCAAAGCATTCTGATACATGGATAGTGAGCTCCATTTTCCAACCGTGGAGATCCTTATGTAGCCAAAAGAGCACAAAGCAAAAGAGGATGGTTCAAATGAGCTCTGGTTGAACCCAAAGCTTTGCAGAAGTTCCAGATAGATAGATAGATGATGATAGATGGGGTGGAGAGAAGGGGTGGGGTGGGGACTTAAAACCCAAGGAGAACTGAGCGAGGCCAGTGAGCACAGAATGCTGTTGGACTTTTAGAGTGGGGAAACTGGGGGGAAAGCACACATCAGAAGGGTCATAGCTCAGTGGTACAGCATCTGCCTTGAATTCAAAGGTCCCTGGCATTTCTAGAGTAGAGCTAGGAATGTCTCCTGACTGAAACCACGGAGAGTGGCTGCCAGTCATTGTAGACAGTGTTGAATCAGTTGGACCACTTGTTTGATCTGATGCTGAGCTATGGTGCTTCTCAAGTTAAACCAGTAGGTGCAATAATGATTTGTGCTAGGATGGGGTCATCATCAAGTTGGCGCAACTTGCAGGAGAAGTCTTCTGCAACCCAGAAAGCATAATAAAGTTTACCTTGTAATTCCAAACAGTCTGCAGATGTTGATGGGATCTCTTAGGAGCTAGAATTTTCTCTCGGCAACATATCAATCTCCCAGCGCCCCCTTCTGCCTCCACCTTATCACTACACTCTCCAGCAGAGGAGAGAGTTTAAAGCTTGCAATTAAAAAAAACAAACCCTGGATCAATAAGGTTTCATTTTCAGCTTTTGTCCACCGTGGACTTGTAAAGATTCTTTTTTACGATTTCCTGAGCAACTGACTTCCTTGGCTTGCCCAATAATTGGGAAATTGGCAAGACAGTCTCTCTTCTCCCCTGTACATCCTTTGCCACAGGAAATGATATGCTCTCAAACTAAAGCAGGCAATGAACATGAGGTGAGGCTGCATATGAGGACGACTTCTTGCAAGGAACCATTTCTTCCCGTGTGGTGTAGTGGTTAGAGTGTTGGGCTGAGAGCTGGGAGACCAGGGTTCAAATCCCTTCGCAGCCACAAAGTTTCAAGTGTGGCCCTAGGCCCAGACACTGTCTCTCAGCCTTACCCTCACAGGGTTGTTGTGAAGACAACATTGGGAAGCGGAGAACCACGGAACACCTTGAGCTCATTGGAGACAAAGGTGGACTTTATTATCATTTGACTGTGTATGTTTTGGGGAGCGTGGATTCCTTGAGGGTGCAGTTCAGAACATGGTTAAAGGTAAAGGGACCCCTGACCATTAGGTCCAGTCGTGGCCGACTCTGGGGTTGCGGCGCTCATCTCGCCTTGGCCGAGGGAGCCGGTGTACAGCTTCCGGGTCATGTGGCCAGCATGACTAAGCCGCTTCTGGAAAACCAGAGCAGCGCACGGAAACACCGTTTACCTTCCCTCCAGAGCGGTACCTGTTTATCTACTTGCACTTTGATGTGCTTTCGAACTGCTAGGTTGGCAGGAGCAGGGACTGAGCAACGGGAGCGCACCCCATCGCAGGGATTCGAACTGCCGACCTTCTGATTGGCAAGTCCTAGGCTCTGTGGTTTAACCCACAGCACCACCCACGTCCCTCAGAACATGGTTACGAGGGAGTAAATCCCCGAGGGAGTAGAACAATGACTGACAACTGGGAAGCGGGGCCGAATGCTGGGCGGAGTTAGTGTGAGTGACAGGTAGAAAGTGCAAGGTGGAAAAACAGCAGTTGAAAGGGGGGAAGTGGTTGAGAGAGACAGAGAGAGAGGGAATGAGATCATTGAGAAAAAGAGAATGGAAGTATATGTAAAGGTTAGTTACGATAGGTCAGAATTCCATATAAAATGACTAGTTATTGTGGATGTTAAATATATATCTATATTTTAACCGCCCGGGCCCAAAGTTGCTATTTCCATTGGAAAGAAAGGTCCCAGTGATGCCAATGGGAGCTTTTTCTATATATATATATAATCCAAAAAGCAACTTTGAGGAGGATTTTTTCTTCGGAACTGTGGCAGTGGATGCGGAAGGGCTGAACTCTCCCTTCCCACTCACCACAGTCTCCACCAGGTTCTTCTACACCTGCTAGCTTGGCTCTTAAAAGAAATTAAATATTCTAGTACATATGATGCAACTTGCAGACTGACTGAACATCCGGTCAGAGGGGAAATAGATATATCGTTGATGAAAGTGAAGCAGACCCATTTTTTGGCAATGTGGAATAGATGCGGGAGAGAGGGGCTTGATCAGGGGGCTTTGGTTTATGTTAATAATAATAATAATAATAATAATAATAATAATAATAATAATAATAATTCTATTCTTTATGCCCTAGCCACTCTGGGCAGCTTCTAACACATATGTAAACATCATAAAACATTTAACATTGAAAACTTTGCTTTTGGTTTTGACTGTGAGGTACTGGGAGATGCAATAGTTGCAGCAGATTCTGTCTCTCCTGTGACATCTCCACGGGTGAAGAGGAATTTCCCACAGGGATTTTAGGTGTGAACACAGGGAGACACACTTTCACAAGAACACACAATAGGGTCTGAGATGCTCCACAGGCCACCAGGTGTCCATGCAGACTGTTCTAGAGACACAGGGTGGTATCCAGCTAACGTTTACTGAGAGTAGACCCACTGAAATTAACGGCCCTAAGTTAGCCACGCCCATTAATCTCAATAAGCTCACTCTGGGTAAAAGGGCACATTCACAGCACACATTGAAAGCACTATGGTACCACAGTTGTGGCTTCCCCCAAGGAATTATGGGGGCTGAAGTTTGTTAAAGGTGCTGTGAGTTGTTAGGAGACCCCTGTTCCTTTCCCACAGCTATAATTCCCCAGAGTGGTTTATCAATCAATCCCTCTTCCTGGGGAACTCTTAATTTTGGAAAGCTGGCTTTTTCTACTTCAGAGAACTTTATCTTTCTTCCCCTGAGGTAGAAGTGACAATTTGGTCTACTAATTCATCCCATACATGTATCTGCTCAATATTGTTTGTTGGTTTTGGTTTTTAGCAATTGCTTCCTTGTAAATTGCTTAGTTCGCTTTCGTTGTGGCAAGCGTCCCACAGCAAGGAAGTATGTGACGTGTGAAGCTGATGTCTCTGTTCAGCTGACCCACCAATTCCCTGGGTCTTCTTTAAGCTGGGAGCAAGCCCCATCGATTCAGTGGGGCTTGCTTCTGAGAAAAGATGCATAGAATTGTGCTGTGAGAAAGCCACTCTTTTCCCCCTTAACATACTCTTTATTACGCTGACAAAAATACTTGCCTGCCTTACAGGGCTCCTGTAAGAATCACCTGGGAAGCATCTGGCTTAGCTTTGATTTAAAGTCCTGTCTCATCCTCACAAAGTGGCATTTTCTATATCTTTGCAGATCCCCTATGCAGCAAGCTTGATCAGGAAAGAAAAACTCGGCACGCATCTCAGCAAAAGCTAAAGGGCAAGGTGAGTGGTAGTCTAGAGTGGGCTGAGGCTGTGTGCCCAACACACATTTAAGCGGCACACAAAACACTACCAAACCATTCTACGTTCTAAATCTTATATTAATAATCCAAAAATTGAGAGAACGAGGTACGAGATCTACTACAAAAGCCGCAAACAGAAAACTCATTCAAATTGTGTCCAAAAGGAAGATTCAGTCTTTAAAGTTCCTTTAGCCAGGCTCCTGTAGATATCAACAAAGGTAAGTTTGATCAAACAAAGTGTTGGCGATGTCACGCTCAAGGCTGACACTTCAATATCTATGGTTTGGTAGTGTTTTGTGTGCCGCTTATGTGCTGCTTACTTCATACTGGTCTACAACGAGAATTGGCAGCATAGGTTCATTTCTTCAACACACATTTAAAGCACATGGCTTCCTGCAAAGGATCCTGGGAGCTGTAGTTTGTTAAGGATGCTGGGGATTGTAGCTCTGTAGGGGGTGAACTACAGTTCCCAGGACCCTTCCCAAGGGAGGAGCAATATACTTTAAGCCTTTGTCACTGCTAACTGCCGCTGTGGTGGTGGTTCTATTGGAAGAGGAATCATGACCCCTTATTCCACGGCAGGGATGACGACTCTATCCCCTGTGGCACTATCTGGCAATCTTCTGCTTGTTGAATAAACAAGCTTTTCCCAGAGAGAAACCTACCAAATAAGCTAAGCAGAGGAAGGGGTTGGTTACACTAGCATGCATGGCTAAAGGGTTAATCTGCCATGCTGATTCTGGAAAAATTCAGAAAAACTACAATTGATCCGAATGTCACAAACTAGTGTGCAACCTTCTGAGTCCACCAAAAACACTTTTATCAAACCTGATGTTCAACAAACTGGGAAGGGAGGATGAGAAAAAGGGCTGGCTTGATAGGGAAGCTTGTAATGTGGTCAAAAATGCCTTTTTTGTCATAAAACCTTAGGAGGAAAACGTCATGGGGATTGTCACGAAGAGCATCTTCATGTCAGAATTGCCCCCTGCACTGTGGATGTTAAATTCACGGCATGAACTTCATGACCTCTATTCTTGCTAGTTCTTAAAACAAGGGAAGCAAATTATCTAGGAATGCTTAGATGGACAAGTAGAAATAACTTACAGTAGCTCCCCAAGAACACAACCAAAAATTCAGAGCTTAGCTAGGTCCCACCACTGAGCCAATGTTTCGGAGGTGCTTTCTGCTTGATTCTGCCCGTCCCCTCGGTCACTTCTTCCCTCCATGCATGTGAGTGTGGGGACACCCACACACTTTGCTTTTCCATAGGTCACCTCTGTGCCTTTTTAGGATTCGAAGGTGTTATGTACTGAGTTGAATAGGATCCAAATGCAGCAGTCTGATTGGTCCTAGAACAATAGGATCCAAAATGCAGCAGTCTGATTGGTCCTAGAACAATAGGATCCAAAATGCAGCAGTCTGATTGGTCCTAGAACAATGCAGCAGTATGATTGGTCTGCAGGAGCCACCCAATCCAGCTCCAGGTGGAATTGAATCCGCAACCTGATTGGCCTACAGGAGAATCCAGGAATTAGCCAATCATGTGCGGCCCATTGTGTAAATAATGTATACCAAGCAGATATTTGGGGAAACTTTCATTCCTCACTACTATGAGCTGAATAAAGAGCATGAAATCCACACTCGACTCCGAGTATATTTCAGAAGGTATCCCTTGAAACATTTTCTGCACCAGAAAATAATTCCACTAGGGTATAAGGACAGCTATGGGTTCATTTGATCGCAGTTTGTAGCACAATTCAGCATCCTGAATTGACCCACCGCATTAAGTTGTGTCAACATGGCTTTACTGGAGCCCTTTGAAATAAAGATCTCACACTACATTGGCGTGTAATTCAGAATTAGCTGGATATGTGCCAAAGTAGACACATGAGAGATGATTCATCTACATGACATTCCTATTCCATGAAGCCAAATTCATTAGTATAATCCTGAACACCTAAGGAAACATTTAGATCAGGGGTGGGGAATTTGTGACCTTCCAGATGCTAATGTTCTACATCCTCCAGATGTTGACCATTCCCACCAACCCTGACCATGCTGGCTGGGACTGTTGGGAGGTAGGAACCCAACATCTGAAGAGCCACAGGTTCCCAACCCTTGTTTTAGGTCTTGTCCCAATCGCTTCTCAGTCTTTCAGCTGAGATCAAGCATAGATTTTGTTTTATGTATCTGTTTATAAATAGATACATGGGAATGTGAGTTATGACTTCCAACCATTTGTCCACCTAACGCGATGTGTCTACTCTGATTGACAGCAGCTCTCCAAGGTCTCCAGGAGAGGTTCTTCCCATCACCCGATCCTTTTAACTGGAGATACCAGAGTTTGAACTTGGTATCTCCTACAGGCAATGCATAGAATCATCACATTGTAGAGTCGGAAGGGACTGCAAGGCTCATATGGTCCTACACCCTGCTGTAGCATTCCCAAAGGAAGGATTGGACTCTGATTAATAAAATACAGACAAGGCTTGACAGCAAGACTCTGGGCAGAGTGCGTATAATAATAATTCCTGTCCACCCCTCGGCCCAGGTCGTTTTATTCACAAAAGAACTTTTTACACAGTGTTCCTAAGAACCAATCAGATTTCCTCTGAGCATTTCAAAAAAAACCACGTGGGGACAAAGTTAAAGTTAAAACTACAAAGAGCTAATTTGAGCATGAATAGTAGTCCAGAGTAAATAAAAGAGGAAGCAAGGAGGAATGCTTTTAGGAAACCCCGGAGGTCATAAACAGGAGAGGCAGGATTTACCACCTCCTTGTGAACTCTCTTCCTGGCCCTTAGATTAACAAAACTAACAATAGCTACATCAAAGAAGCTACCTACTATCTTTTTGACCCAGGATTCCCAGTGAAGCAACTGGCCTGTGTTTTAGAATGCTTATACGTGCCTGTCAGGTGTAGAGAAAGCAAATGGTAGAGATGGAGAGGCTTGTGGGATTTGATCAGAAATTGTTGTCAATAAGCGGGTGGCGCTGTGGGTAAAAGCCTCAGCTCCTAGGGCTTGCCGATCGAAAGGTCGGTGGTTCGAATCCCCGCGGCGGGGTGCGCTCCCATTGCTCGGTCCCAGCGCCTGCCAACCTAGCAGTTCGAAAGCACCCCCGGGTGCAAGTATATAGATAAATAGGGACCGCTTTCTAGCGGGAAGGTAAACGGCGTTTCCGTGTGCGGCTCTGGCTTGCCAGAGCAGCGATGTCACGCTGGCCATGTGACCCGGAAGTGTCTCCGGACAGCGCTGGCCCCCGGCCTATAGAGTGAGATGGGCGCACCAACCCCAGAGTCTGTCAAGACTGGCCCGTACGGGCAGGGGTACCTTTACCTTTACTTTACTTAAGTTTGGCCCAACTCATAGTCATGGACATGCCTTAGACCTGGTGTTCACCTCTAGTGACGTGGGTGATCTGACACTAAGTAAAAGTGAAACAAAAGAAGTGCCATGATCATATCACCTCCTGGTGCAACTGGACTTCTCTGCGATCCTTCCCCTCTGCAGGGAGGTGGGACCAATTCAGATGGTCCGCCCCCACCACTTAATGGATCCAAATGGTTTCCAGAGAGTGGAAGAGGATGCTTTATCCCATGCTGATGGCCTTTCAGCTGATTCCCTGATGGACCGCTGGAATGCGGAGTTAACCAGGGCTATCAACTGTCTGGCTCCACTGCATGGAGCGGAGAGCCCCATGGTTTTCTTTGGAGCTGAGGGCGATGAAACAATCGCTGAGACGGCTAAAGCGTCGGTGGCAGAAAACTCATTCTTAATCTGACCGGACACAGGTTAGAGCTCAACGTCGAGCCTACCAAGTGGCGATAGCGATGGCGAAGAAGACTTTCTTCACCGCCTCTATTGCATCTGCAGAAAATAGTAGCAGGAGACTCTTTCAGGTGGTCTGCAATTTAACGGAACCACCTTTACCACCGGGGCCTTGTAAAGACCCCAAGATCTCCTGCAACGATTTTGCAAAGTTTTTTGCAGATAAAATCACTACCTGACATTCAGAAGACATCTTAAGGCAGCCCTGTTCAGGGAAGTTTTTAATGTGTGACATTTTAGTGTATTTTTGGTCTCTGTGGAAGCCGCCCAGAGTGGCTGGGGAAACCCAGCCAGATGGGCAGGGTACAAATAATAAATTATTAATATAATGAATCAAACCCAGTCAACGCAATGCTTTCATCGGGGACACAATGGCTTGATGCATATTTTTAAATTCCTCATAGCGATCCCACCTGACCCCCACACTCTGGGTATTTGCACCCCTACACCCTGCAAAGCAGGTATCTTTGGCCCAACGTGGGGCTTGAACCCACAACCTGAGATTAAGGGTCTCGTGCTCTACCGACTGAGCATGTGGTCTTCCACTTCATTAAGACCCTTCACCTGCAACCAATGTACACGGTCGTTTGCCTTCTTTTTGTTTCGACAGCCAACAAACGAAAACAAACAACCTGCTCTAAATAGATCTATCTATTCTTGGTAATAATCCCAGCGGTTTCTCTGCTTGGATGGTTTAGTTAGCATTTAAGTGAACACTAATCTTTGAAAAGCACTGCTGTCTACTTTTTTTATATTAAAAAAAAATCAGGCTGTCTGCAGGGGAGGCACGTCAGTGACAACAGACCCAGCATGAGAAATTTATCTGCTGGGCTGTTCACTCTCTGCATATCTAAGCACTCTGCCTCTCTTACTTGCTCAAGCAATTCTGCGCAACAGGTAAACCTCCCAGCCAAATGCAGCCTGCCAGCTTTGCATTGTACAGTGGTACCTCGGGTTACATACGCTTCAGGTTACATACACTTCAGGTTACAGACTCTGCTAACCCAGAAATAGTGCTTCAGGTTAAGAACAGAAATTGTGCTCCGGTGGTGCGGCGGCAGCAGGAGGGCACCTTAGCTAATGGTGGAACGGTCTCCTTCAGAAGGTGGTGGACTCTCCTTCATTGGAGTTTTTTAAGCAGAGGTTGGATGAGCAATCTGTCATGGATACTTTAGCTGAGATTCTTGCATTGCAGGGGGTTGGACTAGATTTCCTTTCGGGTCCCTTCCAACTCTACAATTCTATGATTCTATGACTGTCAGAACAATTTCATTGGTGGATCTGCCTACACCTCCTAAGCCTTGCCAACTTGCTCTAGCCAAGGGAGATAAGGCTTTCTTCTTATTTTTGTTATTGCTGTCAATGGGAGAGAATTGTTAAATTATGGACGGTCATAGCTAAGATTTATGTAATTAAATCAAATCATGTTATTGATTTGTAGCCTGTTCTAATATTTTCTTTTCTCTCGCCTTATAGCAGGAGCGCAGGATCCTCTGATAAGAAACTACCCACCCATCGCTTTGATTTCGGACTTATTTGAAGACTGAAAATGGAAGGGCTTTGGGTGTTTTTTAAAAAAAATAAGGAAGAAACAAAAATAAATCAGGTTCCATTGAACCCAAGGACAAGTGACCTCAAAGCTTCATGGACAACCATGTAAATTAGAATGTAGCAGACATTTATTAATTTCAAAAGAAGAAGAGGAAGAGGAGGAAGAAGAAAAAGAGGAGTTTTTTAAAAAGGTGGAACAATTCAAGAATGCCTGTCTTGGATCTTTTTGGTGGTACCAGAGTTTGGTTTGGTGTTTTTAGAAGGACTCCTCAACTTGATAGAAACTGTGAAAAGGCTTTCTGACCCAGTCATGTGGTTAAACCCACACAAAAGACCCTTCCAAGGCTTCCCGGTGCAGTGTCACAAAAGCACGTGGAGAGTTCGGCTTGTTTTGCTTTTGAAGAGTGATTCTTTTGTGGAAAGGAACGTGATTCAGAAGGGGGGGGAGAACAAACTAGGGCTAGCGTGACATTGAGATGTATTGATGGAAGAGCATTAGCCATACCCAGCGCTTTCTGAAAGCAGACTGGGAAATTCAAGGATCCTCATCCGCTCAACCACCTTTTCCCAGACTCTCTCCGTTCTCTCCCAGTATTTTGCCTGCTGTATGAATGAAGATTGTACTCTTCTGGAAATATTTTACAATTTATTATTGAGTGTAATTAAAAATATAACCCCTGAGATTAAAAGGAAAAAAAGGTATTTAACTCTGTTGTAGTTTCTTTAACATTCATGTGGATAAAAAAAAGTCTATAATAAAAACAGAAAACTATATGACGTAATAGTTGGTGCTTTCCTGCAAGTCAGCTGTTTCATTCATTTGCTTAATCCTCCTCCTTGCCCTGTTGTTTGTCATGGCATGTAATAACTGTGTTGGTTGATAAGCTTGAATATGTGTGCAGATATGAAGCTACTGCGGGACGCGGGTGGCGCTGTGGGTTAAACCACAGAGCCTAGGACTTGCCGATCAGAAGGTCGGCGGTTCAAATCCCCGTGACGGCGCGAGCTCCCGTTGCTCGGTCCCTGCTCCTGCCAACCTAGCAGTTCAAAAGCACGTCAAAGTGCAAGTAGATAAATAGGGACCGCTCCGGCGGGAAGGTAAACGGTGTTTCCGTGCGCTGCTCTGGTTCACCAGAAGCGGCTTAGTCATGCTGGCCACATAACCCGGAAGCTGTCTGCGGACAAACGCCGGCTCCCTCGGCCCATAGAGCGAGATGAGCGCCGCAACCCCAGAGTCAGTCACGACTGGACCTAATGGTCAGGGGTACCTTTACCTTTACCTTTATGAAGCTACTGCAGGCCATTGATATATCTGGCTCAGTGTTGTCTACAAGGAGTAGGGTCTCTAGGGTCTCGGATAGGGTTTTTCACCAGCCCTACCAGGAAATGTGGGGGGTTGTATTTGGGACCTTTAGCATGGCAATGCATTTCCAACATCGCCACTGTGCAATTCTTTTATTCCTTCTCTCTTCTAAAGGAAAAAGAAAAACCAGCCTGTTCTGGACCCAGTGTCTCTTCACAAATGTTCTGAAATTGGTATAATGTTTAAATAGCATTGTCCCATCTGTTTGTGCATTTTGTCTGGCTTCTCCTCTTGAACTGTTTCTGACAATGGAGAGAGGAGGAAAGTAATAGGTGGTGTTTAGAGAGCCTACAATATTTCACCTGGGAGAAACTCTCTCCCCAAACGCCCCTTCTCTCAATAAAAGGATGAGGAACCTGAATCAACTCCACTGAAAACATTAAAAGAATCTTAGGTAAAGGTAAAGGGACCCCTGACCATTAAGTCCAGTCGTGGCCAACTCTGGGGTTGCGAAGCTCATCTCGCTTTATTGGCTGAGGGAGCCAGCGTTCACCTTCCAGGTCATGTGGCCAGCATGACTAAGCCACTTCTGGCGAACCAGAGCAGCACACAGAAACGCCGTTTACCTTCCCACCAGAATGGTACCTATTTATCTACTTGCACTTTGACGTGCTTTTGAACTGCTACGTGGGCAGGAGCAGGGACCGATAACGGGAGCTCACCCCGTCGTGGGGATTCGAACCACTGACCTTCTGATTGGCAAGTCCTAGGCTCTGTGGTTTAACCCACAGCACCACCCACATTCCTAATAGTAGTAGTAGTGCCATAGTAAAATAAAAAACTAGCATGCAGAACTAACCCTGTAGGGGGAGCCTTGGTATCTTACAGAACGCAGCGTGAAAGAAATTACCGGTACATGGGTGAGGCAGGGGACTTCACCTCCCTCTCAATAAAAGGCTAAGAGCAACTAAACTCCTCATACAAACCAGGAGTACAAGAAGGTGACAAGCTGAGAGCTCAGCATGACAAGATCTTCTTTCATCGAGAGACCCAATGAGACCCAGTGAGAGACGAACAGGAAAGAAGACTTGACAGCCACAAGGTAATTAGTCCACAGCTCCTTGTTTTATGTCTAAATGCTGTTTATTCCTCCCTCTCACCCATTTCTGGTGTAAATGTCTTCGGTTCAGAGTCTATGGGTACTTTGAGACACCCCCCCCCAAACAGCACCTTTTGACCCAGAACTGGCCAAATAAAGGCCGCAGCTCAGGGCATTCACTGGGGCTTTTGGGGCTCTGTGGGTGAAATCAAACTGTGGCGTTGGCAGTACAGTGGTACCTCGGGTTACCTACGCTTTAGGTTACAGACTCTGCTAACCCAGAAATATTACCTCGGGTTAATAACTTTGCTTCAGGATGAGAACAGAAATCGTGCTCTGGCGACGGGAAGCCCCATTAGCTAAAGTGGTGCTTCAGGTTAAGAACAGTTTCAGGTTAAGAACGGACCTCCGGAACGAATTAAGTACTTAACCCAAGGTACCACTGTACCAGAATGACCTCCTTGGGGCACAAGCCCAGGCAGTGTGTATGGAGGACCTGGGCTGCCCGGGCAAAAATGACGTGGTCCCAAAGGAAAGCAGAGCAATACGCTTGGCACCAGCTTGGCTGCAGAAGTTGCCCGAAGGAGGCCAACAAGGCGCTATCCAACCGTCTTAGGGACTCTGCTCCAGAATTGTGTAGGGTTTACTCCCTAGCCTTTTCTTCTCTCAAAGATATCCCACAAGGCAGCAGAGATTTAGGATCAGAGTTTTCCTTCTCCTAGAGGGGCTCCCTTCCCCAGTTGACAAGCCCCATTAGCCCCTCACTTCCCTGTACAGCACATGCAGAAATCGCCTTCTTGACCAACCCTCACTCTTGGTCTCACCCACTCAATCCTCTGGAGCCAGTCTTTGCATGCAAGAGCAGTCCCTAACTCACTGAGGGTTTGAGACCCATCGGTTACCCTCACCTGGTTTAGTCGGCCAGTCAAAGCCTTTATTTGGGGTGTGGCTGCTGTCCCATGCAGACATCTTCTAGCAGTTTCTTTAGGCTGGGTGTTAAAATAAGAGGAAGGAAGAGACAAATACAGTGGAACCTCGGGTTAAGTACTGTACATTATTCTGGAGGTCCATTCTTAACCTGAAACTGTTCTTAACCTGAAGCACCACTTTAGCTAATGGGGCCTCCTGTTGCCGCTGTGCCGCCACCGCACGATTTCTGTTCTCATTCTGAAGCAAAGTTCTTAACCTGAAGCACTATTTCTGGGTTAGTGGAGTCTGTAACCCAGTCTGTAGGCATATGTAACCTGAAACGTATGTAACTTGAGGTACCACTGTATGTTGTTGGGAATGGGGCTAAGAACACAAGACGAGCCCTACAGAATCAGGCAGAGGGTCCCTAATGGAATCATCTTGGAAGCCAGCTCAGTTGTGCTAGAACCGTTAGAACCACCAGTTTCTTGTGAGCAATCTGACTGCAGAATTCTGCACCAGCCTGAAGTCTTCAGAGGCAGCCCCGTGTGGGATATACGGTGATCTACTTCCTACGAAGATGGAGGCTTTCCTCAGCCATCATGGCAGAAAGCAACTGGCAGTTCCATCTCTCCTTATCTCTCTTCTTTTCGCCTGCAAGGGAAGTCCCTAACTCTCTGAGGGTTTAACACCCATCGACTACCCTCACCCGCTTTAGCCGGCTAGTTGAAGCTGTTCCTGGGGTGTGACTGCTGTCTCATGCTGACAGCTTCTAGTAGCCACAGGTGAGAGGTGAGTGCAGGGTGGGGACCAAAGGTGGACAAACTACCCCAGAAGGAGCACAGTAGGTACCCACCAGAGTTACTACCCATCTCCTTGATTAAAACCCTCTGGAGAATGTTCCTCCAATTGTTCTCATAAGTTATGGCCCCCAAATGCAGAAGGGGCAATACAGCACTAAATAGGAGAGGGCCATTGTGTCCAGGTCCCCACTGGTGAGCTTTCTGGAGGAATCTAGCTGGCCACAGCAGGAAGTTAGATGCTGAACCAGATGGGTCTTTGGTCTGCTCCAACAGTAGCATCCTACGACCTTATTCCCATGGAGTCCAGGATCTGTCAAAGGCACATCAAATCACGACAGGGAAGACACAGCCTCACTTACAATACCATTATCTTTCTTTCTTTTTTCCGAAGGGGGGGGGGAAGCCACAACATAAATACGAAATGTCTTATCAGGAAAAATAATGTACGTGACAACAAAACTCCCGTTAAACATTATAGCACATAATTTCAGAGCCCGATTCCGTTCTGAGCCTCCGTTAAAGCCTTGGGATTTAAAGGCCTTCCTTCCCCATAAATTCATCCCAAGGCATTTTCGTTTTGTCACTTGGGCGTTAATATAGTGGCTTCCTTGTGGCATTTATGCACTGACCCCGGCTGCCCCTTATTCCAGATTATAAATGAGGTGTGGAATTACCGAATGCATAGCCCGATAGCACACCTTTAATAAATATGTTAATCAACTGGCTGTGGCATGTCCCCAGGTGCCGAGGAGTTTGTGCCTTGCGTTATGGATGGGGCACTTTAAATTCTATTCTCTTTGCACTGACAACCTTAAGTTAAAACAAATTTATTGGGGTGGGGTGAGGAACAGGGGGGAATCCATTAGCCATGGGTTGTATATGTGAAGAAGCAAGACAACGAGAGAGAGAAGTCCCCAGAAAAAAGGGTGTGCAAGTCCTTTTCACGCCTAAGTAAAATCAGAAATGATGCCTGAGACCTGGAAAGAAATCCTCCCCACACTAGTATATGTGTAGCTTTCCTTAGATCAACTTGGGAAAAACTTAGTACAAGGGTAGGCAATTGCCTTCTCAATCCTCCCTGCAGAAGGTCCGGGAATCAGAGTGCTTTGACATGAGTCGAATGTGTCCTTTTATTTAAAATGCATCTCTGGGTTATTTGTGGGGCATAGGAATTCGTTCATTTCTCCCCCCCCCAAAAAAAATAGTCCTGCTAAAATAGAAACCCTAATCCCACCCCCACTCATCTTTCCCCCCTCCACCTCTTTCCCCCTTTTCTTCCTAATGTCTCAACAAATGAAACCGATTTGTGTAAAAAAAATGTTACATGGGGGGAAAATACAAGGGAGACATTGCACATACCTTTGTAAATGAAGAAAATCTTTAATAAAAATACATTATATAGAGAGAGAGTGTGTGTGTGTCTGGCCCACCAAATTGTCTGAGGGATAGTGGACCAGCCCACGGCTGAAAAAGGTTGCTGACCCCTGACTTAGTACAATGAACTTATAAGATGCTTGGGCCCAAATGCCAGCAAATACAGTCAGTCACTTACCTGCTGCTTGGTGGGACATCTTAAGGAGAAGAAAAGGCTGAGGAGCAAACCCTACACAAATCTGGAGTAGAGTCCCTAAGGCGGTTGGATGGCATCTTGTACATCTCCTTCTAGCAACTCCTGCAGCTAAGCTGGTGCCAAACGTACTGCTCTGCTTTCCTTTGAACTGTATCAGTGAGGCTGAGAGGAGGGTCTTGTTGTCTGGGCAGCCTAGGATCTCCACACACACCGCCCAGACTTATGGCCCAGGGAGGTCACTTTGGCGCTGCTTGTTGTTGTTGTTGTTTAGTCGTTTAGTCGTGTCCAACTCTTCGTGACCCCATGTACCAGAGCACACTGTGCACTCCTGTCTTCCACTGCCTCCCGCAGTTTGGCCAAACTCATGCTGCTCGCTTCTATAACACTGTCCAACCATCTCGTCCTCTGTTGTCCCCTTCTCCTTGTGCCCTCCATCTTTCCCAACATCAGGGTCTTTTCCAGAGAGTTGGCGCTTCTAGTGTAGCACAAACAATGCAGGAGGTAGCAGTTACGAGTTACAGTTTCTGCAGCCACAGCAGGCGCCGTGATTCTCCAGCGGTTTGGCTTCATCCCTGGTGGCGTACTCCATTGTCTCTCAAGACAGACGGATGCCGAAAACAACAACCAGTCACTACAGAGGGATGATGTTAGGAGGAGTCCCAGGACCCTACAAACCCCAAGTCTGTTGCTCCAAGCCCCATGTCTCCTACCCCTTTCCCTCCCACTTTAAAGACTTTGCTTAGAGGGCAGTGCAGGGCTGTGCAATGCAATGGGGGAAGGTGGAGATGCCGTCACAACACTGGCCGAGCCAGCAAGCCTAGCCCTGCAATGATATTTAGCACACATTCCCATTTTAATGGTTTAAAACCATGGTGGAATACCTGTGGCCCTTCACACATCACTGGACTCCAGCACCCATCAGCATCAGGTAGCGCAGCAAATGATCAGGGATGATGGGAATTGCCTTTAGGAAAGTACATCACCCCCAACCTATCACATTAACAACCGTCATCCTTCTTACAGCTCTCTGCTCTGTTTTCCTTTGCAGCATGCTTTCTCCTAGGGAGGAGGAATTCTATGGAACGCTTCCCCCCAAAGATCCAGGTACTCCACACTGCAAAGCTATATTCAGCGAAGGTTAATCCCATTCATTTAAAAACAAAACATTGGAAGGCCAACAAGGTTTCCTCTTGTTCCAAACTATACAAGCTCACTGGCGATGTTTCTGTCCCTTGCCTTCTTAAGGTTTTGCCACAGGTCTCAGCATCAACCTGAGACATAGGTGTAGCCAGGATTTATATTAGGGTGGGGCAGGATTTATGTTGGGGAGTGCCCCCTGCCCCCCTGGCTATGCCCATGTCCTGAGATATTCAGGGCCTTCTGGTGGTTCCCTCGCTGCAAGAAGCCAAGTTACAGGGAACCAGGCAGAGGGCCTTCTCGGTAGTGGCACCCGCCCTGAGGAACACCCTCCCACCAGGTGTCAAAGAGAAAAACAACTACCAGACCTTTAGAAGACATCTGAAGGCAGCCCTGTTTAGGGAAGCTTTTAATGTTTAATAGATTATTGTATTTTAATATTCTGTTGGAAGCTGCCCAGAGTGGCTGGGAAAACTCAGCCAGATGGGCTGGGTATAAATAATAATAATAATAATAATAATAATAATAATAATAATAATAATAATAATTAAGCTCACCCTCCCCCCAAATACTTCATGCCAGTTGGGCTGACTTTTAGATTGAATCTCTTTCCAATCACAGACCAACAAATTCAGGTTGTATAACTACAGCTGATTGGGTGGTCTTGTGCAACAAACTCGCTTCCTGAAAAGATTGGACTTTTTGTGATAAGGGAAGTGATAGGGAAATGTGCCGGAAGTGTGGGATGAAAAATCGTCTAAGCTCCTTGCAAGCAAATCAGAATGAATGCTCAATAAGCACATTGTCTGGGAGCACCAAGAATGTCAGTGTCAATAAATGCAACTTCTTTGTAACTATAGCACAGTAACTAGGGCAGGTGCTTATTCCCCTGAGCTCTGAATTTACTAAGCCAGGTCTAGTTGCCCCACCTGTTTGCTCGTGAGCCTGGACTGCCTGCCATGGGGCCAGGTAAAAGGTAAGGTAAAGGGACCCCTGACCATTAGGTCCAGTCGTGGCCAACTCTGGGGTTGCAGCGCTCATCTTGCTTTATTGGCTGAGGGAGCTGGCGTACAGCTTCCGGGTCATGTGGCCAGCAGGACTAAGCCGCTTCTGGCGAAACCAGAGCAGCACCCGGCAACGCTGTTTACCTTCCTGCCGGAGCGGTACCTATTTATCTACTTGCACTTTTGATGTGCTTTCAAACTGCTAGGTTGGCAGGAGCTGGGACTGAGCAACGGGAGCTCACCCCGTCGTGGGGATTCGAATCGCCAACCTTCTGATCAGCAAGTCCTAGGCTCTGTGGTTTAACCCACAGCGCCACCTGCGTCCCATGGGGCCAGGTACCATGTGGAAATAATAATTTTTAGAGACGCTCTTTGTATGCTCTTAGCAGATGCTGATCAACAACCCTGGGAGGAACTTCGTTTTATAAATCTAGTCACCACTCCTCACTGTTTGTTGTTTCCCTGCACAGCTTCCCTGCAAAGCTGACATTGGTTCATTTCCATGAACATATGCAGATGCCTTGCTCCAAGTCAGACCACTGGTCCATTGGGCTACTCCAGCGTTCACTGACCTGATGCTCTTCAGATGTTGCTGAACTGCAACCTTTGCCAGTTCCAGCTAGCATGGCTCTGCTGGCTAGGACTGACTGGCATTATAGTCCAACAAAATCTGGTGGGCACCAGGCTGGCGAAGGCTGGCATAATCTTTCCAGGCAGGGGTCATTCCCATCAACTGCTATGTAGTCCTTCTTAAAATTAAACTGAAGATAGCAAGGGTTGAATTTGGGGTGATTTGCATGCAAATATGCTGAACAACAGGCTGGGACGTGGTGTGGGTTAAACCACTAGGCGCTGTGGGTTAAACTAGAGAGCCTAGAACTTGCCGATCAGAAGGTCGGTGGTTCGAATCCCCGCGACGGGGTGAGCTCCCGTTGCTCGGTCCCTGCTCCTGCCAACCTAGCAGTTTGAAAGCACGTCAAAGTGCAAGTAGATGAACAGGTACCGCTCTGGTGGGAAGGTAAATGGCGTTTCCGTGAGCTGCTCTGGTTCTCCAGAAGCGGCTTAGTCATGCTGGCCACATGACCCGGAAGCTGTACGCCGGCTCCCTCAGCCGATAAAGTGAGATGAGCGCCACAACCCCAGAATCGGTCATGACTGGACCTAATGGTCAGGGGTCTCTTTACCTTTACCTTATGCTGAACAACAGACCAAGGTCTATTCACAAGCTTTCGTTTTTTTAATTTCAAATCCATGTTGTTGAGAAAAGGATTAATGCTAATAACCTAACACCACACGGTGTACATTTAAGGAATGGTTGCTTTTATTCTCTGTGCTTAGATCTTTCCTCTTGGACCTATGAGATCATCATGTTATGTCTCTCTGGGAGCATCTTTTTGGCAGCTCTGATGTTCATTGCAGTGAAGACAATCCGAACGAGGGCCTTGCATTTTCAGAGGTAGTGCATTTCTGGAGAATCTATCAGACTCCAGCTCTGCTGAAAAATACTCAGAGTCGAGAGTGGATTTCATGCTCTTTATTCAGCTCATAGTGGTGAGGAGGAATGGAAATTCCCCCAGAATGTCTGCTTTCTATACATTATTTACACAATGGGCCCCACGTGATTGGCTAATTCCGGGATTCACCTGTAGGCCAATCAAGTTGCAGATTCACTTCCACCTGGAGCTGGATTGGGTGGCTCCTGTGGACCAATCAGACTGCTGCATTCTGGACCCTATTGTTCTAGGACCAATCAGACTGCTGCACTCTGAATCCTATTGTTCTAGGACTAATCAGACTGCTGCAATCTGAATCCTATTGTTCTAGGACCAGTCAGACTGCTGCCTTTTGGATCCTATTCAACTCAGTACATAATATCTGCTTTCATGCTTACATTCCGAACAAACTTAGAACATACCCGATACTGTGTTCCTTCACCAAGCTGGGGACTACAAATCCCATTAGCCCCAGTCAACAAAGCCACCAGTCAAGGCTGATGGGCATTGTAGTCCAACATCTACAGGGCACCAGGTTGTAGAAGGCTGCCCTATGGTGTTGCACAAGAAGTATTGTGGGTCTTCAGCTCCCTGAATGTGGGAGCAACACAACACAATGCAACCAGGACGGGGTTGGTGTAACTATTGCTACATAAGCAGGTCATATTTTAATCCTTGGGTGCCATGTAACCACTGGAGAGGCAGAGGCGCAGCAATTCGTTGACTGGTCTTGCCATGGTGTAAATCTTTTGCCATCTTGTGTCACCCTCCCCCTATCGGCCTGATTTGAAAATTCATTTAGCTTAATTAATTCACTATTAATTAAATTTGTATATCGCCCTTCAGCCGAAGATCACAGGGTGATTCGCAGCATAAAAATACAAAACCAAACCGCTGAATATATAATAAAACAAAAGCAAAAGCGATGCAAACCAAGAACCCTCTCTCAAAAGAGCATCAAACACCTAAACTCCTGGATGTTTTGAGCCAGGAGATCATAAGCTAAAATTCTCATTCCTTCTTCCCCTGCACCCCACCCCCAACAAAAAGCCAAGACATTTCAGTGACCTTAGAGGCAGCAAAAGGATGTCCTAAACCAGGGGTCAGCAACCTTTTTCAGCCATGGGCCAGTCCACCGTCCCTCAGACCATGGGGGGGGGGAGACTATATTTTTGGGGGAAATGAACGAATTCCTATGCCCCACAAATAACCCAGAGATGCATTTTAAATAAAAAGACACATTCTACTCATGTAAAAACACGCTGATTCCCGGACCGTCCATGGGCCAGATTGAGAAGGCGATTGGGCCACATCCAGCCCCCGGGCCTTAGGTTGCCTACCCCTCCCCTTCTATCCACTTCCTTGGATAGCAGAAAGAGAGTAATACATTTTGAAGCCATTTCTTAGAGGTTTAGAACGAGATCTTCCTGCCTAGCCCCATTTTTAAAACTTTATCAGGAAGCAGAAACCTCACTTTTGTGATTATTTATTCTAATGATTAAGCTAAGGTTCGGACATAAAAGCTGCTACAGCTCAGCTCAGGATTTCAGGACTTTTCTCTCCCAAAGATCCTCCTGAGAAGTTGCAGTTTGCAAATCTTTCCTCCCCACAGCATTTTTATTATTATTATTATTATTACTAGTAGTAGTAGTAGTCTAGGACAATCTCGGCAGAACATCACACTTGACTAGCCAACTAATTTTGCTATGTTGTATTTTTTTATTCTTGTTTCAGAAGGGGTAAACCAAGCAGCACCGCCAAAGAGCTTTCTGCAGCTGAAACAGTGGTGGTAAATATTATTGTGAAGCGCAATGAAGCGAAGGATATTTTTACAGCGCAGGTTACTGGACCAGCATATATAATATACGTGTCTGAGACAGAAATGCCACTTGAAGTTTGAAGAGGAAAATACTGTGGGATAACCAGCTTCAAATAACCAACATGCTTAAGTCTAGTTAATGCATGAAGGGGTTAAAACCATAGAGTAAGCTGTCCTGCTAAGCTTAGCTATATCACTTCCCCTCACCTTTGGAAGAAACAGGTGATCAAGCCTATAGTTGCATGCAGTCTACCTGATTAACTCAGTGTGTGAAGAGGATTGAGCTGGTTGCTTCAGCGCAGCCGCATGACTTTCACCAGCCATTCTTGTGTTCCTATACTGTCAGCAATGAGTTGTGAGTGCTAGCGAAGATAAGAGTCCGGGCAGCCAGCCATATTTACAGGTTTCATTACGCCTTTGAAGCTATGTACAAAGCAAGTTCAAAGTTCAACACTTTCAGGGCGGTTCAGTTGTCTCAACTGATTTTCCTTTCGTCTTTGGCCAGCAGAACAACTTCCGAAAGCCGGCCCCCCTCCTTCCTCTCTGACGAGAGGTACTTGGCTCCGGAAGTGCTTCCTCCCTCTCAGATTCATTACCTCCTGACAGTCCTTCGTCATCTCCCTCGTCGGAAGACGAGCAGCTGCTAATTAAAGGAACTTTCTCCCGATAAGTTCCCATTCTCTCCCCCCTCTCTGGCTCCAGTTCCCTGACATATACCAATAATTTAGGAACTTTCCCCAATTTGTAACTAAGTTATATATATAGTAATTCGTGGATGCCAATATCCAAGCTTGGAGTGAGCACCACAGCAGAGATTTAAAGTATCAACATATTCAGCAAAGTAATGCATGCAAATATAGGCTAAACTTTTATTT
>JAXCMG010000039.1:8473358-8651956 GCA_034642415.1 Podarcis siculus | reverse complement strand
ATATACACACACACACACGTGTGTGTGTGTGTGTGTGTGTGTGTGTGTGTGTATCCACCCACAAATATCTATATTTATGTAAAAAGGTCAACTGGGAACTGAATTCACAAGTCTATGCAGTATTCTGCTTGAGTTAGCACTGACAGAGAAGGCCTCATTTGATTTCAGGCTCTTCCACACATCTTTTTTACGTTGCATTTGTGTGGATTTCTGTGCATGATGGCAACGGGCAGTTGTACGCGATCCCATTTTCAGTACCGTTTGTTTGTGCCTTCAAAAAATTCTGCTGAACAATATAACACAACACGATGGCCAATAACAATGGCACACGATGGCCAATAACAAAGGCACTAAACACTATTTATAGACTAATAGAAATGATCAGAAATTACAACCAAAGTCTCTAAATCTTCTTCACCAGTCATGGTAGAATAATTAAAAAGTTCAATATATACATAATCTGTCACCAAATATTGCCGGAACAGAGTTACTTAGTTGGTCTCTAAGGTGCTACTGGACTATTTTTTAATTTTTTAAATATATTTCTATTGTATTGAGGTATTGTTGATGGAGCACCCAAGAGGATTACAAGGCAATTTGTAATCTTGTACTAGAATTTAAGATCCAAATACTGGGGTGCCTGTGACTGCTAAAACACAGCAGCAGAAGGTTCCCCATTATTTCCAAATTCAGATTTACAGCCTGTGCTCTTACTGTGAAGTCTTGCTATTCAATTCAAAGCCTATGAATTCAAATATGAATTTATTGCGTACTGCAGTGGTGGGGAACCTGACTTTTTCATCATCTGCAATAAAGATTTAGAGGTGCATTTAAATAATTTAGAATGCCAAATCAAAAGCTCTTTTATTGTTCAGGCAACAGATGAAGACTTTTGTTATTGTTGTTCTCCAAGACTCTCTTTAGTGTTGTTTTACGGCTTGAATATTGTTTTTTTAATATATGATCCTGCATGATTTTAAGTTGTTCTGATGCTTTATTGTATAATAATCATTTTATTGTTGTTTATTGAAAGTATTGTGAACCATTGGATACAATTTTAGAGTTTAAATGTATATATTTTAAAGAAAATAAATAAAAGCATCTGACTGCAGACAGATATGAACTTACCCTCCTGCAAAGTCTTTGCTGAGTCTAAGGAGCTCCACAAATGTTGAAAAGCTGCAGTTACAACTCTCTGCTTGATGGATTTAAAGCTGAGATGGGATAAGGAGAACTCCTTCAGCTATGGGACGCTTGGAATTCAAATTTGCCCTTCTCTACATTCAAACCCCTTATGAGTATAATCTCTGTGGGAACTTCTTATTGTGGACTAAGGACTGAGGTTGTACACAAGGTGTTCGGATCAGTCAGGGCAACCACTTGGGACCTGGATCCTTGCTGCTCTTAAAGGTAAAGGGACCCCTGACCATTAGGTCCAGTCGTGGCCGACTCTGGGGTTGCAGAGCTCATCTCGCTTTATTGGCCAAGGGAGCTGGCATACAGCTTCCGGGTCATGTGGCCAGCTTGACTAAGCCGCTTCTGGCGAACCAGAGCAGCGCACGGAAACGCCGTTCACCTTCCCGCCGGAGTGGTACCTATTTATCTACTTGCACTTTGACGTGCTTTTGAACTGCTAGGTTGGCAGGAGCAGGGACCAAGCAATGGGAGCTCACCCCGTCGCAGGGATTCGAACCACCGACCTTCTGATCGGCAAGCCCTAGGCTCTGCGGTTTAACCCACTGCGCCACCCGCATCCCACTTGCTGCTCTTGGCTGATAATAACTAAGAGGGAGGGGACAACTGGCCGGAGCAGGGTGGGGATTAATTCCTTGCAAGAGGGGGTGCTCAATGCCTGCCTGAAGGAGGCAGTGGTACAACCACTCCTCAGTGAACCCTCCCTGGATTTGGAAAATCTGAGTAATTACCGGCCAGTTGCCAGTCTCCCCTTCTTGGACAAGGTTCTTGAAAGGGTGGTTTGCAGAAGTCACCATACTTTTTAGGTCTGTAGGCAGATTTGAATTTTTGAGTTAACGTCATGGATGTTGCCATCTCTGTCAACAACTCTCCCAGATCTCACACATACAGAGAGAGAAAGAGGACGTGCACACACACTTTTTTTTGGATAGGACTGATCCACAAGCCTTGGAAAGCACATAGAGCTGAAAGAGAAAGTGGAAAAGGGAAAAACTTTGTCCTTTAGTTTTATGTACTTGTCAAGGGGAAACAAGATAACCACCCTCACCATCTCATGATTAAGGGAAGACCTCCAGAGTACCACTGCGCCCATGTGTGCCTAAGAATGCCATGTTTGCCAGACACAAACAACAAATGACATATATTAACTGCCCAGGAGCCAAGGTAAAGGTAAAGGGACCCCGGATCATTAGGTCCAGTCGCGGACGACTCTGGGGTTACGGCGCTCATCTCGCTTTATTGGCCGAGGGAGCCAGCGTACAGCTTCCGGGTCATGTGGCCAGCATGACTAAGCTGCTTCTGGCGAACCAGAGCAGCGCACGGAAATGCCGTTTACCTTCCCGCTGGAGCGGTACCTATTTATCTACTTGCACTTTGACGTGCTTTCGAACTGCTAGGTTGGCAGGAGCAGGGACCGAGCAACGGGAGCTCACCCCGTCGCAGGGATTCAAACCACCGACCTGATCAGCAAGCCCTAGGCTCTGTGGTTTAGACCACAGCGCTACCTGCACCCCGTTTTTAAAAGTTGTCACTTCCAGTTTCATTTGAGACCCACATTGTGAGCTTGTGCTACCAGCAGCTACCAAGTCAGGATGCCTACTTTAGTTAATGTCGACTGGGAGGGCACAAAATGGGCACACACACTCATAATATGCCTGGGTTTTAATTATGAATAAATGAAGAATTTCAGCGGAACTTGATTCGCAGTACAGTTGAGAACTGCCAGCTGGGAAAATTCTTCCTTCAAGCATGTTAATTTTGGACTTTGGCAGCATCTCAAAGCCACCATATGAAGCCACGGGAAAAAATCATCTGAAATCTAAGCAGAATGCTACGCAACCCCCAATACATTGATAAGCTTGGATAATAGTATCTATCCTAATAACAACTGGAGCTTTCTGACACAAACATTGTTTATTTCTACACGCATGCTCCATCTTCTAATGCTGTGTTTTCCAGATAGGTCCGATACCTGTCCCTCCTTTCTTGTGAGTCTATCTTACTCTCAATATATACACATTTATATCCCATTTACACTAATGGGATTCACACATGTGTATCGAGGAGAGCAAATATAACTTAGCTCTGTGTGTGCCTCTGCCATCGTTTATGGCACTCGGCTGAATTTCTTAAAGTAGGGTCTCCTTGCACTGATGAGCCTGCAAAAGAAGAATGTGCTTATCCGAGGGAATAGTACATAAACACTCCTTTATATCGAGAAAAGAGGCTATACTCTCTGTAATGTCAGGTACGTCTTACCCTTCCTCCAGACATCATTTTGCTGCTCGTTTCCCCACCCTCATTCCATATCATCAGCTGCTGCTGGCAGTGGGAGGAAACCCATAGTATAGTGACGTTAGGACACACTATACGTTGCAAAATGTTACACGGAGGAAATACTGTAATTTATTGCATTTATATCCTGCCCTGCCTCCAACAAGCAAAGGCAACCAGTATGGTCCTTTGCACTCCCATTTTATCCTCTCAGCAGCCTTTTGAAGTAGGTTAAAACTGGGAGAAATGATTGAAATATTGTTCTCCCCATGTTTCTCAATTCTACCTAGTAAGTCATTAGTGTATCTGTAGAAGCTGGAGAACCACAAATGCATGCCAGGCGGGCAATGTGCATTGGAAACAGAATGAAGCAACACACGAAATACTTAACATGAATATTTGTTGTTGTTGTTGTTGTTTAGTTGTTTAGTTGTGTCTGACTCTTCGTGACCCCATGGACCAGAGCACGCCAGGCACTTCTGTCTTCCACTGCCTCCCGCAGTTTGGTCAAACTCTTGTTGGTAGCTTTGGGAACACTGTCCAACCATCTCGTCCTCTGTCGTCCCCTTCTCCTTGTGCCCTCCATCTTTCCCAACATCAGGGTCTTTTCCAGGGAGTCTTCTCTTCTCATGAGGTGGCCAAAGTATTGGAGCCTCAGCTTCACGATCTGTCCTTCCAGTGAGCACTCAGGGCTGATTTCCTTCAGAATGGAGAGGTTTGATCTTCTTGCAGTCCATGGGACTTTCAAGAGTCTCTTCCAGCACCATAATTACGGTAAAAAGCATCAATTATTTTGCCTTCTTTATGGTCCAGCTCTCACTTCCATACATCACTACTGGGAAAACCATAGCTTTAACTATACGGACCTTTGTCGGCAAGGTGATAATTGATTGAAAATGGGTCTCTGTTGTGGAGTCAGAGCCCCTCTAGCTCAGATGTGTGCTCTTCAGCCGGTGGAGTGGCATCTGTGCAGGTTTTGGGGCAGTCATCCTGCTTCATTTACAGTCACTGCAGATCTCATAACTTTCTGCTGAAATCCCATGACTTTTTGTACAACAAATGTTCTGGTTTATCCCAGCCAAGACCACCGCCCGCCCCGATTTTGTTACACTACAGCTCCTCTGCATCAATGAGGGGGTAGAATTGGGGAAGCAAAACAAACTAAAGCAGAAGAAATCCACCACTGGTACAATGCACGTTGCAGAAATCACGCATAATAAAACTTGCAGTCTCTGGTGGCCCTTAATCATATGACACTGGACCATGCATGCACTTTAATGCTGCAAAACTGGGCAAAAGACATGCTTATTGTCACTTAGAAAAAACTCTAGGAGCAAAAGTACTATACAGTTCAAGTAGAATACCAAAAACACTTGGAGTACCTTAAATACCCCTAGAAATACATGATTACCCTGTTCAAGGTACAGGCAACTCTCCATTTACGCTGGGGTTTGTAGTGGAAATGCAGAAGACAATTGTATTTCGAGAAGTTAGGTGGCATGTCCCTTTCCCTTTAACATCCCCAGTTTGATTCTTGTGTTTCACACACCTGTCGGGAGTTTCTTGGGTTCTTCTGTGTTGCAAGTGCTGCCTGGATGCCTGGCTGCAGGTAGTGGGAGACTCTCAGCCGCTCTGTATTAGTTCCATCTCAGGGTCCTGGGCTAATCATGAGTAATCAAGGTGCACTTGATTACATCAAGGTAGACTATAAAAGCCATAGGTGGGAGGGGCCCACTGAGCTTCTGCCCAGATCAAAGGACCTGATGCTGGGAGACCGACAGTCGGGGTCTTTCTCTTGCTGGTCTATCTGGGGCTCCGGGCAGCTGAAGGAGAGACTGGGTAGCCCCTGTCGGGTATGTTTTTATGTTATGTTTTGTATGCCTGCTGTTTGTTAATAAAACTGTTTTGGTTCCCCTTCCATCTCCTCATTCCTTTTGTCCTGATATCCTTGGAAAGAACTGCTGTATTTGGCAGCACGGGGTTACATTTCAGGGATAGCACCTAAAGCCAAAAATCACATATAGTCAAAACTTCAATGGTTCAAGGGTGGGTGGGATTGCCAAAGCTCCCCCGCCCCCGATGCCCATCCCATTTTCTTTCATTTTTTAAATTGCCAAGCACGTAAAACTGAATGCGCACAAGTTAAATGCGTGTAAGTTGTGAGTTCCCTGTACACAGGAGTCCGCTCACACAAAACACAATGCAGCCCATGTTTCACAGTCCTTGTCCTCTGTTTGCACTGCTATACAAGCCTTCCTATCAAAACAGAAGGATTTCATAGCTGCTATGAAAGCACAGCAATATTGCCAGGCATTGTGCTCTGATAGGGTAATAAAACCTGTCAACCATTCAGAATTAAGGCGTTCATATACTGTATGATTACTGCGAAATAAAATCACAGCGATGATGCAAATCAGAAGCCTGCCACCAATCAAAATGGAAAATATAAGTGAGAAAAAATTGTCTATTTATGCATCACTAGCTGTATAGTATCCCTGAGCTCCAGTTATTATTTGGTTTGCTATCTGTATTACAGTAGTGCCCAGAGGCCACACACAGTTGATATAACACAAAACATAATTGTTTTAGCTTGGAATCAATTATTAATCTTGACACCTGCATTTTAGGTAAATAACAATTAGAACCTGATGAGTTTTTTAATTACTATTTCAAACTCTATTTACATCAGCAGCAAAATGAAAAATATTAAGAGAGACGATGGTGAAATTAACCAGCTACAAAGCTGTAATAGTAAAAGGTAAAGGTAAAGGACTCCTGGATGGTTAAGTCCAGTCAAAGGCAACTATGGGGTGTGGCGCTCATCTAGCTTTCGTGTTTGTCAGGAGACAGCTTTTCTGGGTCATGTGTCCAGCACGACTAAACCGCTTCTGGTACAATGTGCCAGAGTGCATGGAAATGTCGTTTACCTTCCTGCTGCAGCGGCACCTATTTATCTACTTGCACTGGTGTGCTTTTGAACTGGTAGGTTGGCAGGAGCTGGGACAGAACAACAGGAGCTTACCCCGTCACGCAGATTCAGACTGCCAATCTTCTGATCGGCAAGCCCAAGAGGCTCCGTGGTTTAGACCACAGCTTCACTAAAAATGAAAAATATTAAGAGAGAGAATAGTGAAATTAACCAGCTACAAAGCTATAATAGTAATGCTAGCTACTTAAAGTGAATGTGTGTGTGTTGGTTTGTTTTTTAAAAAAACCAACTTACACAGTCATTAGGGAATGAACATTAATTAGGTTGCAATTTTTCTTTCTAGTTTAAGTGCATAGTAAAATGTGCTCACCGGTCTTACACTTTCAAAATAGCAATCAATACTGAAAGAACATGTTCTCCGTACTTTGGAAATCTCACCTGTGTGTAGAGAGCCATGAAAATAAAGATAGAAATCTCATCTCTTACAGAATCAAGCAAAATAATCCAATAATTAGAGTCCCTTCTCTATGACCTGGATCACACCATGTGTGAATGTAAAACTGTGGTTACATCTCTTCTCTCTTGGTCCTCCTGCTACCATGCAAACAACCCAATGACTAAGGTAAGACACTGAAAACATTTATAAAATCATGACTGGCTTAATGGAGGGAAATATGCTCTGGCTCATAATGCTAGAAACTGAGAAATCTGAAGAAACTGATAGGCAGTTTAATTTCACATTTCCTCCAAGGTGTCCAACCTGACTGTATGCTTGTATGCAACCTGACTGCGGCGGGAAGGTAAACGGCGTTTCCATGTGCTCTGGCACACTGCCCCAGAAACGGTTTAGTGGTGCTGGACACATGACCTGGAAAAGCTGTTTCTGGACAAACATGGACCACTTATAAGCACCATCTCCAACTCCTCGAAAGATTCCATCAGTGGTGCCTCTGAAAAACTTCACACAACACTTGGGAAGACTAATGCCAGTGTACTGGAAGAAGCAAAGATCACGAGTGTCAATGCGATGATTCTTCAACATGAACTTCGTTGGACTGGTCATGTTGTGCGGATGCCTGATTATCGTCTTCCAAAGCAACTACTCTATTCCGAACTTAAAAATGGAAAGCGTAATGCTGGTGGGCAACAAAAAAGGTTTAAAGACTCTCTCAAGGCAAATCTAAAAAAAAATAAATGCAGTATAAACACTGACAACTGGGAAACACTGGCCTGCAAGTGCTCCAGTTGGAGAACAGCCTTTTCCAAAGGTGTCATGGGCTTTGAAGACGCTTGAACTCAGGACGCAAGGGAGAAACGTGCTAAGAGGAAGGCACGCTTGGCAAACCCTCAACTTGATCAACTTCTGCCCGGAAACCAATGTCCCCACTGTGGAAGGATGCGTGGATCCAGAATTGGCCTCCACAGTCACTTACAGACTGTGTTCATGGAAAATAATCTTACCAGGCTACAAGTGATCGTCAAAGAAGAAGATATGGTTCTCCCCACCCCCTGTTTATCTTCACAATAATCTTGTGATATAAATTAGCCTGATACTGCTGGCCAAAGTTCACTGAGGATGCTTCCAAGACCGTTGCTCTTTTTGAGTGGGATTCAATCACATGCCAGCAAATTCAAGTTGCAACAATTAAAGCTGATCTGGAGTTCTTGTGCAACAAGCCTAGACCTCTGAAATATCAGACAATTAGGAAAGTGACAAGAAAATGAGAAGTGAAAGTGTGGGGGGTAACACTTGCTTTGATAAACATAATCTAACCTCGCGACAAACAGATCAGGATGAATGCACAATCAACCGGTCATATATAGAAGCTGACTAGGATTAAAACTCAGGTCCTAGTTCAAGCACAAGTGAACATATTGTACCTCTCATTTCAGAAAACCCTCAAAAGTATATGAGATGAGAGTTACAGTAAGGATCACTCGTGGCTGAACTGGGACTGAGGTGACCTGAGTTTTTAAGGCTTACGACCTTCACAATAAATACACAATTACAAATGTAACAGCAATCGTAAGCAATAAATAAAGCATCAAAAAGTACACAACCAAATTAAGCCATTTCCGCATAATTAGATCTAATATAAGGGTACCAAAAAACTAGCAACAAAACCGAATGAAGGCGATGTTACAGGACACGGACCAGCACTTGTGAAGGAGTATTAATTTATTTAAATATGTATGTTTTATTATTGTTTTGCTTGTTATGTATTTTTGTGTTTTTGTAACTGTAAAAGCACCCTATGATGCTCAAACTCATTTTATATGTACTGTAATGAAACAGTAATAGCCTTTATTCGTAGGCTTAACATATCCACACCCCGCCTCACAGAAAGCGCGAGGCGGCTTATTAACGTTAACCACCAGTCCCCTCAAGAGACGCGTGTGCACGTGTGAACGCGCTCCCCGGGTCCTGAGGCGACGACTCCTCCCCCGCCAGCCGCCTTATAGACCCTCCTCGCCTTTCCTGGCCCCGCCCCCTCCGGAGCGGGAGGGGCGAGGAAAAGGCGGGAAAAGAAAACCAAGCCCTTCGCTTCGACTCCTCCGAGAGGAGCAACCTAACCACGAAACCGCGCCTCTTCTGACGTCACTTCAGGCCGGTTGTCCTTCTATTGGTGGCGGTGGGACTCCGTTTCCCATCAGCCCCGGCCGGCATAGGCCAATGAGAGGGGGACGACGGGAGCTGTAGTTCTGTCGGCTCGCTCAGGGTTCGTTTTACGTCCGGCGCCACGTCTCGCGCATGCGCGTGGACGGCGGCGCTCCCGCTGCTGCTGCCGCTGCATCTCCTCACCGTCCTGAGGTAAAAGAAGGAAGGAAGGAGCTTCGCCCGGCCGCGTCGGCGGCAGCGATGGCGTTCACGCTGTACTCGCTGCTGCAGGCCGCGCTGCTCTTCGTCAACGCCATCGCGGTGCTGCATGAGGAGCGCTTCCTCCGCAGGAGTGAGTCGGCCAGGCCTCGTATGGGGGGGGGGGGGCAGGAGAGGGTGAGGGGGGTCCTGGCCTCTTCCTCATCCTCAGTCTGTGGGGAGGAAGGCGGAGGGCCCGGGCCGAAGGTGGGGCTTCTGGGGCCACGTGGCATCCCGAAGACGTTAATTCTAAGGATCAGCGCCGAGTCATTCGTAGGGAGAGGCAGTGTGGGGTAGTGGTTAGAGCGCAGGACTCGGGAGGCACAAGAAGAGCCCTGATGGATCTGGCCAGTGATCCCTCCTACCCATCGTTCTGGCTTCACGGGGCCCGGCCAAATGCCCCAAAGACAGAGAAACCTGTGAATAGGATATATATACATATACACACACACGCATCAATTCCAACAATCATTTAGCATAGCTTCTTAACTTACACAATACAGTGGTACCTCGGGTTACATACGCTTCAGGTTACAGACTCCGCTAACCCAGAAATAGTGCTTCAGGTTAAGAACTTTGCTTCAGGATGAGAACAGAAATCGTGCAGTGGAGGTGCAGCGGGAGGCCCCATTAGCTAAAGTGGTGCTTCAGGTTAAGAATAGTTTCAGGTTGAGTACAGACCTCTGGAACGAATTAAGTACTTAACCTGAGGTACCACTGTATTTTAGACTTCCGTCAACAACCTCTGGAGATTTTCCGTTCTTTATCACTTATTCTGCATTTCTTAATTTCTCTATTACTTTTAATTGTCCTTAACTAATAATTCTTTTCAAAATCTTACTTGCAATATTTCACAAAGTCCTCCTTGCAAACTTCTTGCAGTCCTACTAGTGTAATCTGTTTATTACAGTTGCTTTCTAAATAGTTCAAATGTTTACTCCAGTCCTCTAAGAATTTCTGATCGCACAGGTTTCGAATCCTTCCTGTTAATTTATCTAAATCTGCATAGTCCATTAATTTCATTTGCCATTCTTTTTTTGCCAGTAATTCTTCTTGCGCGAATAGGATTATTATTATTCTCCTAGTAGGGCAGCAATAAGAGGGACTTCTACCGCATCTGTAAAGCTGAGCAGGGGCTGGTATCATTTTCAAAGTGGATCGAGGGAGGGCGCATGTTGAGTATCCTGCATTTCAGGGGGTTGGACTAGATGACCCTCGGGGATTCCTTCCAGCTCTACGGTTCATAGAATTGCAAAGTTGGAAGGGATCCCAAGGGTCATATCTTGCAACCTCCTACAATGCAGGAATCTCAGCTAAAGCATCCATGTTAGGGGATTACATGCAGGCGCTGTCTGGAGGAATTTGTAAATAATACTTGTTCGAATGTTGCCAGCCTGACAGGTAATATATATATATATATATATTCAACTATTTGTGTAAGGCATTTATTTTATTTTTTGCATTACAAATAGCATAACAGAATCATTGGGGAGAGGAGAATCTTCTCCCTCCCCTATCCCAGTGTTTGCCAAACTTGGGTTGCCAGCTGATTTTGGACTACAGCTCTCATCATCGCTAGCTAGCAGGCCCAGTGGTCAGGGGTGATGGGAATTGTAGTTCAAAAACATCCGGAGACCCAAGTTTGGGAAACTCTGCTTCATCCAGACTGTATTATGCTTTGGCACCAGAGTGGCTACAGGTGCAGCTGTCTGTGCTGTAGGAGCAGATGTGGGTTGTCAGTATTGCCCTGGGTGCAGCACAGTTGCTCTCAGTAAGCGACTTGATAGTAGAGCTGCTACTATAGTTCACCTCACACTACAGTTATCAAGAAATGGTTCTAGCCTCCCAGTCTCAAAGGTTAATGTAAAAGCAATGCAGAAAAGTAGTGATAGTGTTGTTGTTTTTTAAAAAATGGGTATGAAATGCCATCTGTACCAAATGAGCCAGTGTAGGCTGGAGCTTTTTTAAGTTAATGATAAAGGAGGCTGAAGTGGAATGATACAGAACTTTTCACATAAAGTTCAATTACAACTTTTATTACCCTCTCCTTACAAGATCTTTTTGGCTATTTCCCGCCCCGCCTTACAGTTGTTTGAATCACTTGTCAACTCACTCATTCTAGTTTCAGAACACCTTCATGTGGGTTTGTGGTTGCTCTAATTGTGAGTGCTGGTTTAGATCGGTGGTCCTTGTAATCTCGTTAATTGTGGTAGTGAAGCAGTAAGGAGAGGTAAGATTTGGAACAAAATCAGGCAAACTCTGAGCAAATCATTGTGGGGGCAGTACACAAAGCTGCCCACCTAGCAGTTCGAAAGCACCCCTAAGTGCAAGTAGATAAATAGGTACCGCTTTATAGCGGGAAGGTAAACGGCGTTTCTGTGTGCTGCGCTGGTGCTGGCTCGCCAGAGCAGCTTCATCACGCTGGCCACGTGACCCAGAAGTGTCTCCGGACAGCGCTGGCCCCCGGCCTCTTAAGTGAGATGGGCACACAACCCTAGAGTCGGACACGACTGGCCCGTACGGGCATGGGTACCTTTACCTTACACAAAGCTGAAGTGCTTTGAAGGTTTTGCTTCATATATTTAGCTGCGATCATTGGTTCTAATCAGTGGTGGAAATACTAGACAACCAGTTTTCTGAAATTCTGGTTTCTGGTGGTTTTGCTTCTCTCATGATGCAATAAATTTTTTTCATTTATTTATTTAAACACCACTTAACTACAATAGTCTCTAAAGCGGTATACAAGAAATACAATACAAAAAAGTAAAAATCAGTCAAAGCTATAAAATCAAACTGCAGTTAAAATGCCTGCTAGAATATGTATCCAGTTTGAATTATAATTTCAAATGGGCTGAAACAGGTTAGAAGTCTGCTATTTATCAATATTTGGGCTTAAAATGCTTGCATTTGTAAAATACATTTTTGGTTGATATGACTGATAATTTAGATTATGTATTTGCATGTTTACTTAACAAAAATAAAATTTCTGAATTATAGTTGGCTGGGGAACAGACCAGGGAATTGGTGGATTTGGAGAAGAGCCAGGAATTAAAGGACAGTTAATGAACCTTATTCGATCTGTACGAACAGTTATGAGAGGTAAGGTGAACAAAATAATGCTATTTTTAGCAATATGTTGTTGTGAGTGGATTTGTTTTACTGTGTTCCGTACCGCAGTTACCTAGTATTACTGTGGCTTTTACACACTGATGGCTAATTTAAATTGTCCTGAGTTGCTGCATCTGGGCATCTTACTGTTTGGTTGCACTGGTGCAACACCAGGACAAATGATGTTGCACTACCCAGGATAAAGACCTTTGCATTTAATCCTGCCTAGCAGACTAATAGAATCAGGCTGTGGAAGAAGACTGGAAAAAATTTAAGACTTATTTACAGAAGTATTGTAATTTGGTTGAGTGCTGATTGGTATGCCAGAGTGAAAATAACTGTCTATCACTAAACTAGATCTAAGTGCGAATTACACGCTAACTAAATTTAAGATTATGAGTAAAATGATAATTTGTCTGGAATTAATTTTATAATGATGTAAGTGTATGCGGGAGGTGTGGGGAAGTCCAATGCTATAATGGAAAGATGTTAAACGGTAATGACGATTTGTGTTTTCTAAGTATGTTTTATATTAAAAAATCTTAATAAATATATATTAAAAAAAAAAATAGAATCAGGCTGTTAACTTATTCAGTAGCCTTATAAGTTATAACCATGAGAAACTAATGTGGTGGCAACACCAGTGTCTCACTACTCTGCTGTCGCTGTGTCCTGTCAATCTTATGAGCATCATTGCTTCTTTCTGATCCTGCCTCCCGTAACCCATTCACCCAGTGCTGTAGTTTCCCTGAAGCATGTGAGACTCTCTGACCGCAATCCCCTGCTTTCACTGCCACACCTTTTTGAGCTGAAATGGGAATGCAGGGGCATCCCAAATTAAAGTGCTTTTTCCTTTAAGCAAATTTGGCCTGAGAGAATCTGGATCTGGCCTGTGGAGCCAATAAGGTTTCTACACCTGCTTTATAAAATGCATTGCTGAAATCGTTGCTTTGTATGCTTGCATGCAGAAAATGATCTTGAATGTCTTTGTTCTTGAAGTTTATTCTCCGCTTAATGCAATATTATGTTTGTCGTTAGCTGAGAAACTGTAATACCTTTCTGTTTTTCTTTGCAGTGCCATTAATTGGACTGAACACCGTTACAATTGTGCTGCTCTTGTTGTTTGGTTGAAGTTGGTGTCTTCAAATCAACCTGCCCAGTATCTCTAACATACAGACTGCAAACCAGTTTATTCATTAGGATTCAATTTAGCTTTGCTTTGGAAGCAACACATCTGTTTCAATAAAGACACCATTTCTATTTATTGTATTCCTTAATATTCAACCCACTTCATAACACCAGAGGATTGGAATCACTGCAGTCGTGCTGTACGTATCCTGAACCAGAACCAGAACCAGATTTTATCATTTAATACTATCAAATGTTTACAGTACGCATTGTAACATATTGTACTAAATACTTAAAGATTCTGTTTCTTAACTCCTCTGTTGCTCAGGGCTTATTTTTCCAACGGTGTACTTGAGATGTGTTTGTGTTTTAAGTTGATCTTTCATTCAGTTTCTGAAGAACTGAATGATGTAGACTTTGCAGACCACTGGGTCAGATATGGCCCATGGACTATATAAATGTCACAGAAATGGAAATATTGTTGTTGGCACATATTAGAGGTTTTTAAATAGACTTTGATAGTTGATCAGTAGTATATGATTTATATCTTTACACAGCAGTGACATTTTAAGCTTAACAGTTTGAAATCTGGTGACATGTTGCAAGTGCTGTATAGCCAAACTTAGAAGAATAAGACCTAGAAATGGAAACATGTAAAACTTTATTTGGCAAGTACAGTGGTACCTCTGGATGCGAATGGGATCCGTTCCGGAGCCCCATTCACATCCTGAAGCAAATGTAACCGGCATCTGCGCATGCACGGGTCACAATTCGCCGCTTCTGCGCATGACGTCATTTTGAACGTACGCGCGAGCGGCGAAACCCGGAAGTAATGCGCTCCGTTACTTCCAGGTCGCCACGGAGTGCAACCCGAAAATATTCATCCCGAAGCATATTTAACCCGAGGTATGACTGTACAGTTTATTAGTATGTTTTACAGTGGATCTTTATCCTTTCCCAAGATTTTCATTGTAAATAATTGTGGATACTGTGTGTAATCTGTTTTGGTGAAAGAATTTTTAAATATTGGGGAAAATGATCTTTTTTAAAAAAAATGTGGCTGCACTTCCTTTTTTTTAGAAAAAATGTAAACAGAAATCCTCTTCAGGGGTTGTTTGAGATTAAAATCTGTTCAAAGCAGATATTACTTAGAATAGAATAGATATTACTCAGATAGAAATGTGCCCAGTAAAATGCACTATTTTCCTGATTCATATATTTAAGACTCTGAATCAGGTTTTTGTTTGTCTCTCTTTTAATTGGAAGATAATCCAAGAGAAAATGGGACTGTGATCAGATCATCTACATTGGAGGGTGGGAGGCAGGCAAGCAAGGGAAACTGGTGAGCAAAATTAAATAATTTCTTCTTTTTATCATCCGAGTGTTTTTAGCAATCCTCTGCATGTTTACACAAAAATAACCCTGGTGACCTTAAAACCCAACTGACAATTGGTATTTACGCTAATAGGGAATCTGTCCATTCATTGTTACAGTTACATTTCCTGAAATCTGAGTGTTTTCCAATTAGTCACAATATGTATGATGGGATTCCACCAGCTCTTGCCCATTCGAAAGATGCAGTGAAGGTTGTTGCCGAAGGAAGTACGTAACTCTCCTGAATGAGTACAGTGCATAGGAAGAAAGGGATTGGTTGGTCCTGGGGAAGCAGAACTACAGATATAGTTCAATTGTCAATGGTAGATGCACGCAAATCAATAAGTTTAACAATATGGAAAAACAAATTCTACCACATCTTAAGTTAGTTTCAGAACTGCAGATTCTTTGAGGGCATGATCAAACCAAAGCTATGGCACACTGAAATCCATTTATTTAAATGGGAAGGTTAAAATAATAAAAAATCTGCCCCTGAAATTAAAGGGACATAACTGTTCAATTTTGGCTGGATTACAACCATGTCCCGTCCCCCCCCCCCCCCAATTTTAAGTACAGTATTTGATTTTATTTTTCCAATATTGTCTATCTTCCCTCTACTCCCCTTTCTCTTTTTGTGATGTGAGCTGCTTTGGAACACCATAGTAAGTCTGAAAAATGAAATTGAGTTGTGTGATATAAATGGCACAGCTTTCCACATTGGGGAAAGTTGGAAGGCAGGTGGCAGTCAGAAACAATTCTCCCTTATGGAAGACGGCAGGACACATGAAAGAGAAAGAGCTATTTCTGCTGCACAAGAAGCTGCACAAATCATCGCATTTCCTCTTAAATTGGTCTATGTCAGCAATCCTAAAGACCAGATGTGGATAACCTCTTTCCGTCAGGGGCTGCCCCTTGGGTAATCTTTCAGTGGGTGGGATGGGAGTCCTAGCCCAGCTTTACACACTTGGAAATAGTCCGATAACAGCTCATAACTGCTCAAGTTACATGCCAAAATAACATTGTAAGACAAGACTGATGGCAACCTTTCTACTGATGAATAGCTTGCCACGAATATAAAAACAAGGTGTATATCCCTATTACTAAAATAACCAATAGTGATAGCTGAGGTGTATGGACTCAATCTACGCACTGAATCTTGTGCACACACCCTTTATTAAATATTTATCCATATTACATCAATAGGAGCTTCTTAGGGGGACCTGCCTCTTTTGCTAAAGAATCCTTGTTTTGAGTATAGATCCTGGACCATGGTACTTTTTCAGAAATAAATAAAAAGTTTAGTTTGTGAGAAGCAATCTCTTGCAAGTATCCAGCTTTTGGAAATACTGTTTGGGGGAGGATGCAAGAAAGGGAGGAGGTAAACTTTGAAAGCCAATCACATTTGCTCTCTGCAATAAAGCTTCGGGCACTGGCATTTGCTCCACGCACCCGCACAGTGCTGTGCTTTTAGCAGCTGAATGGTAAGCAGATTTCAACAGGTGAGCCTTAATTCCCACTTCTCTTGTACTGCCCAAGGCGAACTGCTCCTGGCTGTTAGGGTGATCCAATACAAGAGAGCACAGAGCTTTCTGTACCCTTTATACGTTTTGGCTACTCTCTCTGCGAGTGTTAAAAGTGCAGCTTCCCACTTTACCCTTTGGGAAATTTGGTTTGCTACAAAGACGGGCAGAAGTTCAACAGGAACGCATTTTCTGCTGAACTAGGAAGGTGGCTATAGCCTTCATCCTCATTTGCTGCTTGGTCCGTTATCTTTCGCCGCCCCGATGCAGTGCATTCTGACATGCTGGAGTCTCCCAAGTTCATTACATTAAGCCAGTTTCAGCAGACTGGCTCTGTCCCATCCGCTTGCAAGACACCGCAAAAAAAAGGCGACTATCGGAGTGCCTGTTTGCTAATGTCAATATCTGACCGAAATGTTAAAAGCGGGAGCGTGTAGTGGGGAGACATTAACTGTGTTTTTCAGGAATATATGTTGGGGGGGGGGTGCGGAACTGAAACGAAACAAAGGTCCACAGGCGTTCGTTTTAGTCACCTGCCGGGGCCTTCCTGGGTCCTTACGCGGAGAGGTCTTCCGCTTTTCAAGCCCCGCCCTCCTCCACCTCTTGCGACTGAGTCGCGTCGCTCAGGTCATTCGAACAGAGGGAGGGAGTTGTGGAAACCCCCCCTCCCCGTTTGCTGCCATGGTATGGCCCAACTCCCTTGGCGACTAAGGGCGAGGGCGGTACCAACTGTGCAGCAAAAGGGGGAGGACAGAGACTCACCCTCTCGGCTGGCAATGGACCAACCCGCGATGCGGTCCTCTTAGCTGGAAGGACAGGTCCATCTCATGAGAGAGGGAGGGGGACGTGAAAACATTGGTAAACTCCCCTCTTCTCTCGCTGATTTCCTCACCTTGAGACGTGGGTGTGAGGCACGCCAGGTGAGGAGCGCTTTTTTTCCCTGAAGGTGGGGCTGGTGGTGGACAGTAAATGCCCTAAATCACCTTGAATTAAAGTCTCTTGTGAGCCTTTGTGAGAGGAGGCTGCCTGCTGCATCTCTGGAAGAGTCGCTGTTCTGGCTCCTCCTCCTTCCAAGCTGTGCTGGGAGTGGGGCATTTTCTGCTTTTTCTCTGCATGGGTGTGTATGATTGCCTCTGTCAGTCGCTAAGGTTGCCAATGTCACACCAATTTTCCTTATTTGCTACAGAGTTGTTGTTGTTTAGTCATTTAGTTGTGTCTGACTCTTTGTGACCCCATGGACCAGAGCACGCCAGGCACTCCTGTCTTCCACTGCCTCCCGCAGTTTGGTCAAACTCATGCTTGTAGCTTCGAGAACACTGTCCAACCATCTCGTCCTCTGCCGTCCCCTCCTCCTTGTGCCCTCCATCTTTCCCAGCATCAGGGTCTTTTCCAGGGTGTCTTCTCTTCTCATGAAGTGGCCAAAGTATTGGAGCCTCAGCTTCAGGATCTGTCCTTCCAGTGAGCACTCAGGGCTGATTTCCTTCAGAATGGAGAGGTTTGATCTTCTTGCAGTCCATGGGACGCTCAAGAGTCTCCTCCAGCACCATAATTCAAAAGCATCCATTCTTCGGCAATCAGCCTGGTGCAAAACATAGGTTGTTTCACTGCAGAGTTTGGGCTGTTTTGTGTATGTGGGTGGGTGGTGCTGGGGTGGAACTAATCACTCACAGCCTTGACTTTATCACGACTGTGGGTTGGTGAGACACTTCTGCAACAAGGAGCGGATTCTGAAGTATGACATTTGCAAGACTGAAACCTCTGACCTTACTTCCATGACTAACCAATGACACTAAAAAGAAATTCTAATTTATTCTGGCAGCTGCTTGACAGTGGAATGGACTTCCTCAGAAGGTGGTGGACTCTCCTTCACTGGATGTTTTTAAGCAGAGATTGAGTGGACATAATAATAATAATAATAATAATAATAATAATAATAATAATAATTATTATTATTATTATTATTATTATTATTATTATTATTATTATTTATACCCAGCCCTTCCCGGTTCAGAAAACCAGGCTCAGGGCGGCTAACAACAAATTTAAAGCACTTAATTGATGCAACAAAAAACAGCATAAACTACAGCATAAAACATGAATAACAATAAATTCAGAATTAAAAAATCAATTTAGGTGGAAAATACATCCAATAAACATTAGATGATTACCAGGGCTAGCTGGCTAAATTAGTCCTATTTGGGCCAGTGAGGAGACCAGGGGAGAATCAGCTGTGGGATCCCAGAGCGGGTAATCTTCATAAAAAGGGGAGAGGGAGGGAAGGAAGGGGAATGAAAGATCAGGCTAAGTTCAAATTGAAAGCCAGGCGGAATAGCTCTGTCTTACAGGCCCCGCAGAAGGAAGTTAAATCCTGCAGGGCCCTGGTCTCATGGGAGAGAGCATTCCACCAGGCCAGAGCCATCACTGAGAAGACCCTGGCCCTGGTGGAGGATAATCTGACTTCCTTAGGGCCCGGGACCTCTAAACTATGGTTATTCATGGACCTTAAGGTCCTCTGCGGGGCATACCAGGAGAGACGGTTCCATAAATATGAGGGCCCTAAGCCACAAAGGGTTTTAAACGTCAAAACCTTGACATCTGTCATGGATGCTTTAGTTGAGATTCCTGCATTGCAAGGGGGCTGGACTAGATGATCCGCAGGATCCTTTCTAATGCTACAATTCTGTGATTCTATGTCTAATCCTTGAACTTAATCAGCTTTTCTTTTCTTTTTTTACAGCAGATGTGTAACCTTGGTCCACCTGCAGATAAGTTTATATTTCTTCGATGAAAAGAGCTCTTTTGCAGGTGATAAAAAGCAGACTCTGCAGGTACGTACCTTGAAACACCCTTTAGTGGCTGGCTTTATCTCTGGGAAAGAGGAGTGCTCTTCTTTTCTGATTAGATAAAAACCTGCGATGGCACCTGGTGATCTCAAAACTGCTCGATAGGAAAGTGCTGATAAATGTTTAAAATTCCCGAAGGCTAGTCCATGCTGGTCACGGAGTTTGCAGTCTGGAAAAAGAAATCCCAAAGCTTGTTCCTTTGGGCTGTTGAAAAGGGGGGGGGAGCAGTCTGGTGTAGTGGTTAGGGTGTTGGCCATAAAGCTTTCTAGATGACCTTGGTGTGAGGATAAGATACCACCACCTGTACTTACTCTTGGAAGGACGGAACAAAAGTGTAATATAATGTAATACCAGAGGAGCCTCATTGATTCCCGTGTGATTAGAGGAACCGTTCTGTCATTTGCCCTAAAGAGCTGTTTCTACATTCTAATAGTGCTCTTCTGCATGCAGCTGTAAGAGGAAGCCAGATATTTCTTTTTCCTAGAGGTGCCATTATCGACAGCTTGTATTGGGTTAGAGCCTCAGATCACTTCCACCACGTAGCAGAGCACCCTACGATTCTCAGCTCCTTTTATCACCACCAGGATCCTGCCTAGTTTGCTGGGTGGCAGTCCTTCTCTACGGTGGCCCCCATGTTGTGGAATGACCTCCCTTCCGAGTTGTGCCCTTTTCCCAGAGGCCTTTGCGAGTGGAGGATGAGATCAGAATATTCCCCCCACCTCCCCAGTCCGTTGCCATTTCTGACTGCTGTTGATTCAGTTTAATTTTTGGTCCAGTAATGAGTATGTTACACATAGTTTACTTCTTGTGTTGAGCTCCTAGAGCCACATGTTTAGGGTAGGGCCATAAGCTAAAGGGACCCCTGACCATTAAGTCCAGTCATGGCCGACTCTGGGGTTGTGGCGCTCATCTCGCTTTACTGGCCGAGGGAGCTGGCATACAGCTTCTGGGTCATGTGGCCAGCATGACTAAGCCGCTTCTGCCGAACCAGAGCAGTGCCTGGAAACACTGTTTACCTTCCCGCTGGAGCGGTACCTGTTTATCTACTTGCACTTTGACGTGCTTTCAAACTGCTAGGTGTGCAGGAGCAGGGACCGAGCAACGGGATCTCACCCCATCGCGGGGATTCAAACTGTCAGCCTTCTGATCAGCAAGTCCTAGGCTCTGTGGTTTAACCCACAGCGCCACCCGCATCCATGGGTAGGGCCATAAATGTGCATAAATGACTAGCAGCTTCACACCTACTGCAGCTTATCAATTTGCAAGAAAATGAAAAATGGGTGCGCTTTTGAAAGGTTCAGTCTGCCATCCTGATTCAAAACGGTTGTATCCAGGCATTGATGCGAGCCTGCTCCTTGGTCTCAGGAACCACCATGCAAAATGCACTTACGATCTCGTTAGAAGTGTCCGGATGAATAGAGAATAGGCAAGGGAACACAAGGTTCATCTAGTCCAGGCATAGGCAAACTCCAGCCCTCCAGATGTTGGGGACTACAATTCCCATCATCCCTGATCACTGGTCCTGTTAGCTAGGGATGATGGGAATTGTAGTCCCAAACATCTGGAGGGCCAGAGTTTGCCTATGCCTGATCTGGTCTAACCCCCAGCAATGCAGGAACCTTTTGCTCAACGTAGGGCTCGAATCCACAACCCTGAGATTAAGAAATAGCCGGCAGGATCGAGTGATGTGTTGCATCATTGTATTGTAGGTGTTGCTACATGGAAGTGGTTCCTTGAGAAGGAGAAGTAATGGCTATTAGCCATGATGGCTGTGCTTGGCCTCCACATCTGGAGGAAGCAATGGTTCTGAATGCCAACCACTGCAAACCACAGGAGGGGAGAGGGCTCTTGGGCTTCCGTTCTGCTTGCTGGTTTCCCAGAAGCATTGGGTTGGCCACTGTGAGAACAGGATGCCGGACTGGATGGGCCATTGGCCTGATCCAGCACTCTCTGCTTACCGTATTTTTCGCTCCATAGGGCGCACCGGACTATAGGGTGCACCTAGTTTTTAGGGGGGGAAATAAAAAAAAAATTAAAGAAAAAAAATTATTTCCCCTCCCAGCCCCAAAGAGCAAAGAAGCCAAGACAGTGAGCGGGATCCATTCCGCTGGCTGTCTTGGCTCCCTCTCCAGCCGGGAGAGGCTGCGCATGGCTTTGGCAGAAGCCAAGACAGCGAACAGGATGGATCCCGCTCACTGTCTTGGCTTCGTTTTTAGCCGCAGGGCTGGGGCGGGGGAAGCCCGAGCTTCCCCCGACCCCAGCACCCAGAACAGGTCCAGGCTGCGCTCAACCTTGCCACCGCTCCCGGAGCTTGTGGGGCTGGGGGCGCGCTCCTAAGGCTTGCAGATAGCTGCCTGAAGCCCGGGGAGCGCAGCGGGAGTTGGCACTGCGCTCCCTGGGCTGCAGGCTGTAGGCTGCTATCCGCAAGCCTTCGGAGCGCGGGGGGAACTCTTGCTGCGCTCCAAAGGTTTGCGGATAGCTGCCTGAAGCCTGGAGAGCGAGAGGGGTCGGTGCTATCGCTGAAGCCAAGGAGCCTGCATTCGCTCCCTAGGACACACACACATTTCCCCTTCATTTTTGGAGGGAGAAAAGTGCATCCTATAGAGCAAAAAATACGGTACATTCTAAAGTGTGAAACATCCACATTGAGCATGATGCACCCATCTGAAACAGCCCCACAGTTGCACAGATAAAAGGCATCTCTCTCCCCCGATTTCCTGTGCTTTGGGGACAGTTCCTAATATGGGCACTTTGCATTCCCTGAAGCAAGATACGGACAGCCTTCTGTCCAGCACCTGCTGTGTTCAGATTGGACTCTTGGGCCCTATTGCTGGTCCTGTCGCATCGCGTGGCTCTCCCTTCCCCATCTGTGCATCTGACGCTCCACCTACGGAAACAGAACAATATTCGGCTTGGAAGGCTTTGCAAAATTCTTCCAATGAAGAGAGGGGGGCACACGCCTAATTGCTTTTTAATTGTGTCACGCTGCTGCAGTTGGCACAGCACCTCTGTTCCATGCAGCAGGGGGAAAAAAAAAACTCAAAAGACTTGAGATAAGATAGCCTGTATTTTTAAAATCCAAGCTGCACGTGCTGTTTCTCTCTGGTGCGAGTACGCTTGTGGAATTTAAAAGTTGAAAAAGGTGGTTTCTGTGTGGGCAGCGAATGGGAGAAAATGCTTGTTCTATCAATTATGTATATATATTTTTAATGTTGCCTCTTACTTCCCTGTCCAAAGGGGCTCGTTGAACATGCTGGGTAATGCTCTCTTAGCATTACTAGGCTTGGCACAAATGGTAGCAGATAACAGAGTGCCTTTTTAATTGTCCATTGTTATCTAACTCTTTGGTTGTTTAATCTTCCTTCCCTCTCCTGGCAGTGTGAAGGATGGCAGCCCGGCGTGCGCTAAAGGCAGTCCTGGTGGATCTCAGTGGAACGCTTCATATTGAAGACTCGGCTATTCCAGGGGCCCAGGAAGCTCTTAAAAGGCAAGTTATCCCTTCCAGGCACCTCGAAAAGAACAGAAAACAAACATGTAAAAAGGCCGTTTTCACAAAGGCTGCTTACTGGGCAAGGAAAAGGTCTTTTCCAACATCAGGGTCTTTTCCAAGGAGTCTTCTCTTCTCATGAGGTGGCCAAAGTATTGGAGCCTAAGCTTTAGGATCTGTCCTTCCAGTTAGCACTCAGGGCTGATTTCACTACCCTGAGTAGTCTCAAAGCGGCTAACAATCTCCTTTCCATTCCTCCCCCACAACAAACACTCTGTGAGGTGAGTGGGGCTGAGAGACTTCAGAGAAGTGTGACTAGCCCAAGGTCACCCAGCAGCTGCATGTGGAGGAGCGGGAAAGCGAACCCATTTCACCAGATTACGAGTCCACCGTTCTTAACCACTACACCACACAGTCATTTCTATGGCTCCAAATACCCCCCATCTACAGTCTTGTGTCTAGGCGGCTGTCCCCAGGTTTGCACCCTATAGAGCAGTTGCAGCAGCAGGGGACCACTCCTCCTCCACCAGTTCATGTGCCTTCCCCAAAGGGCTGCATGCATGCACGCTGGAGACTATGCCTCTGCATGCAAACTGCCTCTCCTCTTCCCTTTTCAGTCCCTTCTTGGTTCTGGGAGACAGTGGGGCAGGAGAGGGTGGGGAAGCACCTAGCCTGACTTGCTGCTTCTTCCTTTTCTTCCTACCCATCCTGCATCCCATCTTCCAGTCTCTGACTCTTGCTTCCTGGCTGGCAAAGTTCCCCATAAACCACTGCCCCCCATCTTGAACCAGAATCCAGCCCTCACTTTTCCTGGTGCACACTCTGCAATGTCTTGCCAGTCCCTGGCATGCACCTTACAACATCAGAATGTCATATGTGTGAAACCAAACTTTCCCTCCTGCCCCACGCCCATTACACTTGGACATTGGATTCAAGCCTGAGTGATCAAAAAGCATAGGGATTGGTCTCAGGTGGGATTCCTCTTTCTGTTAAACTCCAAAGATCCAGGAGTAATCTCCTTAGCACTTCCGCTTGGCAGCCCTGCTTGTGATAATGTGCTCATGTTGTCTTCTGATGAAGCTGTTCCATGAATGCGAGAACAAAAACATGTTTTTGCCGTGGTTTCCGAAAATGGCAGCATCCTAAACTGCTTACCCTGTTTTTCACGGGTCAAGGCTGCGCAGTGCTCCGGTTTCCATCCGGTTTGTGACCAATACGACAAAGGAGTGCAAGCGAGATTTGCTGGAGAGGCTGAGGAAACTCGAGTTCGACATCAAGGAAGACGAGATCTTCACGTCTCTGACGGCAGCCAGAAATCTCTTGGAGCAGAAGCAAGTCAGGCCCCTGCTGCTCGTCGAAGACAACGCACTGCACGATTTCAAAGGTATAGTGTCCTGGCGCCAATTTGCTGGGAACTGTAGTTTGCTAAGGGACCTGGGTATCGTAGCTCTGTGAGGTCAGCACCCTTAACACTTTGTCAAACTTAAAGTGGCATTATAATGAATCCACTGTGTGGTGTGACTGTGATCCTGTTGGATAAAGGTAAAGTTTATACATTTGTTGCTCCACCCACTTTTGTCTCTGGCCCCGCCCACACCTGGCATGTGGCCCCTGAAATGTTTCCCAGAATGAAATGCGGCCCTCAGACTGAATAGCGTCCCTCATCTCTGATACGTGAACAGTAGGATCTATTGACCGAGGCCAGTGAACTTAGCTCTTTATTCAAGGAAACAAACCAGGGCTCAAGCCTAGTGGTCTCAGCAACCCTTTCTAGGAGGCCTCATCCTGATGAAACCGATGGGAGAACTGAAGGTCTCTGCCTTGCCCCTAGGACTTCTCCTCTCCAGGGTCTTTCCCACATAGTCACAGGCTGTGTCTGCGCACAACCACCTCGGCTCTGCCTGTTTTATTTCTCTGCGGGTTCTAGGAGACCAGGGGGAAGGGAACTGGTTGCAGCAGGAGGGGGAGACTCCCTGGTGTCTTCAGCAGTCTGCCTGATATCTGCCTCTTGGCCGCCCTCCTCTCCTGCCTTCGCTCCTGCCTCGCATTCTGAACTGCTCTCTGCCACAGCTGCTTCCTGCTCACTAAACCATGTCACTCTAAATCCAGCCTTCGGACGGTCTGGGAATCAGTGTGTATTTACATGAGTAGAATGTGTCCTTTTATTTAAAATGCATCTCTGCGTTATTTGTGGGGCCTGTCTGGTGTTTTTACATGAGTAGAATGTGTCCTTTTATTTAAAATGCATCTCTGGGTTATTTGTGGGGCATAGGAATTCGTTCATTATTATTTTTTTAAATAAAGTCCGGCCCCCACAAGGTCTGAGGGACAGTGGACCGGCCCCCTGCTGAAAAAGTTTACTGACCCCTGCTGTCACTTCTTCAGCTTTTGCCACCTCCTCCTCCCAGCCTTCTCCCTCTTCTCCCCCTGACTACCCATCGCCGTTCCACCGCCACACCCCAGGCTCTGAGCCTTCTTCCCCTGGGGGTTCCCCGGCTCGTATCTCCTCTGCATCCAGCCAGTCCATGACATTCCCCGAGTGGTTGTGTGTCGATTGCCAGGAACTGTGCGGACTTGCCCAGAGAAGCCCTTGTTTCACTGGGAGAGTCTTCTGTGTGTCCTGTGAGAGATGCACAGCCGCTTTAGGAACTGCAGCAGACCATTACAAGACTCGAGCAGAATTAGCTTTCTATACGGCAGATTTTAATTAAAGTAGAGCACAGAAAACACGTATACTATATTCTGATCGCTTAATGGACCGTTTGCATCGTTCAGTGAAATCCGTACGACCCATAAACCCTCTATGCCCATGACGAGATGGCTTATATTGTTTGTTTGCTTTATTTAAAGCTTAATTGAGGGTTTCTTCTTCTTTTTCTCCTCCTGCTTTTGCTGCCTGTCTAAAGCTTAATTTGGACTTCATAGTTTGGCAATGCAATAGCTCAACTCCGTCTGAAGTTTCAGATCTGTGGGATTTCTTATGCATCTGCTTTCAGCTGTGGCGCCTGTCTTGGCAGATAGGCTCATAGCTCCTCCCCCTGTGACCCCATTCAATCCTTTGGGTGCCACTTAAAGGGTCATATCCTACTGCAAGCTTAATTTGCTGCACAGGGGGATGGAGACTAGGGAGGGAAGTGTTAATCCTCTCCAGCTGCAAGTTTCACAAATATCACATCCACACACACACACACACACCGCAATTAGGCTTACAAAATGCTTATATGCTTCCCCTCCCAGACTCATTCCTGGGCAGAACATGAGTGTGTGTCAGAGCACAGCTTGGGTACACTTCCTCTTGCATTGGCCCTGCCTGCCACCAGCAGGCGGCCCCCAGAAAGCTGGCCAAGGTGGAATGTGGCCCTTGCCCAAAGTCCCTCCCCTCTGTGCTTTCGGTCAGCTCTGATGCACACTTCTGTGGGTTTTCTGCCTCGCTCTTCCCTCCATATCTAGTGGTTGCGTTTTTTTAAAACTCCGGTTTTCAGTAGTTTAAGTACGCTGAAAGATGTTTAAGCTCCTGTTAGTAACTACTATGGAATTATTCTTGGATAATCTTCATATAAGATTGCTCGCAGATGGATGAGTGTAATCCATTCTTTGGTTAATGGACCCAGATGCTCCCAGAGAAAGTTGCAGGCGAAATCCACACCAGCTTGCTTTTCAGTTCCTGCGTTTTTGTTTTGTAATAATGTTGGGGAGGGCATTGTGGGGGGGGCCATCCGAACAGCAACCGATGCCCTCCTTCCTTTAGCTTCTGCAATAGAACTTTCCTTCTGTTCCCCTTTTATGTGTCCTGCACCCTCCCCACATCTGCTCCAGAGGAGTGGGGCAGCCCCCCCAAAAAAAAGATTTAAGAGGTGTGCAGCTGGAGGTGGGGGCATTCCACAAACAAAAACCGTCCTGCTGATGGAACAAGTTAGTTGGATCCCACTCATTTTCCCCATGCCCAGTTTGAACAGCTGCCATCTCTCACGTTTGACCATTGATGGCATTGTCCCTCTGCTATTCAGCTAAAGAGGCTTGCAGATCCATAACTGCCCCTGCCCTCAGGTCTGCAAACTACAACACATGACACAAAAGGGAGGAGGGAGGAGGAAGCTCAGGCAACCAGTTCTTATAGCTGCAAAGTGCTTATAATGCCCAACTTCAGTGGAAAAAGTTCAGAGACAGCAGTGGCAAAGAGGCGAAAAGTTCTAGCAGAAAAGATCAGCAGAATCAGTACAGCGGCCTTGGGTCCTTTCTCTTCTGCCACCTGAAGATTTCACGCCAAGGCAATGATATTTAAACAAGGCAAGATATCGTATCAGAAGCGATACGATATATTTATTGTCATTGTCCCATACAGAAAAGTGAAATTGAAAAATCTACATAAGACATTCAAAAACCGCTAAAAACTCTGAAACCCCATTTTAAAATACAGTATACTCCTATAGAGACTCCTTATACTGCGTTTAAAACCAGAACTGCATTTGGGTAGAAACTGTTTCTCAGGTGGCTAGTCCTAGTCTTTACAACCTGTGGGTTAAACCACAGAGCCTAGGACTTGCCGATCAGAAGGTCGGCGGTTCAAATCCCTGTGACGGGGTGAGCTCCCGTTGCTCGGTCCCTGCTCCTGCCAACCTAGCAGTTCAAAAGCACATCAAAGTGCAAGTAGATAAATAGGTACCACTCTGGCGGGAAGGTACCAGCATTTCCGTGCGCTGCTCTGGTTCGCCAGAAGCGGCTTAGTCATGCTGGCCACATGACCCGGAAGCTGTACTCCGGCTCCCTCGGCCAATAAAGCGAGATGAGCGCCATAACCCCAGAATCGGTCACGACTGGACCTAATGGTCAGGGGTCCCTTTACCTTTACCTTCTTCCAGAAGGCAGAAGCTGAAATAAATCATTTCCGGAGTGCGGACTAAGTCAATGTAAGGCGAGCTATTTGGCTGTCCTCTTTTTTTTCCAGGGATTGATACAAGCGAGCCCAATGCTGTGGTGATAGGGCTTGCTCCTGACCACTTCAATTACCAAACGATGAACAAAGCATTTCGGTAAGTCGGAACGACGTGACAAAGAGTTTCTTTATAAGAAACGACTTCCTTTAGCCCCCACCAGGCAATTAACATTTGGCACAATCTCAGTTTCTACCTGTCACATAGCACACCTCCAGATAACTTTATGACGATACTGTCCCAAGGGTTCTTTTTATTACCGGGAGGATGACAACAGGGCTTGGTGGTACCAGGTAGAATTCCTGCGTCTCCAGGGGCTTTCAGAGCACAATGAGTCACACTATTGTCCTTCCAAGGAGGGAAGGACTTTGCTATCTGTTGTGGCATTGATGGGGAAACCTGAGGATTAGAACCTCTCCACCAGGCCCTTAGGGCTTTCCCCAGTCAACACACCCTCCCGGGGCATTTTTGCTAATAAATAATATAAAGAGAAGAGGCCCAGAGAGTGGACTTTGCCAAGTGCTCTCTCAGACCAGGTGGCAAGAACTTTCCCTGCCCTTCTCAAATGACAGGGCATCCCGGATTGTTCGTTAGTTAATGAATTCTGGAAACAGAATTCTATATGTATAGAAATATCGGGAATTGTGGGTAGGAAGGTGGAAATATCTAAATCAATGGTTCTTATTAGCCCAGGTAGCACCGAGTTAGAAACAAAAGAGGAATGTAAATGGGTAAAATTGATGGTAATTGCAGCCAGATAGGTTATAGCGAGTAACTGGAAAAATGCAGAGAAGCTAGGGGTGAACCAATGGAGGGAAAAATGGAAAAATATTATAATCTTAGAATATCTAACAGTGAAGATACATAAAATGAAAGGGTTTAAGGTCAGTGAGGAGGAGGAGGATTGGTTTGAGAAGATATTGAATTATTTGGGCAGGCTTGAACAATTTGGGGCAATTAAAATGTTAAAAGTTAAATAAACCTTGTGGAGGGAAGAATGTTAAGGTATATAGAATTGTACACATGGTTGATTTGAATATGTTATTATTGATTATGTATACCCAATGTGTCAGCTGCCTGTGGGGTTTCACGGTTTGTTTTCAGTGTTTGTGTTTTGGTGGTAAAAAAATTAAAATTAACTTTAAAAAATGACAGGGCATCCCATTGGCCACAGTGAGAACAAGATGCTGGACTAGGTGGGCCATTGGCCTGATCCAGGAGGCTCCACTTACATTCTTATATTCCTCCCACCCCTTCCTTTCTCAAGACTGATCCTCGATGGCGCTCCCCTCATAGCTATACACAAAGCCAGGTATTACAAGAGGAAAGACGGGCTCGCTCTCGGCCCTGGACCTTTCGTCACGGGGCTGGAATATGCAGCCGACGTGGAGGCCACCGTGGTGGGGAAGCCTGAGCGGACGTTCTTCCTGGAAGCCTTGCGTGGTACTGGCTGCACGCCAGAGGAAGCTGTCATGATTGGCGACGTGAGTGCCTGAGCATGTTAACCCGCCTTCAAGATGGAGTCTCCGGGAACCAAGCAGGCCTAACATTTTTGTTCCCCTCTGCCTTGGCAGGACTGCAGGGATGACGTGGGAGGCGCCCAGAACGCTGGGATGCTGGGAATACTGGTGAAGACGGGTAAGCACCATCTCACCGTGCCTCTTGCTTGTCTGGGTGGAGGCTAGAGGGATGCATGTGTGTGCAGGATCTAGCCTGTTGCAGAAAGGTAACAGTTTTAAATGGGGAGATGTAGACACTCATCTTTGGTAGGTGCTAAGCATGTCATAGGTTATCTTGTTATTATCCGTGTCATGGGCTACTTATTTATTTCACAAGATTTATATACCACCGGACACCTCAAAGTGGTTTGATTCCCCCCCCCCCAAAAAAGTTTAAAGAACCATTTTAAAAGTTCTAACAAGTACCGTATTTTTCGCTCTGTAAGACGCACTTTTTCCCATCCTAAAAAGTAAGGGGAAATGTGTGTGCGCCTTATGGAGCGAATGCAGGCTGCGCAGCTATCGCTGAAGCCAGAAGAGCAAGAGGGATCGGTGCGCACTGATCCCTCTTGCTCTTCTGGCTTCAGGGATAGCCACGCAAAGCCTCTTGAGCGTAGCAGGAGCGCTCCTCCCTCTTCGCTCAGGAGGCTTTGCGTTGCTTTCTTGTTTCTGGTTTTCCTTCTCTAAAAACTAGCTGCGTCTTATGGTCGGGTGCGTCTTATGGAGCGAAAAATACGGCAGTTAAAATCTGCAATTAAGCTAAAAATCAGATTAAGACACATGACAACATTCTACATATCTGGGCAGGCTTGTCTAAACTGTTTTTAGAAGGTGCTGGGGAAAAAGGGGCCTGCCTGATTTCAATGGTCAAGGAGTTCCGAAGTGTGTGCCGCCACAAGAAAAGATGGATTCCTTACAAGTGCAGAGCAAGTGTCGCAGCACCTGTAACACCACCAGTTCTGCAGAGCAAAGAGGTTGAGTGTGTTGGGATTTTTATATCTCACCAGCTGCGAGAAGCAGCACAATGGTGGTTGACATCATGTGATGTCTGGGAGCGTGAGACAGGAAGTCTCTGTTCTCAGTAACTGGAGAGTTACTTTTGCTTCTGAGTGAAGTGAGTGTCGAGTCGTACTTCTATGCTTGCTGCTCAGGAGAGCAGACATGTTGGATGAAAGCTTAGTGTACAGTCTGTAAATAAAGTAGTGTGTAGACTACTGACTGTCTCTTTCTTCTGTGATGGGATACCAGAAGATGAGTGTGCTCCTCTCAGGCTGGAGGGGTTGCTTATTACCGGTCTCTCTGGACTGAGGGCAATTTCCAGCCAGAGAGTGACGACCGGAGAGACGCCTCAGTGTCTTGGGAAGGTGGCACCCTTCCCGGGCCTTTTCCCAACAGAGTGGGCATAGTTGGGAACGGTTATAACGCATAGATGTTGGGAATGTGTTATGCCAATGCGAACCAGGTGGCACTGTGGGTTAAACCACAGAGCCTAGGACTTGCCGATCAGAAGGTTGGCGGTTCGAATCCCTGCGACGGAGTGAGCTCCCGTTGCTCGGTTCCAGCTCCTGCCAACCTAGCAGTTCGAAAGCACGTCAAAGTGCAAGTAGATAAATAGGTACCGCTCTGGCGGGAAGGTAAACAGCGTTTCCGTGCGCTGCTCTGGTTCACCAGAAGCGGCTTAGTCATGCTGGCCACATGACCCGGAAGCTGTCTATGGACAAACGCCGGCTCCCTCGGCCCATAGAGTGAGATGAGCGCCGCAACCCCAGAGTCGGTCACGACTGGACCTAATGGTCAGGGGTCCCTTTACCTTTACCTTTATAACGCATAGATGTCAGGAATGTGTTATGCCAATGCGAACCAGGTGTTGAGACAGAGCGTTTTCTCTCTGCTTTTGTTACAGGGAAATACCGAGAGGGGGATGAAGGCAAAATTACTCCTCCTCCGTACTTAACTTGCGAGAGCTTTCCCCATGCGGTAGACCACATCCTCCGACATCTCCTATGAAGAAGCCTGCAAGAGTTGTACATCGCCATCATGTGCCAAAGGCAGCATCCTCAGCAGAGCCCAAAAGCAGACTTGCTTGGGTGAGCTCTTGCTGGACGGCACCAAGCGATCACATTTGAATGCTCTCCCCAGAAGGGTAGCTTCCTGTGCCTAGGAATCACAGAGAAGAGTCGTAGCCTAGCCTTCACCCTGCCTGGCATGCCAGTTTTCTTGTTCTTTTTACGGCAGGGAGAGCTCAAATCGATGCCCCCCCTTGTCTGCTGTCTAGCGTGGCACCTTCTGCACTTTTGCAGAATGCCTAGCTCAGTTATTCCTGCGGCATGACATTTGAACGGAAAAGGAGATAAACGCTAAGCCCAAGCCTTGTTAAAAAACAGTGAGGCGTGAGTGGACTGGCCTCTCTCTTCCCTTCCTGTGCCACCCTCTTTCCCGCACTGATGCCATGAACAGGGGAATTCTCAGGTGTTGTTCCTGAGCTCTGGGTGATAAGTGTGTGTGTCAACAGTACAGTGCTGGTCAATAACTGAGTTTGCATGTTTGCCAGAGTCCAAAAGCAGCCAAGGTTTGCCGTTCACCTAAACAAAGTTTTTGATCAATCCCAACATCACCTACCACATTTAAACCACTTCATGGTAACTTGTATGGTTGTTTTTTTTTAAAGCGACATGGTAAACGGTACCACAAGCTATCATTTACTGGAGGTCTAAATTGCAAAATATCAAGGGATTTTTGTTTAGGTTACTTACCATGGCTAGCCACTTTCCTCCTCCTGATCCAATTAAGTACAGCCGGGCTGCATCTTAATTAGCGATTCTTAATTTAAAGCACTCCTACCATTCATAATCATATTCATGGCTGAACTTCTGCCAGCCCATTAATAGAGGCCAGGGTTGTTTTTCAATTTTTACGCACAAATTAGAACTACCAGGGCTTTACAGATGTTTTAATTAGGCGGGGTTATTAACAGGAATGGCTGGGAAACAGAGATCTGGCCCATAATGGCTTCTATAGACCATGAATTTCTGATGTTAGACTTCAATGGGGGCCTATTAATTTGACAGTTGCAAGGTTTCATTGGGTTGGGGGAGTCCCCCACCCATTTCCTTACGGAGAGGGAAAATCCTAGGGAAGCCATGGGGACAAATTCCCCACTTTTTATGGGGTTTTGTTAGTACAGCTGTAAAATGAAATTGCAATTTGAAGCAAGTCCCATCCTTCCCGCACATGTTAACAGCACCAAAATGAGCTAACTTTTGTAATGGCAGTAAATGGCTTTTCTGGACCATTTGCGAAACTAAGAATGAAGCCCTTTTTGTTTACTTTATGGTGCTCCTGAGTGTTAAATTATTAGACTGTAATTGTAGCAGCAGCTTTACTGAAAGAGCAGGTTTCTTAATGAGCTACCGCAACAATCTCTTTTGGATGGAAAAGACACCAGGACTGTAACAGAGACCTTATCTGAGTGGAAACAAGATTAGGAACGCTGATCAGAGATTCATATAACAAAAGACACAACAAAACACAACCGTTTAGGCAAAGTTAACTGCCGAGTTCAAGCAGCAGCGTTAAGCACATGTGTAAATCTTTCCTTCGCTCTGGCAGGATCCAACCCTAATTGTTGTTTCTTAAATGGAAAATGCTGCCCTGATGAGACCGAGTCCCTCCAGACCAAAAGTGGGCAATAAATATGGTAACAGAAAAACCTAAAACAATTTTTAAAAAAAAAAAAAAAGACTGGCCCAAATCCAGTGAGACTTGCACACAGGCAAGTAGGGTTAGGACTACAACCCAAATTCCATTGAAATTAACTAGTTAGTTAGAACTGGCTAATTTCACTGTTTGCCGTGGGATATGCATGCCAATCTTATGAACATTTACCCAGAGGTTAGTCCAAGTTCCATGGAGCTTACTTCTGATTAACAGTGCACAGGACTTCAGCTGTACTCAAAGCTAACTTCAGCTTGCTCATTAAAAACACTATCTGTGGTCCCAGTTTGAAAGACTGAGATAGTGTCCTGTGTTATCTCCCCTTATAGTCAGAACTATAAGGTCAGAACCCCCATCGTTCAGCCTGGACACTGAGGTCCAGCGCCGAGGGCCTTCTGGTGGTCCCCTCACTGCGAGAAGTGAGGTTACAGGGAACCAGGCAGAGGGTCTTCTTGGTGGTGGCGCCTGCCCTGTGGAACGCTCTTCCACCAGATGTTAAGGAAATAAACAACTATCTGGCTTTTAAAAGACACCTGAAGGCAGCCCTGTTTAGGGAAGTTTTTAATGTTTAATGCTGTAGTGTTTTTAATATTCGGTTGGGAGCGCCCAGAGTGGCTGGGGAAACCCAGCCAGATGGGTGGGGTATAAATAATAAAAAATTATTTTTATTTTTTTATTATTATTACACAGACTCATCCCCAGAAACATAACAATGCTTTATTCTGGGACAAGGAGGGTCAGGTGGTGTGAAATGCAACATGTCGGCAATGCTGGCATTGACCTGCCAAAACAGATTAGATGTACAAAACAAGTGGAGTGACTCCCTTTTGTTTTGGTTCTTCCCTTTAATGTGGCTGTGGGGAGCTCCAGATTCAACAGCAGAAGCAGTCTTGCAAGTGTGTGCACTTGTGAACACGTCCTTATCCCTTTCATCAAGTTTCTCCTGCATTTTTCTGACCATCCCGCCTCACCCCCCCCTTCTCCCAGTGTTCCTTGATAAACTTTGGTAGCCCTAACCTCGCTAAATTTACTTGTGGGTATTTATTTAACTTACCTGTTGTTAAAGCGCTTATTAGCCATCTTTCCACTTGAAAAATCAAACAAAAAACCACGAACATTCAGTGAACAGACCAGACAAGGGAAACACTAAATGGAAAGCAGTGCATCATGTATAGTCTCTGAAAGGTCCACCAAGCTCTAAGGAGTGGGGAAACTGTTATCATTAGGGCCGGGTGATATATCATCCAAAACTGATTTGAAGTCCATATTGTGAGATTGGTTTCATAATTTTTGACCTGGCAAAATTTCACGAACCATCGTATGTGTGTGCTATGCAGAAATCACAATGTGGCAAAAACCGTGAAGCTAGCCAATGCTTTTCTCGATTCTTGCAGCCCCTGTTAACTCTGCTGGTTCAGCTCTCCCCTGCTTCACGCAGGGGGCCATGAATCACAAGAGCAGGCGCCAGCAAAAATAACAACGTGGGGAAAACCGTGTAGCCAGCCGATGCCTCTACATAGCTCCATCCTTATTTCAGACATTGTGATGTACAGTGGTTCCTCGTGTTACATACCATCCCCCTTACGAATGCTTTGGGTTATGTGCTCCGCTAACCTGGAAGTAAATGCCCTTGTTGTGAACTTTGCCCCAAGATGTGAGCGGAAGTCACACTCTGGCGGCGCAGGAGGCACCATTAGCAAAAGCGCGCCTCATGTTACGAGCGGTTTCCGGTTACGAACAGACCTCCAGAACAGATTAAGTTCGTAACCGGAGGTACCACTGTACTGGTATATTGCAACGTTTAGCTGGTTGATATGTTGAAAGTCAGATATTGCCCAGCCCTAGTTATCATCCATAAATTTGCTGCTGCTGTTGTTATTACCCACCCTTCATCAGCAGGTCCCCAGGGAAGGTTACAACAATTTAAAATCCAGAATTAAAAGCAGTTCCAGTCGCATCAGTTTAGTGGTTCCACAGCCTAGGGGCAATTTGACACGAAGGCCCTATGTCTAGCTTTAGAAGATCATATGACGTAAAGGAGAGAGACACAAGTAGAGGAAGCCTATGAGTCTCCCACTGAAGCCAAACCCACGGCCCTGCTATCCTCTTCCCCGGCAGAGGAAGAAGCACCTTTTGTGAGGGCAACGGTTCAACTTGTCAACTTTCATAGGAAAGCAGCCTGCAGGACAGGGTTAAGCACCCCTCCCCGCTGCTGCGTCTCCCACAGCTACAATGTTCAAAAACTATTGGGAGGTGGTCCAGCTCTAAGGCTGCGTCATGTTTGGCCGCGAGACACAAGTGATCCCTTCACTTACGGGGAAATACTCTTTGAAAAGTCTACCTGAGATTCTCAATAAGCTCAGGCAAGGGGTGAAACGGGATCCCAGAATGCATCCCTCAAAGAGGACCAATAGTTTATTCTTCATCATTGCAAGTCCTGCTCAACACCTGCTGCTTTTAATACAAGGATCCCTGAGAAGTCCAACTAACCGCTGCCTCTTCTGGTATTGCAAATATTGTCCTTGTTCCTCTGAAGAGGGGAGCGCCAGCAGCAAAATACTTGTGGTGTCAGTGTGCGGTGGATCCTAGGTGTCAGCAGGGATGTGTGTATGTCTGGCGGTGGATGTAAGAGGATATTACAATTAAATGGATTTCAGGCATAAAAGTGCAAAAATGTTTCCCATTGCCTATTAGTAATGGCAGGAGAGGGAAGAGGGGCTCGATAGCAAACAACCGCCAAGCCCCTTCTCAGTTCTTTAAAAGAAAATATTAGCGTGCACCTTTGAGAACGGATTGTTCTGTTTCTCTTAAAAAGGAAAAATAATATCCGTTTTAATGTTAAGTATTCAGTCTCTGGCTCCCAGAAATTCGTTGGGATCTGGATGGTTGAAATCTTGACTTGCCGGGGGGTGGAGTTCAGACAGACTCAAATTCTTTTTGCCACTCAGTGTATTTTTGGCTCAAGTTCTTAGCAGAAGGCTTCGTGTGAGTGATCACATCCAGGAAGTCTTCAGTGGTGACTGTGTCCAGTTCAATTACAGGTAAGCTCCCGCTGTCTGCGGAAAAAAGAGCATGGACGAAACAAACACACACACACCATTTGTTCATGTTATTGTCCCAGCCACCCTGTTGATAGCATATACGTTGACAAAAGAAGAATGGGTGTAGATACTACTCAAGTCTCCCCTTGAAGACGGAAGAAGGTGCAGGAGGTGGGGGAGAGAGTGGGTCAGATGACGGGCTTGAGGGGGAATGTACCGTATTTTTCGCTCTATAAGATGCACCAGACCATAAGAGACACCTAGTTTTTGGAAGAGGAAAACAAGGGGGAAAAAATTCTGAATCCCAGAAGCCAGGACAGCCAGCGGGATTCTTGCTTAGCCACGCATAGCCTCTCCCCAGCAATGGGAGCCTTCATCCCCTGCCCGGGAGAGGCTGCGTGCGGCTAAGGCTCCCCCAAGAGCCGTGCTCCCTCTTTAAAGAGTGTGTGGAGGGCAGCCCTTCTCCCTCCTGGGGGAAAAGCCCCCAAGAGCAGCACACACGCTCCACACGGCTCTTTAAAGGGAGCGCTGAGCAGAGCCTCCCGCCTGCATTCGCTCCATAAGACGCACACACATTTCCCCTTACTTTTTAGGAGGGGGAAAGTGCGTCTTACAGAGCAAAAAATACAGTAATACCTTGTCCTTATTCTGTGAGGGTGGGGTTTGTTGGAGGCATGTGGGGAGAGGGGACAACACCTCTTTAGCAGCAAAAGGGAACAAGGGAGAAGGAAGTGGGGAAGTCCCCAGAAAAGTTGCTGGGCAGAGAGAGGTGAGGTATCTAAAAGATTCCTAGCTACCGAGGCAAGAAGCAGCACTTCTGATGACTTAGTTGGGTGCAACAGAGATCCTATCTCCTTGACACAATGGGTGTTGAAAGTTTTAAAATGGTGCCAGCCCGGAAGCTTGACTAAATAAAATGTCTGCAAAAAGGCTTCTAGAAAAATTTATTCTGCTGCCCAGGTGAGGTGGAGAAGAGATATCGCCATTTATCTTGGGCTCCACTGGCAAAACAGCCTTGGGCTCTTGAAACTTCCTGATGAGTATTTGGGAGGGAGGTGGGACATACAGATGACCACATCCTGGCTGAATACTCCTAGAACGGGTCTGATGCTCCCTCGTTCACTTTTAAATTTATAAATGGTAGGATATGGGCAGAGCATTTCCAGTAAAAGAAGACAGTGAATTTGCCCGTTTCTCTTTCAACTCGGCTTGCTTGGAACATGAGAGCCTGGCTATCTGTAATGAAGACTCTTGAGGTTTCTCCAGGACAGCAGTGAAACTTCCCTCTGAGGTGCCAGGCCATCATATCAAAAGTTGTGATGTTTTTAGGGGCGCTTCGTAACAGGAAATAGAATGCCCTGACTGCAGTTCATCGCTGGAAGATAGCTAGCGCCTGGCTCTACAGCACAGCACTCTCTGCAATAGTAGGCAAGTGCCTGTGCAGCTTGAACACTCAGAAAACTTATTTACAGTGGTACCTCGGAATGCGAACGGGATCCGTTACGGAGCCCCGTTCGCATCCTGAATAGAACGCAAGACGTGACTGCCCATGCGCAGGTTGTGTTTCGCCACTTCTGCGCATGCGTGACGTCATTTTGAGCGTCTGCGCATGCACGAGTGGCGAAACCTGGAAGTAACGCGCTCTGTTACTTCTGGGTTGCTGCAGAGCGCAACCCAAGAGCACTCAAACTGAAGCACATTCAACCCGAGGTATGACTGTACTTACTTGTTTTATTAAATTTCCCTACTGCCCATTTGAGGACCACAGGGCAGTTGACAATATTGTTGGCATCCATCTGTCTCGAGAGACAATGGAGCTGCACCCCCAGGGGTGCAATCAAACTGCTGTGACCTCCCTGGCATGAAAGCCTGGGCAGTGACAAGACCGCCCCGCCCCCTCGGCCTTGCAGATGTGGCCCAAAGGAAAGCAGAGCAAGACATTTGGCACCAGCTTGACTGCAGGAGTTGCTGGAAGGAGGCATACAAGGCGTTATCCAACCATCTTAGGGACTCTACTCGGGATTTGTGTAGGGTTCACTCCTTTTCCCAAAGATGTCCTACAAGGCAGTGAGGTTTAGAACCACAGTTTTCCTTCTCCTAGATCAGCCTTTCTCAACCTTGGGTTCCCAGATGCTTTTGGCCTACAACTCCCATGATCCCTAGCTAGCAGGACCAGTGGTCAGGGATGATGGGAGTTGTAGTCCAACAATGTATAGGGACCCAAGTTTGAGAAACACTGTCCTAGATGGACTACCTTCCCATGTGGACAAGCCCCACCTGCCCCGCACTTCCCTCTGAAACACATGCAGAAACTGCCTTCTTGACCGTTGGACCCACTATTGGTCTCATCCGCTCAATCCACCAGGACTTGTCTTCGCATGCAGGTCAAGTCCTTAACTCACCGGGGGTTTGAGACCCATCAGCTACCCTCACCTGGTTGAGTCAAACCGGCCAGTTGAAACTGTTTATAGGGTGTGGCCGCTGTCGCATTTAGACAGCTTGTAGGAAGCACAGGTGAGAGCTGAGAGCTGGTTCACAATATAAAAACACAGGTGTACCTGGCTGATGATTTTCAAGGGCAGTGAAGATTTTTCTCACGGGGCGCATAGCAGCTTCTTTGCACACCAACTTGATGTCGGAACCAGAGTATCCTTCCATCTCCTAATAAGTAAATTGGAAAGACACAGTTCAGTCTCCAGGAACTTTCCAATGCAAATGTAGCATTTCAAAGAACATGGGATGTTTCAGAAAGTGATTGAGATCCAGAGGAACGCCCCTCCACAAGCATGTCCATTTAGAATATGGCTCTCCCCCCCCCCCCCCGCAACTATTATTTTCCCCCAATTCCTGCCCTACTGAAGTGAAGGAAGACCAACCATTCCTCAGTACACGCTGCTCTTACTTGCCCAGCTCTTTTGCCTCTCATACGACAGTTGCCCTACCTGGTGGGTACTTCAGTTTCATCCCAGTACGCTTCTGAGCACAATTCAAAGTGTTGGTGCTGACCTTTAAAGCCCTAAACGGCCTCGGTCCAGTAGACCTGAAGGAGCGTCTCCACCCCATTGTTCAGCCCGGACACTGAGGTCCAGAGCCAAGGGCCTTCTGGTGGTTTTCTGCCTGCGAGAAGCGAGGTTACAGGGAACGAGGCAGAGGTCCTTCTCGGTAGTGGCGCCCACCCTGTGGAACGCCCTCCCATCACTCCAAGCACAACTTTGGAATCTGCTCAAGAAATTTCACTTTCTGTTCAGATAAGTGCCTATGACTTCCAATAGTGTCTCAAAACAGTCAGCACTGTTTAGGGAAGTTTTTAATGACTGTTTTTTTTAATCTTTTGTTGAAAGCCGCCCAGAGTGGCTGGGGAAACCCAGCCAGATGGGCGGGGAAGAAATAATAATAAATTATTATTATTATTATTATTATTATTATTATTATTATTATTATTATTATTACTAGATATCAAGGAAATAAACAACTATCTGACTTTTAGAAGACATCTGAAGGCAGCCCTGTTTAGGGAAGTTTTTAATGCTTGATGTTTTATCGTGTTTTTAATATTCTGTTGGGAGCCGCCCAGAGTGGCTGGGGAATCCCAGCCAGAAGGGCGGGGTATAAATATTATCATCATCATCATCATCATCCTTTGCTTGTGAACCTTGTTCCAAACAACCCAAAAGTAGCAGATATGGAGGTTTCCAGACCAGTCTCCAAGCCAGGAGGAGGCACAACCTCAGAGCCAAAATGGAACTGCGTCAGGTGCCTTCAAGGTTGGCCCCTAAAACATGGCTCTTGGGGTGGTGGGCCTCCTTTCTGTTGAGTCAGCTTGGCACATGCCCAGGCCTCCTTACAATGCACTGTGTGTATATGCCTTGCCCTCTGTGAAAGCTCCCTGTGAGGTGCAGCCGTTGACAGCGATGGCTTCTCCTCACCTGACTGAGCAAGCTGTAGTCTAGCTCTGTCCTCAGTTCGACTCCGCCGCTGTTGCTCACGGAAGGAAGCCAGTGCTGGACCATCGCCTGCCTTGCCTCTTTATTCGGGAGGTCCACCAGGATCCTCTTCTCGAGCCGGCGCAACATCGCGTAATCCAGTTCCCTAGAGAAGGGAAGAAAAAGGGGAAGAATGACTGCGGCTTTTGGGGTCCGTTCAGCATTTTCTGAAGCGTGGGCTGCGATCTCTAGGAAATCATGGGAAAGGGTGGAGAGGGGTCGCAAGTCCCAGACTGGCTCTGGCTCCGTTAGGGCAGGACTTGTCCACAAGTGCACTTTTATGCTTGAACGGAGATTGCAGGGGGCGGGACTAGATGAGCCTTGGGAGTCCCTTTCCAACTCTATGATTCTCACGTGAGGACGGCAGAATCAAGATGGAATCTGCATGCAGGAATGAGCTATCAGTGACCTAAGATCAGACCATCAGAACTTAGAACTTCAACATACAGTGCTTTACAACAGAGGCTGTTCGCACTTCCTTATTTAAATAAATCACAGGCCACTCTGGGCAGCTTCCAACAAAATATAAAAATACAATAAAACATCAGACATTAAAAACTTCCCTAAACAGGGCTGCCTTCAGATGTCTTCTAAAAGCCAAATAGTAATTAGGCGACATTTTTATCATTATTGGACAACTTACATACTGCTTGATTATAGGAAAACCTGTAAGCGTTTAAAAATAAATATTAAAATTATCAAGAAAAAACACTTTAAATATTTAGAATTGGTATTAATAGTAATTAATATTAACAGGCATGCCCATGTCAGGGCAGGCTTGCTTAAACAAAAATGTTTTGGGACTACAACTCCCATCATCCCTAGCTAACATTACCAGTGAACAGGGATGATGGGAATTGTAGTCCCAAAACATCTGGAGGGCCAAGTTTGGCCATGCCTGCCCTAAGCTATAGCTTGTTTAGCTTATACGTAAATCAGCACTGATCAAAAGCCTTCCATGAGTGCAACAGCACCAACAGGACTTCCACCCGATATGCTAAGAAGAATCTGGATAGTACGTATTTTCAGCTATTCCACTAGATCTAAAGGTAAAGATAAAGGGACCCCTGACCGTTAGGTCCAGTCGTGGCCGACTCTGGGGTTGTGGCGCTCATCTCGCTTTACTGGCCGAGGGAGCCAGCATACAGCTTTCGGGTCATGTGGCCAGCATGACTAAGCCACTTCTGGCGAACCAGAGCAGCATACGGAAACGCCGTTTACCTTCCCGCCGGAGCGGTACCTATTTATCTACTTGCACTTTGATGTGCTTTCGAACTGCTAGGTTGGCAGGAGCAGGGACCGAGCAATGGGAGCTCACCCCGTCGCGGGGATTCGAACTGCCGGCCTTCTGATCGGCAAGTCCTGGGCTCTGTGGTTTAACCCACAGCGCCACCCGCGTCCCCTCCACTAGATCTACGTGACATTAAAAAAACTGAAGGGTTTTATCCTCAAACTTTTAAAAGTCACCTTTTAATACCAATGAAATCCAACCTTGCCTATTTATAGAGCATATCTTTGCTGAGCACTGGATGTTTTAAGCACCTTAAGTGTTTCTTTGCTGAAACCCTTCTTTAGCTTAGCCATAGTAAATAACTTGGCCATCAAGCCCCTTTTTAAATATTAGCAGCTGGCTTGGGCCGGCATATGCTGCCTTTACGGAGGATTATGCACTCCTGCGGCAAGAACTGCAGGAGCAAAGTAAAAAGCTCCCAATTAATCTTTGAAGGCTTTAACCAAATATCAAGGCTTTTACTGCTCTGGGTCTAAGTAAAATCTTTATCTGTGTTTAGAGGCTCACGCAAATGTATTCAAAGCGTACACTCCGGATCTCTTACCAGGGCAGGTTGGAAGCCGCTAAAACAAAGACAAGATCATCTGACCGGGCCAGGCCATCCATCTGCACCAGTAATTCCGTTTTCATCCTCCGGCTTCCTTCGTGTTCACCGCTACCAAGAAATGGAGGATGGAGAAAGGGAGGGGCAGAGTCAATGTTATTCCCTGGCCTGCATCAGGACCACTGCCGTTACAGAGACAGGGACAAGCCCATTCATGGGTTTTGCATCTCCCTGTCTCGCCCAACCCCCAGTTCCAAGGGCGGTTAAGTTCCATGAGATAAAACCTAAGCATTATGTCCAAACTTCATGACGATTAATGCCCAGAAGTTAATTCTGCAATGAATCCACTCATGTAAGAGCACTAAAACGAAAGGAAATGCACACTTTGGAGTTTTATCTTTACATGCAGATTAAGACAAGAGGCACTGAGCAGATCCCAAAGCCAGCATTTAGTGAGAAGGCTATTAAGTCTTAAGTTAGATCAGCTTGGATAATTACAGGGAACAGAAACTGGCCATAGTTCAGTGCCAGTATGCAAGCTTTGTACATTCCCAATAAATACCAGGCAATATGGACTTCTGGTCTGATTCAGTGTGTCTTACTAATCCTATATATCCTTGCGTCAAACTATGGTGCAAACTACTGAGAAGCTCTCAAAATAAATGGGAGCAGCACAAAAAACACATCTGTAACTGTTCGCTACTCCCATTTGGCTGAATGTGGGACATGCAGGAGAGCTTCGCAGCAGATTTTGTCATTCTTCGGTACAGGCAAAGTCTGCATTCTGCAACTGGGCGACAGCCAATTTTACAGGTTTCCTTGGCGAGATCTTGCGCTCTGCTTGGAATGTGCTTGATGGTGGAAGTTACTTTATCATTTATTTATAAAAAATATTTATCTACCACTACATCATCGAGAACAACAAAACCTTTTACAATAGCATTTGTATATAATGAAAGTACATAAAAAATTTAAACCCAAGGCCGTCAAGCAACTATTATGGAAAGATGAATTCTGAATTGCCTGAAGAAGCCTGGTGGGATAGAAGGATTTTCAGCAGATGTTTAAGGGTTGGAACAGAAGGCACTAGCTGATTCACGATTGGAAGAGTATTCCACGATCCTGGGTCGACGACACACTAAGGGCTCCATTTTGATGCCCAATGAGCCTTGTCAACATGGAAAATAACCAAGAACACTTCTCAGTAATTGAGCTAGGATAAAAGGGTCTAGGCCAGGGTTTCCCAAACTTGGACCGCCAGCTGTTTTTGGACTACAAATCCCACCATCCCTGACCACTGGTCCTGCTACCTAGGGATGATGGGAGTTGTAGTCCGAAAAACATCTGGAGACCCAAGTTTGGGAAACCCTGATCTGGGCGGTCCTTAAGGTACCCTGAATCTAAGTAGCTGAGGGATTTGTAGATTAATACAGAGACCTTGAACCTGGCTCAGAAGGAGAATGACTGTACGGATGGATGTTGGCTTGGATGTAAAAGCAGGTGGGTGGACTAAAAGAGGGATGTGGAACCTTTAGTCCTTCAGACACTGTTGGACTGCAACTCCCATAATTCCTGGCCATTGGCCATGCTGGCTGGGACTGATGGAAGCTGCATTGCACCATCATCTGTAGGGCCACAGACCAGGGCTGGAGAAGGGCAAGGCCCAGGGAGAACCCTAAGAGCTGGATAAAGAGACCTAGAGGTTTCATCTGGACTTGGGCCTCAGGTTCCCCACCCTTGACATAAGCTCACATACTTGCTGATTACTCTTATATTCCAGCTTTGGGAGCTCAGAACAAGAGTATACTAGGTAGCCTCCCATTCAGGCAGACACAGATCAGACTCAGGCACGCTTAACCCAGGGGGAAGGCTAAGTAGCTTAAGTCACAGACCACCTGGCACAAACAGATTTGGCTTTCCAAACATACTGCGTTTGTTCCTTTATTTGAACGTAGGGATGTTTAGAGTCAGAAGTGGAAGAGCGAGATATACAGAAGGGAAAATGGATTTTTCTTGCAGTTAGCAAGGTTTTTCTAAGCTGTTCGGGAAGAGGATCTGCCTTACGGAAAACAGTCGGCCAAAGGGTATCCCCCACTTAAACGTTTGTTACCCTGGGGCTGTTCCTCGTTGGCTCATGACAGACTCCAGCTCATCCAGGAAGATTGTGGAGGGGGCGTGGTATCGGGCAAGTTCAAATAACACCTGTCCAAAAAGAAAAGGGGAGGGAGGGAGAGACAGCTCAAGTCAGGAGGGACAAATCTCCCCACTGCCATGCTCTTGTGCACCTTCAGCTGCTCGGGATCACAAGCGCTGTGAAACATGGACCATTTATAAACACAATCTCCAACTCCTCGAAAAATTCCATCAATGGTGTCTCCGAAAAATTTTACACATCACTTGGGAAGACAGGCGAACTAATGCCAGTACACTGGCAAGAAGCAAAGTTCACCAGTGATGAAGCAAAGATTCTTCAACATGAACTTTGTTTGACTGGTCATGTTGTTCAGATGCCTGATTATCGTCTTCCAAAGCAACTACTCTACTCCGAACTTAAAAATGGAAAGCGTAATGCTGGTGGTCAACAAAAGAGGTTCAAAGACTCAAGGAAAATCTTTTAAAATGTAGTATAAATACCGACAACTGGGAAACACTGGCCTGTGAGCTCTCCAATTGGAGAACAGCCTTTACCAAAGGTGTCATGGGCTTTGAAGACGCTTGAACTCAGGACGAAAGGGAGGAACGTGCTAAGAGGAAGGCACACTTGGCAAACCCTCACTGTGATCAACTCCTGCCCGGAAACCTATGTCCCCACTGTGGAAGGACGTGTAGATCCAGAAGTGGCCTCCACAGTCACTTACAGATGCACTGTTAAGACTGTGTTCATGGAAGACAATCTTACTCGGCTACAAGTGATCACCAAATAAAGTAAGTTGCACTCAGGTCCCTTAGGCATCTGACTGGCCACTGTGAGAACAGTATGCTGGGCTAGATGGGCCCTTGGATTGATCCAGCTCTTTTTACGTTCTTATTTCCTGTTCTTTTCCATGGGGCTTGTAGAACTCAAATTTTGGAGCGGGAGGACAGCAACACCAGGTACACACAGATCTTATGCATGATACATGACAATGTCCGTCCAACCTCTGCTTAAAAACCTCCAAGTTCATATGATGAACTGCATTGCTATGTTCTTCCTGCACATTCCTCTTTAACCTATATTTATTTACAATTATTCCGTTCACTGCAGGCCATTTAGATAAATCAGTTTTTACCCAAAACAAAGGTATTAACTTCAAACACATGAAGTCCTTTTACCGGGGCTCAGGCTTCATTTGCTTTCACAGCAGATATATTTTAAAAACACTAAACCATGGGTAGGCAAACTAAGGCCCGGGGGCCAGATCCGGCCCAATCGCCTTCTCAATCCGGCCCACGGACAGTCCAGGAATCAGCCTGTTTTTACACGAGTAGAATGTGTCTTTTTGTTTAAAATGCATCTCTGGGTTATTTGTGGGGCACAGGAATTCGTTCATTCCCCCCCCCAAAAAAAATATAGTCCGGCCCCCCGCAAGGTCTGAGAGACAGTGGACTGGCCCCCTGCTAAAAAAAGTTTGCTGACCCCTGCCTAAACAAATGGCAACTTCCAAGTACGGGCTGGAATAGAGCCAAATGCTGTACATTTTTGGCTTTGATGCAGTTGAACTGCAGTGAATGATTGTGTTCACTTACTCATATTATGTCATTATGATCTTATGATCCATTCAAAGAATTGAGGGTACAGAGTTAATAAAATAAAAGGCTGCACTTGTTTTGTTTTCTGCCATGGGCTCTGGCTGACAGAGGGAGAGAGAAGGAAACACGGATGCCACAAGGCTAGTTGGAGAAAATACAGTGGTAACTCGGGTTACATACGCTTCAGGTTACATACACTTCAGGTTACAGACTCCGCTAAACCAGAAATAGTGCTTCAGGTTAAGAACTTTGCTTCAGGATGAGAACAGAAATCGTGCTCCGGCGGCGCGGCAGCAGCAGGAGGCCCCATTAGCTAAAGTGGTGCTTCAGGTTAAGAACAGTTTCAGGTTAAGAACGGACCTCTGGAATGAATTAAGTACTTAACCCGAGGTACCACTGTATCTAAAACGCTGCCTTGGTTTGGTAGGCCAAACCACTTCTTAAATCGGAACGGCTTATAAAAGAGGAGAGAAAGAGAAAACACACAAATAATCCTGTCTTTGCATTTTAAATCTTTTCTCCTAAATCCTACCCAAGTATATGGAGAATAATAGGATAGAAGAAAATTATTCCAGAAAGGGATTCTGGGCAAATCCTAAAAGAGCACCAAGGATTAAAACATTCCCCTTTTATGTATTGTTGCTCCATATATATATATATTTAAATAAGGGGTTTTTAAAAATATAAATGCAAGTTAGAAGTTGGGTTGGTTGGACTAAATAGCTTCTGTTTTCCTGATCAAAACACAACGTGGATAATCCCACGTATTACACAAAATGAGATTTTTGTTGGCTTTTCTTTTTAAACTAAGGATGATGGCTTATTTTGCTCTACAAACAGAATTCTTAAGGAGAGGTAAAACCCAATATCCTGTCACTTTTAGCATCATGTGTTCTTGCTTTCCTTGCTTAAAAAGATGACTGCAATTCAAACTCCATTCTGACGCAAACTCCAATATGGGTCTGAAGTTGCAACTTCAATCTTTGCCGTTAATGGAACCACATACTGTGAGCCTAATTCACTGCTGCAGCCAGATGATTACAGATGGGTTCTGCATTTACACACCAGTACAGAAAGAAAAAGGCCAGATAACTTATCATACTAAGAAACAAAGGTGTCATTTGATAGTAAAAGCACCTAGTCCTTAGAACTCCAATGATAGGCTTAGCAGTGTGCGATCAGAGCGCTAGCAAACCCTTGGTAAAATCTCCAAAGACAAAATGGGTAGGATTTCAAGTACTTCTTTGGCTTGTCATTGCCCTCCCCATAACAAGCAAAATTATGCAAAACTAAGAAATTTTATTATAATTTATGTCAGGTTGTAGAATTCTGCCTTCATTTTCTTTTTGATCGCACCAAATATATGTTACCTTGGTCAAATATAGATATAGCTAAGCTAAAAGGTAAAGGACCCCTGGACGGCTAAGTCCAGTCGAATTTGACCATGGGGTGCAGCACTCATCTCCACTTTCAGGCCAAGGGAGCCGGCGTTTGTCCACAGACAGCTTTCAGGCTTGTGTCCAGCATGACTAAACCACTTCTGGTGCAACGGGACACTGTGACAGAAGCTAGAGTGCATGGAAACACCATTTACCTTCCCACCACAGCTGCACCTATTTATCTACTCGCACTGGCATGCTTTTGAACTGCTATGTTGGCAAGAGCTGGGACAGAGCAACCTGTTGCACGGATTCAAACCACCAACCTTCTGATTGGCAAGCCCAAGAGGCTCAGTGGTTTAGACCACAGCGCCACCCACGTCCTGATCTAGATGATACAGATATAGATATACAGTGCTACCTTGGGTTACATATGCTTCAGGTTACATACGCTTCAGGTTACAGACTCCGCTAACCCAGAAATAGTACCTCGGGTTAAGAACTTAGCTTCAGAATGAGAACAGAAATTGTGCTCCAGCGGCATGGTAGCAGCTGGAGGCCCCATTAGCTAAAGTGGTGCTTTAGGTTAAGAACAGTTTCAGGTTAAGAACGGACCTCTGGAACGAATTAAGTACTTAACCCGAGGTACCACTGTACAGAGTGGGGACGCGGGTGGCGCTGTGGGTAAAAGCCTCAGCGCCTAGGACTTGCCAATCGAAAGGTCGGCAGTTTGAATCCCCGCGGCAGGGTGCGCTCCTGTCGTTCGGTCCCAGCGCCTGCCAACCTAGCAGTTCGAAAGCACGCCAAAGTGCAAGTAGATAAATAGGGACCGCTTACTAGCGGGAAGGTAAACGGCGTTCCGTGTGCTGCGCTGGCTCGCCAGATGCAGCTTGTCACGCTGGCCACGTGACCCAGAGGTGTCTCCGGACAGCGCTGGCTCCCGGCCTCTTAAGTGAGATGAGCGCACAACCCTAGAGTCTGTCAAGACTAGCCCGTACGGGCAGGGGTACCTTTACCTTTACTTTACCACTGTACAGACACAGGTTTAGGTGGACCTTGCCCTGATCTAGAAAGGAAACTCTTGCATCCCTAAGACAAACTGAAGATTCGGGATCACTTAAATTAGGCTAGCTACACCTTCCCTGTTCCAGAAAATGAACTCACGTTTGAATGGTACAAAGCAAGAGTTGGGCCATGGGGCTTTTGGAAAAGAAAGGAGGGAAGGGGGAAGAATATGTCCATTCCTGCATTAGGCCACCTCACTCAAAGATTCTCTGCCAAACACTGTGGATTTCTGCAAGGGCATGAGGAAAACGGAAGGTGCTCTTACTTTCACAAGCTTTTCTGAATCTCCCCTCCATTTGCTGACGATGGTGGATGCCGAGATGTTGAAGAAGGTTGTGTTGCATTCAGTGGCAACAGCTTTGGCTAGCAAAGTCTTCCCAGTACCTACAAGGTGCAGGGAAATAAGTCAGCACTCAGTCTCGACATAGGCGCTCCTCAACGTTTCTCCCCACTGAGGAACTGTGCAAGCCTTTTATCCCCACAATAAATGATTCCCCTGAGCTATTTGGTCAAAAGAGGCGTACCTCCATTAAAAAATCCCCAATTAACCATCTGAAAGGAGTTTTAAAAAGCGAAATAATTTATCGGCAGTGATGTTTCCGTAACAATCACTCGACCAGCATTCAAGCAAGAGTCAGCTGGGAAGAAAACCTTATCTTTGTATCTTAACACTATCATTTGGGTTTGGGAGAAATAATATTCTCCCAGGAATGGATCGACTAGAGATAGGAAGAAAGGTATTATTGAGATTGTATGTAGCAGCTAAGCCACAGACCTGCATTCCTTGCGTAAAATAGGTAAAGGTAAAGGGACCCCTGACCATTAGGTCCAGTCGTGACCGACTCTGGGGTTGCGGCGCTCTTCTCGCTTTATTGGCTGAGGGAGCTTCCAGGTCATGTGACCAGCATGACTAAGCCGCTTCTGGCGAACCAGAGCAGCGCACGGAAACACCGTTTACCTTCCCCCGGAGCGGTACATATTTATCTACTTGCACTTTGACGTGCTTTCAAACTGCTAGGTTGGCAGGAGCAGGGACAAAGCAACAGGAGCTCACCCCGTCACGGGGATTCGAACCGCCGACCTTCTGATCAGCAAGTCCCGGGCTATGCGTAAAATAAATCCTCCAAAAACAGATGCAGTGGCCGTTTAGTTAACCATTCTGTCAAAAACACTCCCAGTCTTTGGAGCAGTTTTGCAAGGGATTCACAGGTGGTGGTGGTTTTTATTTTTTAAAGGCAGCATATAGAGACATGTCTCTTGAAAACCTTTTCCTTTTTAAATGAAGAGCAGCTACTCTGCAGCAAGAGAGAATGCCAGAGTGTCAGAAATGGAAGCTGATCTTGCATACATCTCACAAGATATGCAAGGCTGCAAGAGAATTTGTGTGGCCAGGTCCACACCACGGATGTGAGCAATACTGAAAAATGTTATGTCTGCCTTCAGCCAGGAGTAAGAAAGGTGTTTACCCCAAGGGGAGGGGATGCAAAAAAAAGGTCTATCAAGCTGTGGTGTAAGGGATGCGGGAGTTCATTCGCAAACAGACAGTACCTGGGGGCCCGTAGAGCAACAGTCCTTTCCACGGAGAGAGGATGCCAGTAAACAGTTGTGGATACTAAGCAGAGAAAAACAATATCAGAATTAAATAATAATAATAATTCTCAGGAGTCAAACTGCAATTTTTGCAACACTTTTGGGCACCCAAACAACCACCATCCCATTCTGCAATTAATCCAGAATGCGGCAGCTAGACTGGTGACTGGGAGCGCCCACCGAGACCATATATCACCAGTCCTGAAAGATCTGCATTGGCTCCCAGTACGTTTCCAATTCAAAGTGTTGGTGTTGACCTCAGTCCTTTATACCTGAAGGAGCGTCTCCACCTCCATCGTTCAGCCCGGACACTGAGGTCCAGCTCCGAGGGCCTTCTGGCGGTTCCCTCACTGTGAGAAGCGAAGTTACAGGGAACCAGGCAGAGGGCCTTCTCGGTAGTGGCGCCCACCCTGTGGAACGCCCTCCCACCAGATGTCAAGGCAATAAACAACTATTTTACTTTTAAAAGACAACTGAAGGCAGCCCTGTTTAGGGAAGTTTTTAATGTCTCATGCTGTATTATTTCTAATATTCGGTTGGAAGCCGCCCATAGTGGCTGGGGAAACCCAGCCAGATGGGCGGGGTATAAACTATAAATTATTATTATTAATATATGTTGAAATTGTAACTTAGACTACATGGATTATGGGGGCAGTTTGCAACTGAACTCCATGTGTAACTGACACAGGGAAGACACGCAATAAACCCGAGGCAAAATAAGCAACTTCTTGCAGATTCTGCTTCACAGACTTCCAGCTTCACCAAAGCACGTAAATGAGAGAGAAGGAAGGTCTGTTTCACAGGCATATCCTTGGACATGTCTAAAGGTATTGTAAGCAACAGTCGGGTGGGTGGGAGTGGAGACAGGGCAGTCTATCATTCGTTACAGTTTTGAATGAGGAGTTTTGAACATTGCTGAGAAGTTGACACTTTCAAGATCAGGAGTGCCAGTCCAGAGAGAGAGCAGCTTTCAAATCAGGTTCCCTTACCCTGATTGGATACACAACAGCTTCCTTGACCAACCGCTTGGCTGCATCGAGGCCAATGATATCGCCCCACTTTACATTCGGGTTGTGGAGGTAGATATCCTGCAAGACATTGTTTGGTCTTCTTAAAGGCAGGGCTCCGGCTCCCCTGTACAGCCAGGGAAACATCGGTGCAGCAAAATAAGCTCCATTGTGCCAGGGCATAAAAACAAAACAGTGACACAGAAAGAGTCAGGTTGCCTTGCAGTGTTTCTCGGTCAGTCCCCAGCCTGTTGTTGGACTACAACTCCCATCATCCCAGTGGTCAGGGATGATGGGAGTTGTAGTCCAAAAAGAGCTGGGGACCCAAGCCTGAGAAACACTGGGAGAGGGAAGAAGCACAAAATTGTTATTGCAACGGAGGACTAAAAATTCTGAACATGCTTACTCAGGGGACAATCCCACTGAAATTGACTGTTCCTGCAGAGTAACTGGGCTTAGGGCTGCAGTGTGGAACCCCAGTTCAGCTATTGATTGATTGACTGACTGATTGATTGACTATAGAAATGGATAAAAGCCCCCCATCCAAACAATGACTATCATCAGTGCAGGTAAGGGGGAAAATATTTTAATTTTAATAATCTGCAATAGTGTCTTATTTATTTTATAGTACAGTACATTGATTATTGCTTTCATTTTATGGATCAATAGTCTCATTAGATAGTAAAAATCATGTTAAATTGCTGTTTTAGGGGTTGTTTTTAAAAGTCTGGAACGGATTAATCAGTTTTGCATTACTTTCTATGGGAAAGCGTGCCTTGGTTTTCGAAGGCTTTGGTTTTGGAACAGACTTCCGGAACAGATTAAGTTTGAGAACCAAGGTACCACTGTACATATAAAGGTCACCCCTCCCAGCAGCTCCTTGCTGTCCATCAGATGAAACATGTTGAGGAGTGGATGCTTGAACTAGTTTGCTGTAGAAAGTTAAAATTTTCACTTGTTGCTTTGCCCATTTTCACCTCTGGCCCCACCCCAGCCCCAGAAAGCTGTCCAGATGTGAACAAAGCCCTCAATCTGAAAAGGGTTCTGTACCCCTTCCACAGAGCATCAAGCCTCGCCTCCTGTGCCTTGCAAGACTGGATATTTTGCCATCTGTGGTACTTGAGGGTCGATTCCAAAAGATCCTGCCTGAGAAACGTCTTTGTCCCTGTGGAGATGGTAGCACTGAAACAGCGGCACACCTCCTCCTCTCTACAAAGACCCGAGGAACGAGATCATCACCCCACTCGTACTAACCATCCCAGGGCGCTCAGCCACTGCCACAATGTCCTTTCTTCTATCAGATCAAAATGAGCAGATAACAGCAAAGGTTCCTAGGTTTATAGCAGGGGCAATCAGAATAAGGGCCACTAACTGACTGCTGATTCAGGGCTTTAAGTTGTGCTGTTATATCAAATTTCCTTTTCTGCGTATACTGTAATGTTTTACTGTTGCTATGGCCATTGGCTAATGCAAATAAAGTTTTTTCTCTCTCCCATCATCCCTGACCATTGGTCCTGCTAGCTGAGGATCATGAGAGTTGTAGGCCAAAAAACATCTGGAGGGCTGAGTTTGAGGAAGGATGCGCTAGATGAACCAGTGGTTCGACTTAGGACAAAGCAGCTTCCTATCTTCCTACGAAGGAGAAACAAGAGGGAATGACCTCTTAGCCTGGTTTCCAGAGCTACGTGGCTGGCCACTGTTGGACTAGGTGGAACATGGTCTTCTCCACCAAAACAATTGTTATGTTCTTTGTTCCTCCTGAGGAACTGGGGATGGAGGCAGACTACGTCCACCAAATGCCACTACAGCAAACCATTGACAACCAGCCCCACCAAGCTCTGATTTACCTTAATGACTTGGCCTGATACTATGCAGCCTTCTAAGTTTTATCTTATCTATCTCGCCTCCTGTGCATACACAGAGAGCATCACCCAGCAGCGAACTCTCTTGCATGGACCCCACTGCAGCGGGTGGAAGCTGTGCTAGAAGAGTGAAGGTTGGGGCTTCCACAGGGGACTCTCCTGCAGGGCTGTGTCCAGAATGTGGTTATTCATAGACTCTCCTCCTCCTGTTTCTCCATTCTGATGTTGGGTACGGAAATGCGGAAAAGCGGAGGGTTAATTCCTTGACCAACTAGGCTCAGCATATACTCCAGGACTGAAAAGAAACAAGGTTCGGTCTTACCCTGCTCACAACCGTCGCAAGTTCTCTCATTTCACCAGTCATCCCAATAAAGGCGCCCAGGGGTTTTAATAACCGTTCCTACAAAAAAGACACATGTACACGCAGTCTATATACAGTCCAATAGGCATGACCTATTGGCATGTCCAATAGGTCAATCGCAAGGGTGTCCCAAGTTGATCGTGGCATGAAGTACAACAACAACAAAATCAATAACAGCCAGTCTTTTTATACTGTGAGTAGATCATACTTCCAAGTAAGTTGGACATGCCTGATATATAGTATGCAAAATAAAATTGTTTTGGTTATTTTGAGGGGCTGCCAAACTTTAAATTAACTATGTGAAAGTTTTAAATATGCAACACCAATTTTGGAATAGGTTTTTATGTACAGCCGCTTCAGGTTGCGTTTTTTTTGGGTTGCAGACCACTGAAACCCGGAAGTACCAGAACGAGCTACTTCCGGGTTTCGGTGGTCGTGCATGCGCAGAAGTACTAAATCGTGCTTTGCGCATACGCAGAAGCGCCTAGTCACAACCCATGCATGCGCAGACACAGGTTGCGAACGCTGCGGGTTGTGAACGTGCATCCCGCATGGATCACGTTCGCAACCTGAGCATCCACTGTATATATTAAGTCCAGTTCCCCAGCCCCCACTCTATCCCTGTGCATATGCAGCGTTTTCTAGTCCTCACACTCCCCCCACACAATTCCTCCACCAAATATACAAGGTAAAGTCCAAATTGGGAGGTACCGTGGCTATGTGGACAGGAGGAGATACTACATCCTATCCAGGATCTAAGGTGCTTTTGTGTTTGAACAGCCAAAAGACCTTCCAGTTTGGACGCCACCATCTATGCGTGTCAAGGAGAGGAGAGAGGATGATACATGCAAGTCCAAAGGCCACTCCAAAAGACTTTTCTTCCCAGTTGGATTTACCAGGTACTTATTGTCAGTTTGCATTTCTTAGTGCAGAAAATATTTTTCTGATGTGCAGAGATCTATTCTATTCTGATTAATACAAGAGGATTCTAGAAGCTAGTAAAAGCTTCTCTGTGTGAGAGAAGCAGGCAGAAGGATTGTTTGGGTTATACCTTCTGGAAGCTGAGTACAGCTGGTTTGAACTGGTTCTCTTATCTCTATTCTGCAAGGTCATGCTGATTATAAATATTGGCCAGAAGGAGCCGGGGATTCTCACTTTCCCTTTCTGATTCTCTTTTGTTCTGTGTGCTGTTCTGTACATAGTATGCTTAGTGTTAAGGTTTTAGACTTATTATAAGTTCTTGTTAAGTTTTATTTTAAGTGCTGCAACTGGATTTCTTATGGACTGTGCCATTCCTGATTGCATTTGGATTCGTGACCGTTATGCGCATTTACCTTCAGCACCAGTAAAAGCTCTGCTGGATGGAGTACTATTGCCTTTGGTCTATTTTGGGGGACTCTGCAAGGTGTTTAAGTTTTTCCTCCACACGTATGATGCTTATTACTTCTCAACTTTTATTTTACTAGGCGGAAAGAACACCACTCACCGAAGGATCTGGATTGCAGTTAAGGCTGTTCACGGCAATTTCATTTGATGCTCCTTTGATCGCATCCTGAATCATCCCACGAAAATCAATGATTTGGCCCTACAAGAGAAACAAATAGTGTTTACCGGACCCTGAAGCCCATGGCAGGTCTTCAGCCTGGAACATAATAATAATAATAATAATAATAATAATAATAATAATAATAATAATAATTTATTATTTGTACCCCGCCCATCTGGCTGGGCTTCCCCAGCCACTCTGGGCAGCTTCCACAAAGACTAAAAATACACTAATATGTCATACATTAAAAACTTCCCTGAACAGGGCTGCCTTAAGATGTCTTCTGAATGTCAGGTAGTTGTTTATCTCTTTGACATCTGATGGGAGGGTGTTCCAAAGGGCAGGTGCCACTACCGAGAAGGCCCTCTGCCTGGTTCCCTGTAACTTTGCTTGTCGCAGTGAGGGAAGCACCAGAAGGCCCTCGGAGCTGGACCTCAGTGTCCGGGCAGAACGATGGGAGTGGTGACGCTCCTTCAGGTATACTGGGCCAAGGCTGTTTAGGGCTTTAAAGGTCAGCACCAGCACTTTGAATTGTGCTTGGAAACATACTGGGAGCCAATGCAGATCTCTCAGGACCGGTGTTATGTGGTCCCGGTGGCCAGTCCCAGTCACCAGTCTAGCTGCGGCATTCTGGATTAGTTGTAGTTTCTGGGTCACTTTCAAAGGTAGCCCCACGTAGAGCGCATTGCAGTAGTCGAAGCGAGAGATAACTAGAGCATGCACCACTCTGGCGAGACAGTCTGCGGGCAGGTAGGGTCTCAGCCTGTATACCAGGTGGAGCTGGTAGACAGCCGCCCTGGACACAGAATTGACCTGCGCCTCCATGGACAGCTGTGAGTCCAAAATGACTCCCAGGCTGCGCACCTGGTCCTTCAGGGGCACAGTTACCCCATGCAGGACCAGGGAGTCCTCCACACCAGCCCGCCCCCTGTCCCCCAAAAACAGTACTTCTGTCTTGTCAGGATTCAACCTCAATCCATTAGCTGCCATCCATCCTCCAACCGCCTCCAGGCACTCACACAGGACCTTTACCGCCTTCACTGGTTCTGATTTGAAAGAGGTAGAGCTGGGTATCATCTGCATATTGATGGACACCCAGTCCAAACCCCCTGATGATCTCTCCCAGCGGCTTCATATAGATGTTAAAAAGCATGGGGGAGAGGATGGAACCCTGAGGCACCCCACAAGTGAGGGCCCAGGGGTCTGAACTTTTTGTACTGTTTTATTGTTGTTAGCCGCCCTGAGCCCGGCTTCGGCTGGGGAGGGCGGGATATAAATAAAATTTATTATTATTATTATTATTATCCCCCACTACCACTTTCTGAACACGTCCCAGGAGGAAGGAGCGGAACCACTGTATAACAGTGCCCCCAGCTCCCAGCCCCTCTAGGCGGTCCAGAAGGATGTTATGGTCGATTGTATCAAAGGCCGCTGAGAGATCTAGCAGAACTAGGAAGCAGCTCTCACCTTTGTCCCTAGCCTGCCAGAGATCAACAACCAACAAGAGATGTTGGACAGGGAACCAAAATGTAAGAAGCCAGACCAGTAGGGAAGCCACTGGAACAACGGGTGGAGGTGGGGCTGCCTCAAACCATCTGTAGGGCACCAATTTAGGGAAGGCTGCTGCAAGACATCCGTAAGTTTCCACCTTCAGACACCCAGACATTCTTATAATAACAATCCATGCATGCTGTTAGGCTTCTGACAAACCCTCCTAGGATGAGCGCCTTCTCCACTTCCTTTCTGGATTGCGGACACGTTTAAACCAAACTCAGATGGCACCCGGGCAAAAGCATCTTCACTCTCCTACAGAAAACAAACACAAACACAGACCAATTTTGAAATTACAAGAGCATGCTATAACCTTAGGGAGAACATCCTGAAGATGCAGCGGCGTAGCGTGGGTAGTCAGCACCCGGGGCAAGGCAAGTAATTTGCGCCCCCTAACCCGGGGCAAGGCAAGTAATTTGCGCCCCCTAACCCCTAACCATGGTCATTAATACTGACGGCTCTACTCTGGGGCAAACTTCGTAGTGACTACTGCCCTCCGTGGTGTTGTTTTTGCAATTAAAGGACCCCTGCCTCAAATAAAGCATGGGGATTGGGCACTGGGATTTGCCAAGGGAGCTGGGAATTGCAGTTCAGTGGCGGGTCAGGGGGAGAGGGTCCCTTCCGTGTCTGGGTGCCGTAGGCCCCTTTGCGCCAAGACGCGCGTCTTTGGGCGTTGCGGCGCAGCCTTCTCGGTCTCCCTCCCCGGCCCGGCTAGCCCCGACGCGGCTTCTTTCTGGCGCGGGGAGGGGGCGCCTCTGGGGCCAGTGGGTTGGCCAGCCTCCGGCGCGGGTGGGCGGGCCCCGTCGGGGCGGGTGGGCAGCGTGGCGCTTGGTGCCGAAGCCTCCGCCCGCAGCACCCCATCGGGAGACCTGGCCGGAAGGAGCCTCGAGCCGGCTGTCGGACGCGGCTGAAGCAGCCAGGGCGGCATGGCAGGCGGCGGCGGCTCCCCGGCAACTCCATGCGGCCAGCCCTGCGCGCTGGCCGAGCCCCGCAGGCGAACGCTGCCCGTCGGTGAGGAGGGGCTGCCTGGCGCGCCTTCCGCAGCGAGCGCTGAGAGCCGCTGCCATGGGGCTCTGGGCGATTCCGGAGGCAGCGAGCGCGCCCCCCCAGAAGTTGCGCCCAGTGCGGCTGGCACCCCTGGCACCCCCCACGCTACGCCACTGTGAAGATGTTATATAGATGGCATCATACCCCCTTGAAACGAGCGAAAACGTATCAAGGAGGCTCACCGATTTGTTGGAGATGTAAAATAGACGTGGGGTCATACTACCACATTTGGTGGACTTGTGCAATCATTAGGGAATTCTGGGATAATAGATATAATGAATTTAAGAAATTATTCAGACATACCTATAAAAAAAACCTTTCTTTTAGGCATTTTACCATTAGAAATTAAAAAAGACATAAGACCACTGTTCATGTATGCCACCACAGCAGCAAGAATTCTTGTGGCGAGGAAGTGGAAAAACGAAACAATACCGACAATTACAGACTGGCAGATACTCATGTTAGGATATTTACAACTAGCAAAACTGACGGGAAGAGTTAGAGGAGTATTGAACCAGAAAATATTTGGAGAATGGAGAACATTTAAGGACTATATAAGATCTTATTGTACCAATCACAGCATATTAGCAGAACTTGAGTGACACAACAAAAACCGTTTGTGGAGTAGACGGGAACAATACTAAAGAATATAAAACTGGGGGGGGGGGGGATACGACAGTATAAACAGTACAATGAGAATGATTGCAAGACTTGAGTCAGAAGTCTTTTTTTATTTAAGTGTTCAATTAAGTATTAATTAGGGAGATTAAGGGTTTTTTTATGTACGTAAATTTGCTTTATCTTCGTTCTTTTTTCTATATTTTCTTTTCTTTTTTCTTAATTGTTTTTTCTTTAATTTTCTTTTTGTAGTATGAGATTGTAAATTCTTTGTATAAGTGTGTACTGTAATTTAAATTAATAAAGATTATTTTTTTAAAAAATGAAATTACAAGAGGTTTCCAAGCAGCCATGTTTGAGAAACTCCCACAATTCTCTGTGCTTGGCATCCCTAGTGCAACCAATGTGTTCTATTGGGGTTTGTAACATCCATGATGGCTGCTGCAAGTATACAACAAGGCTGATCTCTGCCTTTGCTTCCTGTTGAGCACAGTGCAGGGAATGAGAAAAAGCAGCAATGCTTAACACACAACTTTGCTCAGTAAGACACCCCTGAAGAGCAGGGAGGAGCCAGCTGAAAATAATCACTCTGGCTTGTTTTGCCTGTGGCGTGGAAGCAGCAAAGGCAGGGGAACCTTTTGGGCAATGTGGGTCAGCACACTGAACCATGGTTTGTTTTAAACTATGGTTTAATGTGACGTGCAAACCAGCCATTATTGCCACAGATACAAGTTTGGCTGCAGTAACGCTTGAAACAGCTCCAGCTCCATACACTTTTCTCTCTCTTTTCATCCAAGCCAAGTTAACCAACACTCTCAGAATAGTTTTGGAACACAGAGAGTATATCTATTGTAGAAACACATATTGGTTATAGTCTAGTTTAACTATAACGGCAATCCCCAAAGAATCTGAGGAATTGTTTTCCCTTCCCTTCTAATTATGCAAATATATACACATATTCTCACTCTCTCTGTAAATGAAAATATATCAAGACTCCCTAATCCATAATTGTTTTTTTCAATAAAGAACGAAAAGCTGCCATTTAGAAAACACTGTGTATACAGCTTGTCCATTTCATTTGTATACACCATCTCTTTTAGCTTACTCATATGAGCCATTTCTAATGATTTAAATAACCATTCCCTAACAGATGGGACAACAGAGCCTTTCCAATATTGGGCAAGAACAACCCTTGCTGCAATTAAGAGATAAATAATCAAGTTTTCACTTCCTTTGTTATGGCATATCTTGTATACAACCCAGCAACATATTTAAGGCATCCATTCTAATCTTACTCCAGTTATCTGGTTGATTATTTGAAATGCTTACAGCCAATAAGCTTGGGGGATTGTAATTTGGTGAGGATACAGGCAATTATCTGTCTACAAAGCTGTTGCCATCCTTCCAGTACTTGTTCCCAAAGTTTGATGGAGACGGAATGTCTATTAAGCAGATTTCAGTCTGTGGTTGTCCCAGGATGTCCAAAGTTCTAATTATCCTTCTACCTCCCCGATACTTTTACGCAAAACCTCCTATAAAGGTTTTAGCAGCCCCAGTAATCTACAAGTTGCTGTATCCTATTGCTAAGCGCACTGCATTCCCCAAATTTACAAAACGGGGGTGGGAGGAGGAAAGAAAAATGGAATCTCAACCTCTTTAGGACTATCCTTGGTGGAATGTTTTGGCTCGACTGTCCTACGAGAAATACTTTTCGAAACTGGCCTCTGACTTGCTGGGAGAATCTTAGGAAGATTTCGACATGTGCTGCTTGTTGCCCTAGAACAACAAGAAAAAAAGAAAGGCTTTCAGGAAGTGTCAGGTTTACAACCTGTCTTGATATGGTGAAGGACTAAGGTAAAGATGGGTTTTCCTCACCTAGCTCCTGGCACTCCTGGCAGGCCACACCCCCTATCCCAGCTCAAGCTCCACCCTCTCCCTGGGCACCCACCCTCCAGTACATGGGTAGGCAAACTAAGACCCGTGGGCTGGATCCGGCCCAATCGCCTTCTAAATCCGGCCCGTGGACGGTCCGGGAATCAGCGTGTTTTTACATGAGTAGAATGTGTGCTTTTATTTAAAATGCATCTCTGGGTTATTTGTGGGGCATAGGAATTCGTTCATTATTTTTTTTCAAAATATAGTCTGGCCCCCCACAAGGTCTGAGGGACAGTGTACCGGCCCCCTGCTGAAAAAGTTTGCTGACCCCTGCTCCAGTACATGGGAGACCCTGACAAACTGGGATGGGCTCTTTTCATCCTCAGTGCAACACACTTTGTGATGTGGTTTAAGCAGGAGCTGTGTGTGTGTGTGTGTGTGTGTGTGTGTATGTGTGTGTGTGTGTGTTGGCGCTATGACTGTGTGTGCCTCTGCCAAGGGTGTGCTCTATGCCAAAGAGGTGAGATTTTGTGTTTGGCACCACCCACTTTAGGTATGGCCCTGCCCACTTCTGGAATGCAACCATCAGGAATAAATAATGTTGTGGCTGCATGGCTACGAAAAATCTTTTTTACTACCAACGGTGTCCTCATAGCAGCCATTTCTCTTACCTTTTTTGTTTTCCTCCAGTTCTTGATTTGTTGTCTGCTGTTTGTGGGGGGAAAGAGAAGAGAGAGAGACCTTGCCTTTCTTTAAAATAAAATAATGTATATAATCAAGGGCCACAATCCAGCCACAAAGTTAAGCACGCTGAAGCTTGCCCTGCAACAGTGATCTACTCTTTGCTCTGACACAAGTTGATCTTCCCTATAATGGAAGCTGACAACTGGACAACAAAAATGGATTCTACAAGAGACTGGTATTGATGAACTGGAAGAGTAAATACATGATCCCCTTTAATCAATGGTTGAAGACACAACAACACCCACATCATGTGAAAGGATTGCTTACAGATGCAGACTTTGTTTGGATAAATATATTGACACCTGGAATGAGTTTCTACAGAATACAGTAGGTTACCAAGAATCAAATATATATTAGGACAATAATATTATCCATATATCCATATAATAATCTATGAAAATGTAACTGATTATTATAGTTACTGTATTGCATTATAGCTTTTTTATTGTACTTTAGCACTTTTCATTGCTTTATTTTCTATAACTGAAATTCTTTTAATATATTACTATTTTTTTTAAAAAAGTTGTTCTTCCCTATATCCAAATGTTTTAAACATGCATGCAAAAGCACGGACCACAATTGACTGGGAGGTTCTGCTCAAACCCCACTGAAACAAAAGGAACCCACACAAGTGCCTCACGAGACCCTTGCAAAGCATCCCTTCATCTCAGAAAGGTTTGCACAGGGCAACGTCCCAGGCAGTGAATTGCGTACATAAATTCCATCCCATTACCGAGAAGGCCCTCTGCCTGGTTCCCTGTAACCTCACTTCTCACAGCGAGGGAACCACCAGAAGGCCCTTGGAGCTGGACCTCAGTGTCTGGGCTGAATGATGGGGGTAGAGACGCTCCTTCAGGTATACTGGACCGAGGCCGTTTAGGGCTTTAAAGGTCAGCACCTTTAATGCAGAATGGAGAGCGGTTATCACCATTCCAATTTGCATCCAGTTTGCACCCACAGCTCTGAATCCAGCAAGTGATATGCACACAGAAACCAGCTTCGGAAAGCCAGTGTGTCACAGTGGTTGTGTTTCAGACTGGGGTCTGGGAGTTCAAATCCCTACTCAGCCGTAAAGTTCACTGGGGCGATTTGGGGCCAGTCACATTCTCTCAGTTTAACCTACCTCACAAGCCTGTTATAAGAGTAAAACGAGGGGGAATGCTACCAACACACCAACACGGTGTTAAAGAAAATTTCAAACACTAGTGGTAATAAGAAAATCTGAATTTTAAATCCCACACACATTGATTCTGGAAATTAGCCACATACTGGTGTCTAAGGCTTTTTTGGTAATCTTTGGGTACTTCTGGAATTTGACATAGTAGTAGCTTTCGTATTCCATCAAAATAGTCTCAAGGTCAACATTGTCGCAAACTTCAAAGCGCCGCAAGCCCAGCTTCGTTTCTTGCTCCAATGCGTTTGCAGCATCGACATAACTGGGAATTACAGATTTGGGGGTTCAGTTTATTCAATTGTTATAACATTGTAAGGGAAAAAACCAAAACGTTTTATACAAAAAGAGGCGGGAAGGGAGAATGGCAACATAAAACAGGACCAGGATCATTGCATCATCACTGAAACTGTTAAGTACCGTATTTTTCGCCCTATAGGGCGCACCGGCCCATAGGGCGCACCTAGGTTTTTTTTTGGGGGGGAATAAAGAAAAAAAATGTATTTCCCCCCCCCCCCCAGGCACGGGGCTGGGGCGGAGGAAGCCCGAGCTTCCCCCGACCCCAGAACAGGCTGCTATCCGCAAGTCTTGGGCTGCTCAGCGCGCCCCAGGCTTCAGGGTGCAGGCTGCTATCCGCAAGCGTAGGGAGCCCGGCAGGAACTCACGCGGGCTCCCAAGGCTTGCGGATAGCTTCCTTGAAGCCTGGAGAGCGAGAGGGTTCGGTGCGCACCAACCCCTCTCGCTCTCCAGGCTTCAGCGAAAGCCTGCATTCGCCCCATAGGACGCAACACACATTTCCCCTTCATTTTTGGAGGGGAAAAAGTGCGTCCTATAGGGCGAAAAATACGGTACATCACCACCATCACCACCACCACTCTGATGTTGGTCTTTCCAAGTGGCTCCAACCCCCAAGCTGCCACTGGACAAACAGCTCTACCCTATAGCCACTATTTTGTGTGCACCTCCAACTGATGGCATCATAGCCTATTCCTGGAGTTACCAAAATAGTGCCCACAAGGACCATGGACCTCTCGCCTCCTGCTTTCCACCCCATCCTGATGCTGGCATTTGAAATATTTATTAGCTATACAGTGGTACCTCGTGTTACAAACGCTTCAGGTTACAGACTCCGCTAACCCAGAAATAGTACCTCGGGTTAAGAACTTTGCTTCAGGATGAGAACAGAAATTGTGCTCCAGCGATGCGGCAGCAGCGGGAGGCCCCATTAGCTAAAGTGGTGCTTCAGGTTAAGATCAGTTTCAGGTTAAGAACGGACCTCCAAAATGAATTAAGTACTTAACCTGAGGTACCACTGTATATATGTTCTTATGGAACACAAGGTCCTTTCAATGACAGTCATCATGTGATAGCAGTCAACCAAACCTCTCATCACATGGCAAACACTCCTTCCCTGAGAGTTATATTTTCAAGCAGCAGTATTACTCGTTCAATAATAATAATAATAATAATGTATTATTTGTACCTCGCCCATCCGAATGGGTTGCCCCAGCCATTCTGGGAGACTTCAAGCATATACAAAAACATTTTTAAAATTGAAACCTTAAAAAAAAACTCAATTGCACAGAAAGCAGTGATGGGCACCAACCTAGATGGCTTAAAAAGAGAATTAGACAAATTCAAGGAGGAGGGGGCTATCAATGGCTATTAACCATGATGGCTATGTTCTGCCGCCACACAGTTGGAGGAAACAATGCTTATCAATACAGTGGTACCTCAGGTTAAGAACTTAATTCGTTCTGGAGGTCCGTTCTTAACCTGAAACTGTTCTTAACCTGAAGCACCACTTTAGCTAATGGGGCTTCCCACTGCCGTTGTGCCGCTGGAGCACGATTTCTGTTCTCATCCTCAAGCAAAATTCTTAACCCGAGGTGCTATTTCTGGGTTAGCGGAGCCTGTAACCTGAAGCGTCTGTAACCCCAGGTACCACTGTACCTGTTGCTGGAAAATCATCTCCCACATTTTTACAACCCATCAGTGTGGTGACAGGTTCAACAGGCCAGCCAAACAAAGCATGTAATTAGGTCATTTGCCTGTGGAGCGTAGGAAACCCTTCTAGCTGACTAAGCAGAAAAGCTTTTCAAATATTAAGTCTTTCTCTAGGACACAAATTTACAGAGAATGCCAGCCTATAGTATACCTGGAAGAAAGCCCAGTAGAACTCTACAGGTTTTACTACGCAGCCAGAAAGGAAACAAAGTTTGCAATTATTTAGGGTTATATCTTTGCTAACCTATTTTTTTTTAATTGAACAAGAAAAACAGATCAGTAAAAACAACAGCAGCACATGGATATTTGCTGGTAAGCAAAAGAAAACATACCCTTCATCCATTAGATAATGTAAAATCAGAATGAGGAGGTTTTTTCGACGGGCTTCTGATCGCATCTCTTCCTGCAAATAAAAAGAGGAAGTTTTAGAATATGATCCTCTTGTATAAATCTACTGGATGCAGCCAGTCTTCCATCTGGCCCAGCATCCACTTCTCACAGTGGCCAACCAGATTCCTGTTGGAAACCTGCGAGAATGACCTGAGCACAAGAGCAACTCTCCCCTCCTGTGGTTTCCAGGAAAGCATTTGTTGTTGTTGTTGTTGTTTAGTTGTTTAGTTGTGTCCGACTCTTTGTGACCCCCTGGATGCCAGGCACTCCTGTCTTCCACTGCCTCCCGGTTTGGTCAAACTCATGCTGATAGCTTTGAGAACACTATCCAACCATCTCGTCCTCTGCCGTCCCCTTCTCCTTGTGCCCTCCATCTTTCCCAACATCAGGGTCTTTTGCAGGGAGTCTTCTCTTCTCATGAGGTGGCCAAAGTCTTGGAGCCTCAGCTTCACGATCTGTCCTTCTAGTGAGCACTCAGGGTTGATTTCCTTCAGAATGGATAGGTTTGATCTTCTTGCAGTCCATGGGACTCTCAAGAGTCTCCTCCAGCACCATAATTCAAAAGCATCAATTCTTCAGCGATCAGCCTTCTTTATGGTCCAGCTCTCACTTCCATACATCACTACTGGGAAAACCATAGCTTTAACTATACGGACCTTTGTTGGCAAGGTGATGTCTCTGCTTTTTAAGATGCTGTCTAGGTTTGTGAATGTTTTCTCCCAAGAAGCAGGCGTCTTTTAATTTTGTGGCTGCTGTCACCTTCTGCAGTGATCATGCAGCCCAGCAAAGCATAGCCATCACTGAATCTTTAATCAAAGTTTCCTGGAACCAGGGCCCTGTCATGTGTCCATGCAGCTTATGAGACTCTGAAGCAGCAATGGATAATTTTTTTTAGCCTGACGGACACATTCTTTGCAGGGCAATTATGGCAGGTGGGGCAATGGATGTAAATTTAACATTTGTACAGTAGACTTCTTCCTGTCCATATTCACACAACCCTCTCTATCTTCCAATCAGGCAAGGAAGAGACATTATCAGAGTTCAAGGACACATCCCACCAGTTTTACACATGCAGCTCCCATTTATAATTGATGCGGGTGGTGCTGTGGGTTAAACCACAGAGCCTAGGACTTGCTGATCAAAAGGTCGGCGGTTCGAATCCCCGCAAAGGGGTGAGCTCCCGTTGCACGGTCCCTGCTCCTGCCCACCTAGCAGTTTGAAAGCATGTCAAAAGTGCAAGTAGATAAATAGGTACTGCTCCGGTGGGAAGGTAAACGGCATTTCCGTGTGCTGCTCTGGTTTGCCAGAAGCGGCTTAGTCATGCTGGCCACATGACCCGGAAGCTGTATGCCGGCTCCCTCAGCCAATAAAGCAAGATGAGTGCCACAACCCCAGAGTCGGTCACGACTGAATCTAATGGTCAGGGGTCCCTTTACCTTTACCTTTACCCACGAAGTAAGGTTGCAGTCCTATACACCACTACTTGGGAGTAAGCCCATTAAGCGAGCAAATGTGTGCAGGATTCTATTGCAAAAGTGCAAGACTTACAGTCATTATAGTCTAAATGAAGCAAGTGTTGGCCGCTATTTGACAGTGAAAACTTCATCATTTTTTTAAATAATCATTAGCTCATCTACTGGAATCTGGCTTTTCCAGAGGAACCAGAGAGCCATCTAGTGGCCCAGGACAGAAAGCTATTTTTCCATTCTGTGCATTTTTCAAAATAAGTACTGTATTTGTCTTGTACTTTATGAAATGTGAGTAATACGGTAATTCTGAAACTATGCTAGGAGAGCTCACTAGTGTGCTGCAAAAAAAATGGCTAGCAATAAAGAAATAAGCTACCAGGCGCTCAAAGCACCCAGCCACAGAAAAGGATGCAACACCCCCAATAGTGAGCCCACCCACTCCAACCATCTGGAACTAAGGACCTGGGTTTTCAGAACAGAGGATAGGACTTCAGGTCTGGTTTTCACTTCTGCTCCTTTCCTTTTTTTTCTTGTTGAAAACAGCATCTTCAGGTATTCCAGTTGCTGGTTGTGGTCCTACCCTGTCTTTTATCTCCCCCTTTTATTCTCGCCGGAGGAACCAGCTTCATGAGTCACGGTTATAAGCCGATTTATTACAAAACTGACTAAGAATTTCTTTTTAAACAAAGATCTCTGCTTGGAATGTAGGGATAAGTGGAGATGCTTTGAAAGTGAAGCAAAACTCAGCCGTTCTCCCAGCACTGAGGCTCATCCACATGGAGACTAATCCTGTACATAAGATTTACGTTGTCTGCTTCATGTTGCATTTGTGATGTTCTATCATGTCATTGTTACTGATTGTTTGTAAGCCGCTTTGCGATGCGTGCAAATGAAAAGCAGCACAGAAATATAATTTCTTGTGCTACAAAACAAAGAAATAAAATGGGGGAAAGTGCAAAAAAGAAAGAAAGAAAGAAAGAAAGAAAGAAAGAAAGAAAGAAAGAAAGAAAGAAAGAAAGAAAGAAAGAAAAGGATGTAACAGAATCACCTGCCCTTCAAGGAGGCTGCTCATTCCATCTGTGCATGAACACGCACAGTTCCACTCATGCAGTGGGGCTCCCCCTTCCTCTCTTCCCCCTGTGTGCACCCTCAATATCTGCTCCAGATATTGAGGGTGTACAGAGGCAGCAGATGCTGAGGATATATAAAGGAGGCTGCAGGGCAGAGGAGAGGACAGAAAAGTTCTGTTGCGCAAGCAGAGGTCTGCTGCATTAGAGGAACAGCAGCTTTGGATATGACCCAATCTTTTAAATAGCTTTTACATTTAATTGCTTTTATCGTCAACGTTTTTACCGTGAAATCACTTGGAGGTATGTTATGGGAAGTGACCCATAAATAGAATCAAATATATAAAGTTGCACTCCTAGGATTTTGAGATAAAGAAGGGGCAGCTACTCCCCATTTAAAGGGACACGGGTGGCACTGAGGGTTAAACCACAGAGCCTAGGACTTGCTGATCAGAAGGTCGGCGGTTCGAATCCCTGCGACGGGGTGAGCTTCTGTTGTTTAGTCCCTGCTCCTGCCAACCTAGCAGTTCGAAAGCACGTCAAAGTGCAAGCAGATAAATAGGTACCGCTCCGGCAGGAAGGTAAACGGCATTTTCGTGCGCTGCTCTGGTTCGCCAGAAGTGGCTTAGTCATGCTGGCCACATGACCTGGAAGCTGTACACTGGCTCCCTCGGCCAATAAAGCGAGATGAGCGCCACAACCCTAGAGTCGGTCACGACTGGACCTAATGGTCAGGGGTCCCTTTACCCTTTACCTTTACTCCCCATTTAAGGAAACACACAGCCTGCCTTGTAGCCCAGATCTCTTCCATACGTGATCTGCACAATTCCTATTAATTATTCTGAGTGTTATGGGCCACTCACTTCCATCAGGATGGCTTAGCAGTTGCAAACAGAGGAGGAGGAGGAGGAGGAGGAGGAGGAGGAGGAGGAGGAGGAGGAGGAGGAGGAGGAGACTGGCTGCAAGGAATGGAAAATGGAGCTCTGCCCTTCATGACACCAGATGTTGGGGAGAAGCAGCTTTGCCAACTCTCTTGATTCCCCCTCCTGCAAAGTCACGTCAGGAATGGGGGAAGAACTGAGCAGAAGAAGGCAGCTGGAGTCTGAGGGGCAGGATATAGCCTCGTTGCCAAGACCCAGGTGCCCCCTCTGTCTGTAGCAGAGATCGGATGCACATTTGAAGCACAGCAGATCCGTAAGGCGAGAGAGTCTATCGAGTGAGCTCACTCTGCCTCACCTTTAAAAGCTTTGCAGGATGGGCATGGCAACTGTTGGGATATCTTTGTTGCTTCTATTTGGCCCTGAATCTCTTGCCATGTTTGTGTACCTTGGATCCCCTTATCGCTGCTGAGCCTGTACCGTGAATAAAGATCTCTTCTTTACTGTCATTTAAGAGCTGCTGTCATCAGGCACTGGGACAGGAGCATAACACCGAGAACAATATTTAAGGTGTTTCTTTTTAAAAAAACCAGTGCTAACGTAGACCTGCCAAAGACAGACATTGCCAATGGTTACCACAGAAGTGGTAGATCTTCTACATGTGTGAAAGAATAGAAGCACTTAACGAGCAAAACATTACTTAAAATTCAGTTTAGGTTTATAGTGATTTACGCTCGCTTCTTTAATTGGTATGTAGAATGCCACCATCTTTACAGCCATTGGTATTTCAATAGATGTTTAAGTGTTTAAAGTTTAATAAGCTCCCATTCCTAGAACAAAAAAATGGGTGTAATTAAATTTTCAATTACTATAAAGGGTTTTTGGTCCATACAATTAATAAAAGCTTAAGGCACTTAAACAGGAGCTAGTTTTAAATGCTAAAAGTGCTTCCCTAATTAGCTTCAATGCTTACAGAGTACATTATTCATTTCTTAAAATGCCACACATAGTTTTTGCTGCAGCTGCCAAAAGATGAATTAGCGTGCAATCAAAGTTTTAATATTACAATCAGATAATTCCTCAAGGTTCTTTTTTTTCTTTTAGAAGATGCTGGTGGTGCTCTGCTTATTTTAAATGAGATGAAGTTGTGATGATCAACCTGCTTTGTTCTGCATTTATCATGGCCCTTGGAGAATTTGGTGCTGCCTTCCCATCTTTAAACAGGGCTCTGGCATCCCATTAAACATCTGATTGGCCAATCCAAAAGAAAGCAAATAGCATCACATGCACTAACCATACAGTGATGTGTTAATATTCACCTACATTTTGGATGAATAGGCCCTAAAAGTTGGCCAACCTGTCTTTTATTCAAGGCAGGGGGAAAACTTTGATTATTTTAAGGTCCACACTTCTACTTGTGCATCCAAACTGCACACTAGTTTCTTTCTCTTAGACACAGTGCTTTCTCTCTTGCTCTCAATTTCATCATGCATGTAGGTCTGAGCCAATGCAACCAGACTGATGAATGCACCTATCTACTAGAGACTGTGTACAACCACAGGTAGTCCTGAAGAATGCCCACAAACTGACTGCATCAATGGGATTTTGCAGACTACCCAGTCAATATGGTTAGTCACCAATGTCAGATAATGTGGGCAGGGGGATCCTAGTCATTTCCTAGCTGATTGGAGACTGGGGATAAGGGAAGCCAGCGATTTTCATACTTAATGAACTTCAAGGAACTATTTTCACATAATTTCATCTGCTGAAAACAATAGGTTCCAAGGCATGTTCTAGAGTCTAGGCACTGATGTTGCCAACTTGGGGGCGCTATCTGCAAACCGGAGAGAAACGTTCTTGGCACCATACACATACACAGCGCACAACCAAGCACAAAGCACTACCTATCATACTGGCTGCAAGAGAACTAATTTCACCAGGGGGAATGGGCATACCTGCAGCATGTTGGCAATCTGTAGAGCTAGCAGTCAGTTCACATAAAGCTCAAGTCAGCTATTGAGCCTCAACATCTACTTGTGAAAAACAAGAGTGATCCCAGGCCCTTGAACACCTCCGCCCCAAAACAGGTCTCTGTAGCAGGGACAGGTCAGTAGCGGGGTAAGGGTGGTAAACTACCTTTCAAGGAAACTTTGCCACAAATGTCTCACTGAAGAATTCCAGTTAACAAATGACGCTGCTTAAAACCAAGTCATTTCAGCCCAACCCACAACTGGCCAAGTTATCAGGGATGTGGCCTTTTCAGTTGTGGCTCTGTGGTTGCAGAACTGGGGGGGGGGGAGAGAATCCCCTGCCCCAAATCTCTTTTTTGCAGTTTTTTAGACATGCCATGAATACCATTTTTGTCCTTCTCTGTGAGCAAGTATTACTACATCTATGTCAACTCAGATTCTGTTTTAATATCTTTCTGATACCAGCTAAACCAGGTGAGCATAACCTATGGGTCTCAAACCCTTGGGGAGTTAGGGACTTCCCCTAAAGACTGGCTCCAGCAGATTGAGTGGATGAGGCCAACAGTGCGCCCAATTGTCAAGAAGGCAGTTTCTGTGTGTGCTGTAGAGAGGAAAGTGAGGGGCAGAAGGGTCTCCTCAACCTGGGGAGGTAAGAAAAGGAAAACTCTGATCCTAAACCTCCACTACCTTGTGAGATAGCTTTGTGAGAAGAAAAGGATGAGTAGCAAACCCTACGCAAATCCGGAGTGGAGTCCCTAACTAGCCATGTGCTGAATCTCAGCCTAAGGAAGAATGCCCGGCAGCTGCTCTCAGGAACAGGCTGCTTATACCTGCTGGCTTGGGCAGAGGGGGTTTAAAGGGAGGGTGAATCCTGGCAACGTCCAGCCATGGAAAGTTTCCTTGCCGTGTTATGTAATGCTCTCCCTTGGGTGCCTCTGGGGATAAGGCAGCAAAGAGGGAGTCCGGAGCAAGGCCCATTGTGCTCAGAACAGGGAAAGGGCACCAGATCCCAGCAAGGGGAGGCATGGCCAGATTAGCATGGCTGAGATGTTGTCCTGCTGTGTGGTAGGATAACCAGGTGAGGGCTGTCGGGATCTCTGCTTGACCAAGCTGGTAAACTTCATTTTGCTCCAGCCGAGTCCTTCGGAATCGCCTCCCGACATGATTAACGACCTGAGCCTTTGATGAGGCCTCAGGCACATTCCCATCCAGCAGAGAATCAAAGCAGCACATGGAAGTGATGAGATTTATGGCTACATGGCTAAAGAGTTTTATTTCTCGCTACGCAGACAGAAAAGAAACAGCCTCTCTCTATGAAAGCAGAGAGCAACTGAACAACAAAGGAACAAAGGAACAGGAAACCAGTAGTCACATCCGTCTCCCGTGAGACTTCCAACAGCCTGGACTGTCTCTGGAATGTGTGGAATGTAAACAGAGTCTTGTGACTCCAAAGCACTGCTCAGTGGCAAACAGAAACTAACAAAGGCAGCTGATGGGTCTTAAACCCTCGGTGAGTTAGGGACTTTCTCTGCATGTGAAGACAGGCTATGGCGGATCAAGCGGATGAGACCAATAGTAGGTCCAATGGTCAAGAAGGTGGTTTCTGAACGTGCTGTAGAAGGAAGTGTGGGGCAGAAGGGGCTCCTCAACCTGGGAAGGTGGCTCACCTTGAAGAAGGAAAACTCTGATCCTAAACCTCCACTGCCTTGTGGGACATCTTTGGGAGAAGGGAGTAAACCCTACACAAATCTGAAGCGGAGTCCCTGAAACAGTTGGATGGCGCCTTATATGCCTGTTAACACCTCCTTTCAGCAACTCCTGCAGCCAAGGTGGTGCCAAATATATTGCTCTGCTTTTCTTTGGCCCACATCAGTGAGCCTGAGAGGGAGGTCTTGTTGTCTGGGCAGCCCAGGACCTCTAGACACATTGTCCAGGCTTATGTCCTAGGGAGGTCCCTTTGGTGCTGCTAACGCAGTGGTTTGGCTTTACCCCTGGAGGCACACTCCATTGTCTCTTGAGACAGACAGATGCCAATTCTTATTTTGTTACTGATATTACAAGTCACCAGGATTTTGGGGGGGGGGGGGGGCTGTAGCTCAATGGCACAGTATCTGCTCTGCATGCAGAACACCCCAGGTTCAATTTCCAATGGCATCTCCAGGTACAGCTGTGAGTGAAACCTGTCCAAAACCCTGGAAAACTGCTGCCAGCCAGTGTTGACAATGAATTAGATAATTGAACCAATGATCCAATTCACTATAAGGAAGCTTTCTGCATTGCTATTTAGGGGAAAGGTAGTGACGCACTGGCAGAACATCTGCTTTGCATGCAGAAGGCCCCAGATTCAATCCCTGCAACTCCAGGTAGGACTGGGAGGGAACCCTGTCCATAGCTGTCAATGATTCCCTTTTTTTAAGGGAAATTTCCTTATTCCGAATAGGATTCCTCGCAAGAAAAGGGAAAAGTTGACAGCTATGACCCTGTCTGAAATCCTGGTGAGCCATAGTCAGCCAGTGTAAACAATACTGAACTAGGTGTGTCAATGGTCTCACTCAGTGTAAGGCAGCGTCTTATGTTCCTATAGATTTTACCCTGAAAGGCAGGAGTGTGAATCAGTAAAGCGAAAGATTTAATGAAGCATGCATTCTGCCACAGACAGACGATTAATCTGAATGTTGGAAGATTAAAGTTAATGAAATAGTTTTTTCACACAGTGCATTAAACTATGGAACTCACTCCTACAGAGGCAGCGACAGCCACCAACTTGGATGGCTTTAAGAAGACGAGACAAATCCATGGAAGAGAGGGCTATTGATAGCTACAAGCCACAATGGCTACACTCTGGGAGAGTTGCTCATGTGCATCTGGTTCTTGCTAGTTTCCCAAAGGCATCCAGTCAGCCGCTACAAGAACAAGATCTTAGACTAAGTTGGGCCCCTTGCCTGATCCAGCTGGGCTCTTCTTATTTTCTTATGTTCTTATAGCAACGTCCCCTAGGAAAGACCCTCCTGGCTTGGCCTCCCCTCTCCCCCTTGCAAGAATGCAGAAATGATGTTATTTTGATTATTGAGAGCTGCTTTGAGCTCAGCATTTGCCACTGGAAAAGCAGAATACCATTTATTAAAACCACTCCTGTTTCATCATCACCTTTTCTCCTCCCATTAACGTTGATTATATTATTATTAATAATAATAATATAAATTAATAATAACCCTTCATCTGAAGATCCCAGGACGGTTTAAATATTTTATACATTTATATATGCATTTAAACAGCTTGAATAATTATAAGTTTGTGTGTGTGTGTGTGTGTGTGTGTGTGTGTGTATTATTCAGGCTGCTTAAACGTCAATTTGGCCAACACCCAAAAACTTTTACTCCCTCTTGAAATTCAAGAAACCATCCATCCTGGGGCAGCATTACTGCGCGTGCGCGTTCCAGTTCACCTGACGCATGCGCAGAAACAAATCGCTGGGGGTTACCATAGTAACGGGGGGAAGCGAAACACAACGACGGCTACTCTTCCACTCACCGCCTCTTTGGCCTGATAAGTAGATTTCAACGTTTGGTAGGTTAGCTCCATCTCGTACGCGAGATAAAAATCCCTCTTATTCTCCTTTCGGGGCTTTATGAGGCAACACACGAAGCTCCGCGGCCTCGGCGGCGGCTTTCCCGAGGTGTAAAGAGTACAACCAATCAGTACCCTGGAACATACCACGGCTCAGCCAATAAGAGGCAGGAGGGCGGGATGTGGAGGGCGGGATGGAAAAACTGACCAATCATGAGTTAAGCAAGGTTGGAAGGCAGAGAGGGAGCATTTAAAGCGCATGATTTCCCTGCAAAGAATCATGGGAATTGTAGTTCGTTAAGGGTGCTGAGAATTGTAGCTCTGCGAGGGGGCAAAGCTATAGAAAGTCCAGGATTTTCTTTATTTGGGAAGAGGGAGTTGTGTGCTTTTAAATGCACATTTAATGTTCCTTAAATGTAAGCTTAAACACGACTCTACAGTGTGATGCAGCAGTAAAAAAAGAAGTAAAATAAAACTTCAATACTTCTTTTCTAGGCAGCGACGACAGAAGTATAGTGTCCAGATCAAGGGAAGTAATGTTGTTGTTGTTTAGTTGTTTAGTCGTGTCCGACTCTTCGTGACCCCGTGGACCAGAGCACGCCAGGCACTCCTGCCTTCCACTGCCTCCCGCAGTTTGGTCAAACTCCTGCTGGTAGCTTCGAGAACACTGTCCAATCATCTCATCCTTTGTCGTCCCCTTCTCCTTGTGCCCTCCATCTTTCCCAACATCGGGGTCTTTTCCAGGGAGTCTTCTCTTCTCATGAGATGGCCAAAGTCTTGGAGCCTCAGCTTCACGATCTGTCCTTCCAGGGCTGATTTCCTTCAGAATGAATCGGTTTGATCTTCTTGCAGTCCATGGGACTCTCAAGAGTCTCCTCCAGCCCCATAATTCAAAAGCATCCATTCTTCGGCGATCAGCCTTCTTTATGGTCCAGCTCTCACTTCCATACATCACTACTGGGAAAACTATCGCTTTAACTATACGGACCTTTGTCGGCAAGGTGATGTCTCTGCTTTTTAAATAGTCCCGCTCTATTCTGCCTTGGTCAGACAACACCTGGAATACTATGCTGGGCACCTCAATTTAAGAAGGATTGGAAATTGGAACATGTGCAGAGAAGGGCAAACAAGGTGATGAAGGGTCTGGAAACTAAGCCTTATGAGGAACAGTTGAAGGAGCTGTGTATGTTTAGCCTGGAAAAGAGGAGGCTGAGAGGAGATATGATAGCCATCTTCAAATATCTTAAGGGCTGTCACAGGGAAGAGGGAGCAAACTTGTTTCCTTTGTGCTCTGGAGGGTAGGACCTAAAGCAAGGGCTTCAAGTTAAAGAAAGGTGATTCAAACACAACATCAGGAAGAACTTTCTGATCGTAAGAGCTGTTCAACAGTGGAATGGACTTCCTCCGGAGGTTATAGACTCTCCTTCATTGCAGGTTTTTAAGCAGAAGCCATCAGTCATGTATGATCTAGCTGAAATCATACATGCCGGCTTCCAACTCTATAGTTCTATGATTCTGTGCTCTACTCCATGAGTAGGCAAACTAAGGCCTGGGGGACCAGATCCGGCCCAATCGCCTTCTAAATCCTGAGCACACTATCAATATGTGTAAGAGATTCAGGAACTAAGTATTTACCATCTCAAAGGAATGGCCAGGCTACCCAGAAAAGGCAATCAGATAAGGCATTATCAGGTATCCTGGCAGACAGGAGAGGAGCAACACACTCAACTTTCTGCTGGGAACCACCTCCTTCCATGATGTATGTATGATGTTTTGGTGGGTGGTCTTGAGCTACAAGGTAGGCAATATCAAAAGTCTATACAGTGGTACCTCGGGTTACATACGCTTCAGGTTACACACTCCGCTAACCCAGAAACAGTGCTTCAGGTTAAGAACTTTGCTTCAGGATAAGAACAGAAATCGGGCTCCGGCAACGCGGCGGCAGCAGGAGGCCCCATTAGCTAAAGTGGTGCTTCAGGTTAAGAACAGTTTCAGGTTAAGAACGGACCTCCGGAACGAATTAAGTACTTAACCCGAGGTACCACTGTATAAGAGCTTGTGCACCAATGTTCTGGGTTCCTCTCCTCCATCCCTGCATGGGGGGAGCGGGGGACCCTGTTGCAACAGTTTAATAAAGATCAGGCTTACTAGCTGCTTTGCTTCTCAATATTCTCTGGCTGGTCTCTGTATTTTTCTCCTAGCGATAGAGAACCTACATAAGGACTCTATACGGGCTGTTGGATACCCATAAGGGAAAAAGGAGCAGTTTTTTCTTATAACACCTTTGTACCTGCATTATTAGGCAAAAGCAAACATTAGGCAGTAATTCTAAGCATGCTTACTGGGCGGGGCTCAACTGGCACTTACTTCTGAGTATACATGTTACTTAGGTTTGTACTTAGCTAATCATATGATATCTATAATTTAGGTTGCTGCTCCATTCCAAATAGGACATCATATTGAAAATATGACAGGCAGTTAATGTTCCCTACAAATTACATAGTATCCGAATACACATAATACATTACGGTGTGGTGTAGTGGTTAAGAGCGGTAGTCTCGTAATCTGGGGAACCGGGTTCGCGTCTCCGCTCCTCCACATGCAGCTGCTGGGTGACCTTGGGCTAGTCACACTTCTTTGAAGTCTCTCAGCCTCACTCACCTCACAGGGTGTTTGTTGTGGGGGAGGAAGGGAAAGGAGAATATTACCCGCTTTGAGACTCCTTAAGGGGAGTGAAAGGCGGGATATCAAATCCAAACTCTTCTTCTACTACTACTTAATTAAGCCTCATGGCAAGTCATGCCAAATTTTAATCAAGAGCCACCTGAAACAACTCAAGGAATAAAATCTTTAAATAGTTAACACCTGCAAGTGCATATTTAGTGGTCAACAGGCTGGGAAGGTTTGCCTTCAGTTTCCAAAAAATCTGATCAGAGGTTTTTGAGAAACGAGGTTTGTATTCTCTCTTTCCAATGGTAATTCATACCTGGGAGTCTCTGCTACTTGTTTAATGGCTCCTTCCCAGAGAAAATTGAGGAAGGCTGTTAGGGGTGATGCCCTTTCTTTAACTGTTTTTTCTTCCAACTCCAGGTCTACTGAAACAAAAAGGACGAGAAGAAAGATAAATGAAGAAATCCCTGGAAGGTTAAGGCAGTGTTTCAGAATATTAAAAGGTAGTAGTAAAAGAAAAGGCTGCTAAAGCCACTTACATTTGAGGTGAGCGAAAACAATAGCTACAAAATCTTATACAGATGTAAAGAAGAGTAATGGAAAACTCGAAATATAATTGTGTATAATTGTGGCATGTAACCTTTGAGGGGGGTACTATAAAACTAATTGTGGTTGAATCCTGTGCACTCTTCTTACCTGTGAGTAAACTCTGTTGTGCCTACTCCCGTTTGCTCTGCATCCAGTACAGTCCCCAGCTGATTTGAGAAGCGATGTATGCACAATGTTAGCCAAAATTCCCTATTTCAGCTTTCCTTTCTTATGAAATAATATGCATTGGTGCATTACCCCCACCAAAAAAATCAGCTTTGATCTATATTGAGATAAAGTTGCGCTTTAAGCTGGTAATGTGTGCACAATGCACAACCACAGTGGAATTTACTTTGGAGTAATTTCCAAAGAGGGGAAGAGGTTTCTGTTGAAAAGTTGGCACAGAAGTAGATAAGAAGGGGTGCTGGGGATTGTTTATTAAGATACTCTTACTTTATTGGGATTTCAAGGTTTTGCATTGCTTGAGTTTTAGTATTTGCTTGTGGGAGATTGGAAGTTATTTTGGTGTTTTAGTAGAAAAAGTTTTACTCAGAGTAAACCCATTTAAACGAATGGATTTTAGTCACGTCCATCACTTTCAGTGGGTCTACTCTGAGTATGACAACCAATGAATGCAGCCTCTGAAGCTACTCAGGGAAAGGGGTTACTAGGGTCAAAGTACCCTGAAAATTTCAGTTTGCTACTCTGTTGCAATACAAGAAAAAGGGAAATGTTTTGTTAACTAAGTCATTGTATGATGATGTCATTATGAATCAATTATGTGTCCAGGTTGAGAAAACTACAGTGTCATAATAAGTCCAGGTTCTTGGAAAACCTGAACTATGGAAGGATAAATAAATAGTATAGATCAGGAATATTTATGTGACTGTATGTGATTTTCATACTGCTCTTCATGCATTGTTTAACTGGTGTGTATATATAGAGCCTTGTCTGAAGAACCGGTATGGTATACAGTGCTCCCTTGGTTCTCAAACTTAATCCGTTCCGGAAGTCCATTCCAAAACCAAAGCGTTCCAAAACCAAGGTGCACTTTCCCATAGAAAGTAACATAAAATGGATTAATCCGTTCTAGACTTTTAAAAACAACCCCTAAAACAGCAATTTAAAATGAATTTTACTATCTAACGAGACCATTGATCCATAAAATGAAAGCAATAAACAATGTACTGCAGTCACACAATCAATCAGTAGCTGCTGAACTGGGTTCCACATACAGTCATACCTCGGGTTGCAGACACTTCAGGTTGCGCCGAAACCCAGTAGTACCGGAATGGGTTACTTTGGGGTTTTGCAGTTCGCACATGCGCAGAAGTGCTAAATCGCACTTTGTGCATGTGCAGAAGCACCAAATCGCAACCCATGCGTGCGTAGATGCGCCGCTGCGGGTTGTGAATGCTGCGGTTTGCGAATGTGCATCCCGCACAGATCATGTTTGCAATCAGAGAGTCCACTGTAGTCACAAAAACAAACAAAAAAGAGCCACAAAAACGCAAAATAAATAGCAAAAACAGTCAGACCTCAGCGTGGCACTCAAATCGGAAGCATGGCATTCAAAATGGAAGCGTGGCACTCAAATTGGAAGTGTAACACTCAAAAGTGAGCATGTTCAGCTTCCAAAAAAAATTTGCAAACCAGAACACTTATTTCCAGATTTGCAGTGTTTGGGTTCCAAGTTGTTTGAGTACCAAGGCGTTTGAGAACCAGGGTACCACTGTACTAGATATTGTCAAATCTGGTCCATAATTCCTGTTCAGGAAAGATCACAAGGTGACCTTTAGCCACTCTCAGTAATATCTCTGGGCATCATGGGGTTGTTGGCTGGGTGTGGGAGACACCCAGACTTGTTTACTGGAAAAGTGGGGTTTTAAAGAAAAAAAATATGCTTCTTTGCATCTTAATGATGATTTGGAATGAATAATTATCATGTGGCTCCTGTTTCCATGACTATATTTTTCCTATGGCTGTTGTAGACTTGCTTCTAAGGAAGTGTGCATAGGACTGCAGTATTCTAGTCTTAATATGTAAAACTGAAAATCTGTTTCCACTTAAAAAAGAAAGACCTTGTACAGTAATTAAAAAGATAACAGCTTCAAAATGTGACCTGGCAGTAATTCTGCATTCATTGCCATGAAGAATAAAATCTGTTTTTATTCTTTGTCTCGTTTAAGCTGAAAAGTGCCTATGTTATGTATTTGGTTTATGTGTTTATTCTTCATAGTAACCAATAATTACCACCATCCTCCACTGTTTCCTTATTCATTAGAATCCCAGTTTCTGAAAACGCCCATATGTTTCAACAATATTTGAGGGGCAGGAAACCATTGCCTTTAAAATCCCCGGAATCAGCTTTAGGGCCACTTCAAATAATTTTGATTTTCCGCATAGGGAGATTCCCAAAACACAGTGACATCATTGTCGCTCTACACAGCTGCAAGAACAAAAGCTCTTTCCAGCTGGGTCCAAGGACATGAGTGCTAGGTCTTCCCAAACTCATGTGGGAATAGCAGTTAGTGTTCTTGCCACTGAACAGAGCCCCAGGCATGCGCGGCTGCCCATGGACATGATATTACATAAGTATATGGCTATGTACACATTAGTGGCTAGAAACACAGCAAGGCAGCATTTCAAGCTCCTTTTTTATAGAATCATAAGAGTTGGAAGGAACCCCAGGGGTCATCTAGTCCAATCGCTTGCAATGTATGAATTGCATATATTTAAGAGTTCCCATATAGGGATGCGGGTGGCGCTGTGGGTTAAACCACAGAGCCTAGGGCTTGCTGATCAGAAGGTCGGCAGTTCAAATCCCCGTGACGGGGTGAGCTCCCGTTGCTTGGTCCCTGCTCCTGCCAACCTAGCAGTTCGAAAGCACGTCAAAGTGCAAGTAGATCAATAGGTACCACTCCGGCGGGAAGGTAAACGGCATTTCTGTGCGCTGCTCTGGTTCGCCAGAAGCGGCTTAGTCAGGCTGGCCACATGACCAAGCTGTACGCCGGCTCCCTCGGCCAATAAAGCGAGATGAGCGCCACAACCCTAGAATCGGCCACGACTGGACCTAATGGTCAGGGGTTCCTTTACCTTTTTAAGAGTTCCCATATTTTGGGGAGGGAAGTAGCGAGGAAGGAAGAGTTTACCAAATCAACCCAGAAGAATTGAGGGGTGTGATGGTTAGCAAAGAGCAAATCGGCTTCAAGGGGGAAGAATGTGAGACAAAACACAGATTTGTGTATCCCGCTATTTTGACCATAACTCTGTTGTTGAGAAAAAAGTAATCTTGTGTCATCTCGAAGGCAGACTGTATACCTTTAAAACACAGTCAAAGCACATTACCCTCCCTCCAATGACGATGATATAATAATAACATATAGCTTAAAGTCTGTTAATGTTTTTTTTTAATGACTGGGATCCCCCCAAATGTTTTCAGCTGTTCATATTTTGTCTTTAAGTCGCCTTGAGTATCTGTTAGGGGAGAAATGATGGGTATAAATAAATTATTGCTAACTTTTAATATTCTGGACACTGTAGTTGCTGGGAAAGTAACGCTGTGAGGGGGTGAACTGCAGTGCCCAATTTTGGAAGAATGTGCTTTGAATAGGATTACTGTAACAATTTGTATAATGTGTAAATCTATCTACCGGTAGTTTTGATTCTATATTTAATTGCTTTTTAATTGTGAGTTCTGTTTCTAGCGGTTCCTATATTTTTTGTATGTAAACCGCCTTGAGTCCCTAGCAGGGAAAAAGGCGGGGTATAAATAAATATACTATGCAACAACCACCAACTTATGCGCATGTGCCACAACTTGTGATTGATTATGTGGGGAGTGGCTTATCTGCCCCCCCTATTTTATTTGAATTCACGCCATAGCTGTCAACCTTCCCTTTTTTTGTGGGAAATTCCCTTATTCCAGTGCCATTTCCCACTGCTTCCTGCTGCTATCCCGGATTGTTAGATATCCCGTAGACTGTCCCTGGGACAGGTGAGGCTGCTGATCCCTTATTTTCAAATCTGAAAGATGACAGCTATGGTTCACACCCCTGATAACAACACTGTTGATAATTCTGGGTGCTTGGTTCTCAAATGCCTTGGTTCTCAAACTCCGAAAACTCAGAAGTGTTCTGGTTTTTGAACATTTTTCGGAAGCTGAACACCCGATGCGGCTGTCGGCTATTGTTTCCAGGGCACCTGCACCAATCAGAAACTGTGCCTTGGTTTTTGAACATTTTGGAAGTCAAACGGACTTCTGCAATGGATTAAGTTTGGTGCTTTTGTTTTTGCTATTTATATTGCGTTTTTGTTTTTGAGGCTTTTTCAATTGTTTTTGTGACTGTGTGGAACCCAGTTCAGCTACTGATTGATTGATTGATTGATTATGTGACTGCGGAAATGGATGAAAGCCCTCCATCCAAACTATGACTATCACCAGTCCAGGTAAGAAAAAAAAAATATTAAAAAAAAAATCATCTACAATACAGTGGTACCTCCAGTGGAGTAGCGTGGGTTGTCAGCACCCGGGGCAAGGCAAGTAATTTGCGCCCCCTAACCCGTGGATTTGCGCCCCCTAACCCGTGGATTTGCCCTAACCCCAGATGTTGCGCCCGGTGCGGCCGGCCCCCCTTGCACCCCCCACGCTACGCCACTGGGTACCTCTGGTTACGTACTTAATTCGTTCTGGAGGTCTGTTCTTAACCTGAACTGTTCTTAACCTGAAGCTCCAGTTTAGCTAATGAGGCCTCCCGCTGCCGCCGCTGCGCAATTTCTGTTCTCATCCTGAAGCAAAGGTACGATTTCTGGGTTAGCGAAGTCTGTAACCTGAAGCGTATGTAACCCGAGCTACTGATAAAAGAAGCACTGGGTTGAGAAGCTTTCAATGCTGATTCAAAACATTTAGCACAGGCTCATGTCTTATTCCTTCATTGCCAACAAATTGTACTGTACTGTCTTATTTTATAGTACGGTACATTGATTTCATTTTATGCTTTCATTTTATGCATCAATGGTCTCGTTAGATAGTATAATTCATGTTCAATTGCTGTTTTAGAGGTTGTTTTTACAAGTCTGGAGCGGATTAATCCATTTTGCATTACTTTCTATGGGAAAGCACGCCTTGCTTTTGGAACGGTTTGGTTCCGGAAGGGATTAAGTTTGAGAACCAAGGCACCACTGTAAGAGTTTCGCTGCTGTGAGGGAAGCCCCTCCGTGAGGGGCTGAACTACAGCGCCCAGAAACCTTTGCGAGGACGTGCTTCGAACGGGGCTTTTACCCGGCGGGTTCTCCCAACTAGCATCAGAGGGGTTGAAGGACGGGCCTTGCGCGCCCCCCCCCTCCCCACGCAGAGAAGTGGACTCGGCGAAACGGGCGGGAAACCAGGCTTGTGTAATAATAACGCACCGCGATTCCCCCTCAGAACCTCGCCCCCTCCCCAACCATCACAGCAGGAGGGGCGTGGCCCTGCCGAGGCCCCGCCTCCCACGTCACGCGCCGGCCGTCGTGCCGCCCGAGGAGGAGTGGGGGCCGCTCGGAGCGTGCAGGATGGTGGCGGCGGCGGCGGCGGCCGAGGCTGAGCCAGGCGGCGGGTAGAAAATGGCGGATTTCGAGGAGCTGAGGGTGAGGAGAAGCCGATGGCGGCGGCGGCGGCGGCGGCGAGGTTGGCGGCGCGCTCCCCGCGGCCTTTCTCTCAAGGCCGACACTTCCCGGTCCTTGAAGGGCTTAGGCCGCCCTCCCGGCCGGCGAGCATCCTCCCTCCGTCCCCCGGGACCGCCTCTCTCCCTCCCCTTCCCCACGCGGGAGGAGGTGGCCCTTGGTCCGCGCCGGCCTCCCTTTCCTCGGGTCATTTCCACGCAGCGTCCCCGTTAACCGGCCCGTGAGGAGGCGCCTCCCGTCGCCTCAGCGGACAGTTAACGGCTCGCAAGTCGCGGCGGGAAAGGGCAGCTGCCGGTTCCTCAGGCGGGCTGAGGAAAGCGTAGTGAGTGAAGGGGCTTGGGGGAGGCTCGCGCCTTTTTCTTCCTCGGAATCCGGTTTCACTCCCGTTTCTTCCCCTCCCCCAGTTTTTGTAGCCTACATAGCTCCCCCCCCCTTAAAATAAGTCCTTTTTTTTTTAACGATCTGCCTGGGTTTTTGTTTCCCCGTTTTATTTCAAAGCGCACCCCCCCCCTCTAATCCTCCCTCTCCTGCTTAAGCCTCTTTGTCTCCTCTGCGAACGACCCCGACTCAAGAGAGCATCCTGCGAGGAGCCGGGTTCGCATGCTTCGCTCGCAGGCAACCCCCATCTCTGGGCACAACAAAGCGCGCCTTTGGGTCTCGAAGCCACTCGTGGTTTCCCCCTGATCGCTCATGTGGTTTCATGTTTCTCTCTTCCACCCTTCCCTTCGGCATCTCTTTCTCTCTCGACACTTTCCAAGGTTTGGTTGGCGCCCGATCGCCGAAATCACGGCCCCCTTCCATCTTTGCATCTCTCCTCCTCCCCAGCTCCTTTGAATGTAGCTCCTCTCCCGCTGCATTTATTTATTTTTTCTTCATGTGACAGGGTTTGCAGTGGCTCTTTCTTCACCCTCTCAGATCTGCTTGTTCCTATCCTTGAATTTTGTCCTTGCAAAGCTGTTCCTCTTCTCCTGTGAATACTGTTTTTCTTCCTCACCTTGACATTTCATGTAGGTACAGTAGATCTTTTTTTAATCCCACATTTCAGGGTCAGACTATTATATGAACATCCCTCATTAATACTCTACTGTATTGCCTTTTTTTCTTTTCTAAATGTCCATTCGCCCCTTTAATTCCTTCTACGTTTGGCAACCACTTGAGCCAAGCTCAAGATCTGTTGCAAGCACTCTAAACCACTGCACTTTCTGCTTTTTCTTTTTCTGTGCCATCCTCCCATTCATCCATTTCCCACCCTTTCCAAATATTTCTTGCCTGCTTTTGTTTTCCTAGAAAAATTGGCTCTGCATACAGCACCAGATCCCATGCTGGTCTTCAGCTACTAAGCTATTATATTTATTAGTGTAAAAGCATCAATACTTCATAAGGACTTGCATCTAGGTAAAAATATATAGCACTGGGCTGTTGTGTTTGTTTATATTTTGGGGACCCATGACCACAAGATATTTTTCTCAACAAGTAAGAAAGCCTTCAGTAATTTGCTGTTATTTATATTATTCATTTATTTTATAAAAAAATATACTAATAGGTTCCCATAAAACATCCAGAAGCAATTTAACAATAAAAATGTACATATATATTCAATCCAATACAGATACAACTGGGAGGAAAAAAACTTCATTCAAGATATTTATTGGAGTGTAAATTACTCAATAGGCAACGAAAAGACAGCAAAGAACCTAGATAATGGGAGGGAGTTCTAAATGGTATGTGCCACCATACTAAATGTTCTATTCTGACACTGTACAGAATGGGCCTCCTGATGGGATGGTATCTTGAAGAGTTCCTCTCCTACAGAGCAAATTACTGGTTGGGTATATAAGAGGTGAGGTGATCTTTTAAGTATGTTGATCACATAGGACTTGTACACCAGCCTGGTAGCTAACTGTCAGCCAGTGCTTTCAGCAGTGACATAAAATGATGGTAATATTCTACCCCAGGGAGCAGTGGAGCAACCTTGGGGCCAGTCCACGTAGGGTACACTGCAGCAGTCCAGTCTCGAGCTTACCAGCACATGGATGGCAACGATCAGGCTGTCCTGGTCCAGAAGCAGCCATAGCTGTCTTCGTCACCTGAAGCTGGTAGAAGGCAGTTCTAGCAACTCAGGCTACCTGGTCTGCTAGTGACAAGAGATGGATCCAGGAGTACCCTCCAGACTTTGACCTGATGTCGTCCAAAACAGGCAATTGGTTACCTATAATTTAGGAGTTTGAGGGACAAAATAACACACATGGATTGTGGCAGGATCCTAAGTTAAACCTCATTAAAATGTATTTTGGATCTTATACCACATATGACTGAATAAATTTTATCTGGATTTGTTTCTTGAGCTGGAGTAGACTGAATTGGAGAAACTGTTATTATAAATACTTATTTTAGCATACTTATTTTTTAAAAAAGCGTTGAATGAAAAATAGTAAAGGTAAAGGGACCCCTGACCATTAGGTCCAGTCGTGGCGGACTCTGGGGTTGCGGCGCTCATCTCGCTTTATTGGCCAAGGGAGCCGGCGTACAGCTTCCGGGTCATGTGGCCAGCATGACTGAACCGCTTCTGGCGAACCAGAGCAGCGCATAGAAATGCTGTTTACCTTCCCGCCGGAGCAGTACCTATTTATCTACTTGCACTTTGACGTGCTTTCGAACTGCTAGGTTGGCAGGAGCAGGGACTGAGCAACGGGAGCTCACCCTGTCGCGGGGATTCGAACCGCTGATCATCGGCAAGTCCTAGGCTCTGTGGTTTAACCCACAGCGCCCCCTGGTCCCTGAATAAAAAATAGTTTGCACTAAATTTGTATATATATAAGTGGGGCATGGGGTGGGGAGAGAAAGAAGCATAAGGATGATTTGAAAGACCTTTTTTCTTGCATCGGATAGTTTCCCTGCCCTTGAAAATTTCATTGTCTGTATTTAAAGTTTGCTAAGATATACCTGATGAAACGTTAGTATTTGAGGTGCAGTTTTTGGAAATTTTAAGATTAGGCTAATCTAAGAAACTTCAGAAAGAATGTAAAGGGTATAGATACAATACAATTCTGCCTATATGTGCCATTGCTTTTATTTGTTGTCTGAAAATTCTATCAAGTGATTTCTTCCCCTTCTGAAATATGTATCCCACAGAGCTGTAATATGCAAAACATTTCATTGATTCAGATTTATTCTGTTGATTGTGTCAACTATGTCAGCACCAGTTTATTTTAACAGCAGAAGTTCTTAGAAGCATGGAAGGAGGTGATAAATTCTGCACTTCATTGCTTGTGTTTGCCTCTTCATAGTTACTGATTAGCACTCCACTTCATAGTATTTTGTTGAAGTACCACCCTTCCTGTGATATTCTGTATATTTTAATATATATATATATTATAAAACATGTTTAGTTGTTATAAATGATTCATTTTTTGTGTTTAGCTTGTTTCTATTTTAGCTGTAAGCTGCCTTGAGTTCCTATCAGGGAAGAAGGTGGGATATACTAACAACAACAGTTCCTTACATTGGGGAAATACCTTGCCTTCTCCTCTGTAAATTAAGCTGATTTTTTTACCTATTCAGCAGTAACTGACCATATAAATACCTCACTTATTTTTGGCTGGTGGAGGTCAGAAGAAGGCTGGGCTGCAGAGTGATGTTCTCAGATTGCAGACGTTTTCAGATTCACCCTCTTGTATATTGAAGCAAATTATGTATTCTCTGCGCACTTTGTACATGTTTTAAGACAAAAGATAACATGTCTTGCAGAATAGTCAGCATATTTGTACTGATGCACCTGAGGGTTACAGCTGCTAATAACAGTGTTGCTGGGAACGAGTGTCAAAAATGTTTTTGTTGCATAAGGGGAAAATAAAAACTCCTGTTGGAGATAAGTGGTTAATGTTTGCTATCCAAAACTGTGCATTTGTACAAACATGTCTCTGAAAACAGTCTTGTGCTTATCTGAGCATTCCTTGTATCCCACAGGAACTTTCATTAGTGACATTGTACTGTGTGAGTAATGCTGAATTATCTTCACTTCAAGGACTTGATTCTGAGCTCTGTATTTCTTTTTGATTTTAAGGGATTTAATCTTTGTACAGTAGTGCCTTAGTTTACAAACAGTCTGGTTTGCTTACGTTTTGGATTACGAACACGTCAAACCTGGAAGTGCGTGTCCCAGTTTGCAAACTTTTTTTGGATTACAACCCCCCCCCCTTTTGGGGGGGATTACGAATAAAGTTGACAGTGAAGAGGAAGGTTGATAGTGACCTACATGTTTCCTCTTGCACCACAGTTCTGTATAGTATTGATTAGTGTTAGAAATGAGCTAGAAGTCCAGCGTGTTTTGCAACTGGTGCAGATCCAATTGCGACCATGTGGAGATTTCTAGATGCCAGGTTGGCAACTGACATCTCCATCTGGCTGGTCTCTCTAGCTTTGTAAAACAGGTAAGCAGAAGAGCTTATTTATTGCATTTCTCTCCCAGTTTTTTCTCCAAGGACTATATAGTTCACTCCCCATCTCCGTTAATCCCTACAACAACCCTATGAGGTGAGTTAAGAGGTTGTGGCTGGGCCAAGGTCACCCAGTGAGCTTCAGGACTTAGTAGGGATTTGAACCCTGATCTCCCAGGTCCTAGTCTGACACTCAACTACTACACTACCCAGGCTACCCAGAGTGCTTTTGCTGTGGAGCAGCTCTATATAAATTAAGTGAGTAAATAAATGTGGGGAAAGCAAAATGTCACTTAGAGAAGGATCTGAAATATTTTCCAAGAAGCAGTTTAATGTGTTGTAAACTGCTTTGAGATTTTTTCTGTAAATTATAAAGTGGTATAGAAATCGTATTAATAATAAAACACACAGGGAGGGATGGCGTCTAGAAATTCTGTTGTGTTGACTTCAGCTTAGGTTTAAGGTGCCATTTGGCAATCATATGTATCTGAATTTCTAACACTAGTTTTGCTGATGTGGGCATACTCACAGCCTTCCATACGCATAACTTTTGTTTGGACTTAATATTTACCTCTTGCATGCTAGTGTCTTTCTGTAATGCCTACTTCAGGTTCATTTTTAGTAATGCTTCATTTTATTTTTCTACTAAGTGTTCTGCAACTGTAAGAACTATAATATGGCATGTATATAACATGCATACAATAAGTGTAGCATAGCATGTAAAATTTCCAAATCTTCCTTAAAAGGCATTTCTTTCTTACTAAAATTGTTCCCTGGGCATCTTATGCAAGAGCTTTACTGTACTAAACAAGGCAGTTCCTGCCTGCAGGTTTACAACCTTAAAGGCACAGCAGAAAAGGGGATTGGATTGGAAGCAAAAAACAAAGCAACTGACTGTGGGGACCAACTCTTAAAGGGTCAAAGATTTTTTGAATGACCATCTTGAAACTGTTCAGGAACAGGAAGAGCCAAAAAGCCACCCATTTGCTTGAGCCCTACATGTTACACAGGTCTCTGTTATCTTGTCAAGCTCCAAAATCAACAGGTGATACACTGATACACACGTTTCTGCTGCCCTTGCATTCTTCTTCCATCATTGTCCCTAAATTGACTTGTGTTCTCATGACCACATCCTGGTTTAAGCTATGGGTTAAGTCTTGCTTTTCTATCTATTTAGATACTATTAAGTATAGTCCCTGGGACGCGGGTGGCGCTGTGGGTTAAACCACAGAGCCTAGGACTTGCCAATCAGAAGGTCGGCGGTTTGAATCCCTGCGACGGGGTGAGCTGTTGCTCGGTCCCTGCTCCTGCCAACCTAGCAGTTCAAAAGCACGTCAAAATGCAAGTAGATAAATAGGTACCGCTCTGGCGGGAATGTAAACGGTGTTTCCGTGCGCTGCTATGGTTTGCCAGAAGTGGCTTAGTCATGCTGGCCACATGACCCGGAAGCTGTACGCCGGCTCCCTCGGCCAATAAAGCGAGATGAGTGCGGCAACCCCAGAGGCAGCCACGGCTGGACCTAATGGTCAGGGGTCCCTTTACCTTTACCTAAGTATAGTCCCTGGTTTGCACACAACTGGAAGCTGTGGTTAACTTCATCTTCCTAGACTGAAATGATGCAGGAGCAAGGGGACTGCATGGAACTTGTGTGCATCCTTGTTTATTAAGCCACAATTGGATTGTGAGGAGTTCTGGGTTGACCATTTGTTGTCAGGATTCCATGTAGCAGAGAATGACTCTATAGCCAGCGGAAGAATACACTTTTTCCTACTTGTCTTATGCTCTGTTTGCAGGAATTGGGAACACAAATCTTTGCAGGGATAGCAAGTGACAACTGCACCAAACATATTTGGATAGTCTGCTGTGTACGTCACCTGTAATAAGTTGGAATGTGTTTAGAAGAAGAAAATATTCTCTGAATTTGAATACAGATAGAGATATTAAAGTATAGAGGGACAGTTCAGTATCATGTTTAGGTCACAGAGCAAAAATGATAGAGAACAGCCTAATAATAATAATAAAAATAATAATTTTTTTTTTTTAATATCCCGCCCTCCCAGCCGAAGCCGGGCTCAGGGCGGCTAACAACACTAAAATAGTCCAACATTATAATAAGCCTAGCCTTTGGTGTTCCCCTTTCTATACTTAAAACACTGAAATTATAGTACAGTACATTCACAACTTAGGCACCTTTAACGTGCACATTCAGCTTTACGCACTTGGCAAGAAAAAATTTAAAAAATCAAAAATGGGACAGGCGTCCAGGGGGAGAAAACTTGCAGTCCCACCCACCATTGCACCCAATGTGTTTTGACTACACAATTTTGGCTTTAGATGCTGTCCCCAGAACATAATCGCTGCATAAATTGCAGGCTTTCTGTAATCCAAAATGTCACTTGTTTTCCAGTTATTGAGCACTATTTATGATGATAGACAGATCAATCTCATTCTTTTTTTGACTGATCACATAACCAGCCCCTGCTCATCTTGAGTTTGCCTTCGTAGTCTGACCCCATCCTCTTCAGTTTTGTTTTACCAAAATGTTTGGTAAACATTGGAATAAAAGCCTCAAATAGCAAACCTCCGTAGCCGTTCTCCATGCTACTATGTCTTCCTACTATTTTTTTGTTTTACAGACACAAACATGGTGACCCCTTTAAGAAAACATCGCCCTTTAAGATGAACAAGATATATAGCTAAGAAACAACAGAAAGCTATCTCGGCAGCTTCTAACTTACAAGTAAGAATACCCCAAATTATAAAAAGCACACAACGTTCTTCTGAAAATAAAACCGCACACACAGAGCTAGAACCTTAATAGTATTAATTATTTCAGTAATAAAACTAGCTTAATGTGAACTGAATACAAATTTCAGAAAGGAGCCTGAAATCTGTATAGAAGAGGATAATTTCAAACACCATTTACATTTTTAAACTATCCCATGAAGTCTGTCCTCATTTTAAATATCCCTTGGTTACATCTTTTGTATGAAGTGACTACTTGAAACTAAAAGGCTAAAATAACTGAGCAGGCCAGAAAGAAACAAGTAGAGTATAAAATATTAAAAGGAAGGGAAATTCTTGGATAATTGAGATGGGTTAATTGAGGTTACTGAACATGGCATTCCTACAATGTGAAGTTGAGAGGTGCACCCTGTGAATTACACTAAAGGAAACAGATCCCTTTTGTTTACAACCACCTTAACCAAGTATTTAATTAATATTAAAAACAAAATGCAACATTTAATGGATCATGGCTTGTTTCTAAAACAAACAATGCAAATGTACATGATATACTATGGAATGAGTACATAATAGTTGTATAAACTTTTTTAAAAGTGCCTATTATTGGGTAATAATAGAATATAATGTGATGGGTAGTCAGAATATAATCTCACTTTGAGTCTTCTGATGCAAATGGGATGAATTTGAAAGGATAAGAGTCCTGTGTTCTTTTACTACTCTTCCTGTACAAGCAGGGCACTTGAGAGTGCGATGTGATTCCAAAGTTGCATTCTCCTTAAGAGTACCAAGTACTTTTGCAGGCTTGCTTGGAGTAGATTAAGAATCCCCAAACATGGGGTTTGTTTATTTATTTTGAAGCATTTTTGCCTTGCTTACCAACTAAAATACTTGAGGTGGCTTAATATATTTGAAATACAATAAAATGGAGAAAAGTTATTAGTGTGGGCAAAAGTTTTAAGTTCTCAGATCTTCCAGTTGCCACTCTGCAGTTGAATGTATTGGTATGGCAATAAGTTCCTCAGAGGTTGGTACCTATTGGTGGGATACTTCAGATGTCTCATTTTCTGACTCTGGAAGCAAATGCAGGGAGCTATTGGAGAGAGTAAAGGTGTCTGTCTAATTTTTTTTTTAATAGTGCCCACCGGTTATCACATGCAATCCTTGGGTGGGGTAGAATAACGAGAGCAGCTGAAATGACCTGTTCAAACTATAGGGCCATTATTCTTACTACCTGGGGTCAACAGCTAACATCCTACAAATGCCCGAGCAAAGAAACTTGTTTTCAGTTTGAGAAAAAGAGAAGTTGCTAACAATGCCTCAAAGGAAAGGATTAAGAGCCATCCCTCAGTCCACAGGTGTGTCCTGGCTGTCCATGCCTGGTAGATGTTGCTACAAATAGAAATTAGGAGTATCTCTTTTTCAAGCAAACTGGTCCTGCCAGCTCATTAATTAAAATGACACCTACATGACACCAGATTGTCATGTGGAACTCCTGCTATGACTGTCACGTGTGATGACCGAGACAGGTCAGCATGTAACCATCACAAAATATAGATATCCTGATGGAGTGTTTAGTCCTCAATATTATGATAATCAGGAACTCTTCGACAACATTTTCCATTCGGAAGCAAAGTGACTCCCAGTTATGCAACCTACTAAATGCTTTTGCAAAAGCCCGACATACTCATTGCAAGTTGTAGTAATGTTCAGAATCTTCTGTTTTTACATTGTTGTATGTATAAAAGACTTGTAGAAGGCAGCAGTTCTTCCTCTTGATGCTAAGCAACCTGCGTAGCTATTGTTAAATCTTTGTTTCATTTGATGTTGCATATTTGCTTAATTCTACAATATAACATCAAAACCTCTGCCAATTCTGAAAACTGCCATAGCATCCAATGTCTCTTGCTTTTAAAACTTTTTTTGCATTGAAGAAAATAAAGTACTGCAAGCATCTGTGGGAACGGAATGACTATAAGAATAATACAGTACACAAAAATTGAACTACCATTTTCATCTGCATGTGCTGATCTGGAGAAGTGGGAATGGGGAAATTAGTCTTAAACTACAACTGTTTAGGAAGCATACATTCTTCATGTTTCCTGCTGTACAGAAATGAATATGTAATTATTATTATTTTTTAAGTGTTTGTTGCACTTGTGCATAGAAATGATCCACCAAGGAAAGCAAAGAATTATGCTCACTTCCTCCAACTACCCCATATACATGAGAGCTAATGTAGCGTAGTGCAGGAGCGGTCAACTATTTCAGATCCAGGACCAATCTTTAACCCAACTGTGTATTTGGGGGCCCATTTATGTCCCCCCCCCATGTATTTGTATGGTGGTAGTGTTGCTGTCATGACTCAGTTTGGATCAAGCCTTGGCCCAGTAGTGGGTCCCAATCCACCAGTTAAAGACCAGTAGCATAGTGGATAAAATACTGTGCTACAAACCAGGAAGTCCTTGGTTTGAATCTCTGTTCTGCCATGATAAAATCAATAGGTGGCCTTAGGCAAGCCACTCTAAGACGTATGTGTATCCATAGAGTATGGAGAATAATAATAGTGAATTGCCTTGCTGGATTATTTTTTTTTTTTATGTGAAGTATTCTGAACACTTGAAAGCACTAGAAAAATATTAGTGTTCTTACATTGACTTCTGCTACTTGTTTAATTTACATTATGGCCCAAGCTTTCTCTGGTTCACCGGGGCAAGCTTTGTCCCTTCTCTAGGAGTTCACACAGACAGCTTTTTATTGGTAATGCACTACAACTTAACTCATTTCTCGCTGCTTTCTTTTCTTAAATCCCCAAGTCTGTTTTCTCATCCACTGTTCAAACTTGAGAGATGGTAAGTGGGGCAATGACTTGTTGTCTTCTGGTTATGTTAAAATATTATCTACATTGGTGCTGTATAAATAATAAAATTCCTTTATGTGTGCAGCACTGGTTCTGGCTGGTGTTGCCAATATGTTTGTGTCTGTATTTCTTGTGGCGAGAGTAAAAATGATCAGAAGCAAACTATTGTTTTGTGACTGTAATGATACCTGTGGTTATTGCATCAGTTATAATGTGGGCAGCTGGTAATACTGTCTAAACATGTTGGCTACAGAACTAAAACGTGTTGATTCTGATTTAGCTTGTTTTAAACACTGAAAGTGCAAAGAGCTTTACTTGAGAGTTTTCAAATCTTGGTTGACAGATGGAAAGAAACAATTTTCAAGCATAAAATGAGAAGCTTTATCAAAACATTTGCTTCATCTTCTGCACTGTTCTCACTTGTTTGAGGAAGGCAACAGGTTTTGAAAAGAGATAACCCAGATAAATATTGTTAATATTTATTAATGTAGTCCCATCCATGTGCATGGTACTTCTCAAATAATGGGAAGACATTTCACTGTCCCAAGGGGATTGTGATATTGAAACACACAGGAGACAGCAGAGGTGCATAGAGAAGAATATGTGATACTTTCACATAATCATGCTTAGATTTAGTCTAGACCTCATACTCCATATCTTCTTAAGACCAGCTGTTAAAAGCAGGCTAGAATAGGAAAGTCATTGAGTGCTTCCAGAAGGCATTTAGAGGTTAGACTTTGATGGATCTTTTATGGAAAGGAAGTTCTACATCAGTGGGGCATCCACCACAAATGTCTCGTCATTTGCTTTTGCTATTGAACTTTGCTTACAGGTAGAAATGGTTGTGATGGTTGTGATAGACCAGCGGAAATAAGGCCTGCCATCTTAACTAGTTTAGATAGAACTTGCATGATCTGACTTTCTTTCCTGCAACTTTTTGGAAGTTGACCCTGTATATGAGAGACCCTTATATTCTATCCTTGTGGTTGTAGATTTCACTCAAAGCACAGTTAACGTGCAGTGGCTCATGGTTTTTTTTTTTTTTTTTTTTTTTTTGGTAATGTTTCCACAATGTCGTGGTCATGTTTCCTGTAAAAGAGACTAAATCACGAAGGCTTTGCTATTGCTGTCTCCATGTACGATATATGATATAGTATCTAAAGAGCCTCTAAAGTGCAATTTGCACCCCTTTTTTCATTTTACATGTTTGTACCTGTATGTTCAGTGCTCTCAGTTCTTGTTTGATACACTGTTTGTCTGTTTCCCCCTTAGAATATGGTATCAAGTTTTCGGGTCTCTGAACTACAAGTGCTGTTGGGCTTTGCTGGACGTAATAAAAGTGGACGCAAACATGACCTCCTAATGAGGGCATTGCACTTGCTGAAGAGTGGCTGCAGCCCAGCAGTTCAGATAAAGATCCGAGAACTCTACAGGCGACGATATCCCAGAACAATAGAAGGTCTTTCTGACTTGTCCTCTTTAAAGCCTTCAGTCTTCAATTTGGACAGCAGCTCATCTCCTGTGGAACCTGATTTAGCTGTTGCTGGTCTGCACCCAATACCATCTACATCAGTCACTCCTCAATCCCCATCCTCGCCTCTTAGTTCAGTGCTGCTCCAGGACACAAAGCCTCGCTTTGAGATGCAGCAGCCTTCACCTCCAATTCCACCTGTGCATCCTGATGTTCAGCTGAAGAGCCTTCCCTTTTATGATGTACTAGATGTTCTAATCAAACCTACAAGCTTAGGTAAGTGGGATTTTTCAACTGAGCAGTGCAGATCACTTAACTGTGCAGCTGGGGTGCACCTTCCTCAGAAAATACAGCATGCTAACTCTCAAGACACTACAGTCGGCTTTATTGGGAATGACAATAAAGTTATTAGCTTGCCAAGCTGCTGAAATGTATGAAGTATAGTTGCTTCGGGAACTGATAGCACTAGGTGAACTTTTAAATGCATCTAAATGCAAAAGTATGATTTATGCACTTAATCTGGAAGACCTGAAAGCTACACAGTTCCATTACTGTACTTAAAAGTAATGTTTTTGTGAAATTGGGAAAGTTATGAGACACCCGTTTCTGTACTGCCTTCTGTAGAGTCTGGAGTTTGTCAGTGAATTAAACCTAAACTTTTCTGTGTCCCTCTGCAGTACAGAGCAGTATTCAGAGGTTCCAGGAGAAGTTCTTTATCTTTGCTTTAACACCGCAGCAAGTCAGAGAAATCTGCATTTCCAGGTAATAGCAGAACGTCTAGCCTGAACTTCCTCATACCAGATTTGGTTAATTTTCTTTGGCAGAATTCCAGACCACTTGATCTACCTCTGGGAATCCCATAAAAATAACTGATGGCTTCTTGGAATCCTGAAAACTACCGTACTTCCTAGCAAAATACTAGTATCTCAGTTAATCTTGTAGAATGAACACATTTTTCCAAGGTTACAGTGAGAGTGGGCAGATTGTTCAAAAATGAGAACCCTGTTGGAAATATGATAGACTTATGACAGCTGCTAACTTTTAAGTTCAGGTGCATGTAATTTTTATGAATATGGTGAGTGCTAATTCGCGATGCGAATTACAGCATTGAGGCTTCAGCCTGTCATCCCCCACAAATACAGTAAATGGGCCTAGCAAAGATGACACTTGGAAGTGCTGATGAGTTCGGTGTCTGTTCCTCTGATGTTTCAGAGAATATTTGACAGCCCTCCTGTAGGTTTATCTCTGCAACTATGAAAGCTAGCCATATGTTCGCAGAATTTCACTTGTTGTCTCTGGGAAATGGATACACTTGATCTTTTGCTGTCCATAGTGTTTTGTGTGTATGTGTATCTGTGTGTATCTCTCCGTATATCTGTATCAATAGTGGACACTCACTGTGCTTGCAGATACTTATATTCATGAAAGCAAGGTAGAGTTACAAATCAGGATTAGGAAGGTAACTGTTGCATGAGGAGTTGACTTGTTAAGTGATAAAGCAACCTTAGACTTGTCTAAGTAACTTCTGCTTTTGTTGTGACAGGGACTTTTTGCCAGGAGGCAGAAGGGATTACACTGTGCAAGTTCAGCTGAGGTGACCAACTTATTTACATAAATGTATAAATGCCTCTTTTAATGGAGTACATTTCAGTGCGCTGCCATTCAACAATATTATTTTCTGCAAACAGGTTATGCCTGGCAGAAACCAGCTGCCCCCAAGAAGATAACTACCCTAGTAGCTTGTGCATAAAAGTAAATGGAAAGCTATTTCCATTGCCGGTAAGCTGTTGAAATTTTTGATGGCGCGTCTGTTTTAAACTTCTTGTAATTCTGACTTGCCAGCCCAATGGGTGCGATACCATCCTGATCCACTGGCCGTAAGGAGGGCTCATGGGAGTGGTTGGGTGCAGGGATACCAAAGGATGTTAAAAACAGAGTGATCTGCTCAAGTGCTTTATTAAAAAAGGTGTAGACTTAGAGCAAAGCATCGTGCCAGTTCTCGTAGCTTTTGCAGACGCATGACAGACTACGCAGCAAGGAGATGTCTTGTCCTCATCCAAGCAAACATTCATACATTCTTTTTGCAACAAAGAAGCATACATCATTTAACCTGACTAGCTGAGGGCATAGGTGGCAAGCACCCAAACCTTACTGATAGCTCCCCTTTCCTGGGCTTCGAGCCCAGCACCCCAAGCCCCACAGATAAGGGTAACATCAAAGCAAGCCAATTAGCCTAGATCAAAGCAAGTGAATATAAACATATATGAGCTCATTGCTGTAACAGCTACCAATTAATTGTGGAGTTCTCTTGACTACCAATATGGTATTAGCAAAGCTTCCAGAACAGTTCCCCTTTGGTTCAACACAAATACCCTCTGCCACACAACTCTACCCATAAATGTCTCTAGAATGAAAGTTATGGAACTAAATAACTAGTATTTGGATCTGTGAAAAAATACAGTTACAAAACTTGGTTGATGCTGCATCAGTGTGCATTATTCACAGAGTAGATTTGGAAATCCTTTATTCACAGCTTGGAATTTCCCCTAATTTCCTTCTCTGACATAATAATAATAATAATAATAATAATAATAATAACAACAATAACAATAATTTTTATTTATACCCCACCCTCCCCAGCCAAGGCCAGGCTCAGGGCGGCTAACAAGCAGTAATAAAAATAAGTTGAATGAATGCAACTTAAAAACAAAATTAAAATACAACATTAAAAGATTGAAACATTAAAATATTAAAATGTAGCCTCATTGCAGGAGGAGAAAGGAAAAGAAAAAAGAAAGAGGGGGAGGGAATCAAATTGGCTCCAAGCCAAAGGCCAGGCGGAACAACTCTGTCTTACAGGCCCTGCGGAAAGAAATCAGATGCTGCAGGGCCCTGGTCTCATGAGGCAGAGCGTTCCATCAGGCCGGAGCCAGAGTTGAAAAGGCCCTGACTCTGGTTGAAGCTAATCTAACTTCCTTAGGGCCCGTGACCACTAGGGTGTTGCTATTTATGGACCCTGAGGCTCTCCGTGGGGCATACTTAAAGTTACTGGTGTGGTGCTGTAGACAAGTTTGCTTTCCCGAAGCAAAGCTTCGAGTAAACTAACATACTACCTTTCTTAAGGAACTTATTTCATAAAGAAGTGATGCGGTCCTTTCTTCCCTCCCTCAAACTTAAGTTACTAAGGCCGCAATCCTATATGTGCATTTGGGAATAAGACCCACTGAACCCATTGAGGCTTACTTCTGAATAAACATGTATAGGATTCTGCTGTAAGGCTCAGTGGAAAGAAATGGATGCTTGGCAAATGTTTTAACTTCCATTGAAATCAGTGGGACATTAGTGTTTAATTTTAGCATGCATATGCTGTAACTTACTAGAAATTGCAACGTTTTGAGCAGTCTCCAAAGAGAATATATATATAAATGGAAAAATGACTTGTGTGCCTATGTTTTTCTAGGGATATGCTCCACCACCCAAAAATGGAATTGAGCAAAAGAGGCCTGGGCGCCCCTTGAATATTACATCTCTAGTCAGGCTATCCTCTGCAGTGCCAAATCAGATTTCTATTTCCTGGGCATCTGAAATTGGAAAGGTAAATTGAAATCTTTCCGTCTTGCAAAATGACTTCATGTAAAAAAATAAATAAATGTATAATTGTTTTGAATGAAAAGTGTAAATTCTTGCCTTGGGTTTCTAGTGACCTACGTGCAATGAAACAGGGGGGTGGCGGCTAGAGCACAGGTCCAAACATGGGTGAGGCTGCACCATTGTGCCTACCACATGGTGGTGAAGAAGAAAGCTTACTTCTCCACCATCGCTGCGTCTGCAAGTAGCTGCCCAGCAGAGCTTTGCCTAGTGGTGAATCGGCTTTTGGCATCTGGCCTAGAGTGCATTGCTCTGACACCCTCAGATGCCTGTTGGGCAGAAATGACTTGGCCGCTGTATTCCCTGCTCTGGTAACTTCCAGACTGACTTATGATAAAGTGCTCTAAGTACCACTGCCCTTGAATATGACTTGGAAACTTCTGTTGTCCAGAATGCAGTGGCAAGATAAGGCTGGGGTTACCTTCTGATCTTCCATAAACTGATTTAAAACCACTGCGCTGGTTGTTACCGGGCCCAACTCAAGGTGCTCACGTTAGTGTTTAAAGCCCCAAGTGACTTAGGACCACAATGCCTGTAAGACCGCCTCCTTGCCTACAGACCCTCTTGGGTGCTAAGCAGGGCGGAGGGTGCCCTCTTGGTTGCTCCTTCACCCACAGAAGCTTGGTGGCACCTCTGTGGCAGCTCCTAAATTGAGGAACTCCCTTCCCATAGTAGTGCATCTGGCACTTTCGTTATACGTCTTTCAGTGAATGCTGAAGATGCACCTTTTTATAATGGTTTTGGCATTTGAGAGGTATATTTTTAGGACCCACCTTATTTCTGTAATTTTAGATTGTTTTAAACAGTTTTTAATATTGTGTTTGAATTGTTAATTGATGTAACTTGCCCTGGGACCTTCAGGTGAAGGGTGGATAATAAATTGTAATAGCAATAAATAACTCGTTCATGCAACACTATTTCTCTTTTTTAACTTACTATGATCTGATTCTGTGTGTCTGTCTGCTGTAAATAGAGGCTTGTTATTGTTGATGATTTGTATACCACCTTTTATCTGGAGATCATTTGTCTATGAAAAAGACCTTTTCATTCTTTCACATTTCCTCTCGTGTAGAATTACTCGATGTCTGTGTATCTTGTACGCCAACTCACTTCAGCCATGCTGCTACAGAGGCTAAAAATGAAAGGTATTCGAAACCCTGATCATTCCCGGGCACTAAGTGAGTAGATAATTCTTGTGTTTTTCTTCCTTCGGTTACATGTTTGTAATGGGCTGTAGGTTTCTAATAAAAGCAATTGGGTGGCTCCTCATCAGGGTGATTCTTGGCATCCCATGTGGCCAAGTGTGAGGAGTAGCAGGGTATTATTGCCAGAGTGCAGAAGAAAATGCTCTTTTTTGGAAGGGCTGCTTTGACATCTAATAGGAATCAAAAGTGTTATTTTGACTTCCTGAAGCATTTTACAATATTGGACCATGAATATGTATACAGACAGGGGCAGTAGCTAGAGTGTCAGAGTAGGGTGCAGGAGGCCCCATCTTCAGATACTTGTGTAGTCATAAAGCTTACTGAGTGGCTATCTCTCAGCCTTGCCTGCCTTTCTTGCAGGGTGTGGCGATCACACAGGGTCCCTGGACGTTTGACAGTCTATTGATCCCTGTGCCACCACTGTGATTGCTTTCTTCGCTGCCACCAACCCGTTTCTCTCGGGTACACACGGAGTCCAGACAGTTGTTAACATTAACAAATAATCAAGTTTATTTTTATAAGCATGAACAAGTTTATGGTTTCAGTTAATTTTTCTTGTCAGTTTCTTAATCTTAGTTCCTTTACTGTCCTATGCATTCCTTACAACTTCAAACTGATTATCCCAACTATCTATCTAACTCCACCTAACAGTTCCTCTCACTCTCTCACCACACAACTCGACCCAGCCCACAGACTTATCCTCCCTCTTCCTTCTCCAACTCCCAACTCTCAACTGACTTCCACACAACTCCAACTTGAACTCCAACTCCTCCCCTTGGGTTCCCACTGGCCAATCACATCACACTCATTTAACCCTTTCCTTATGACCCACCTCGGAGGGCAAACACCACACAGGGCTATCATGAGGATAAAATAAGGTGGGAGAGCCATGTATGTCAATTTGTGATTATTGGTATATAACTAATAACTGAAATTCAAAAGACAGTTGCAAAGTAGCATCAGCTCCCCTTAAAACAGTGGTACACCCAAGTCCCATTTTTAAAAAATACTTTGCTTGTTTAGATTGGTTTTACTGAGTTACCTTTGCCATCAACCTGTTGAAATTTCATTAAGGGCAAAGTACTATTTCGTATTCTACTTTTACAAATTGCCTTACTGAAATCTCGGGAATATGCTAGGTCTAGAATAAACCCTGCAACAATTTCTGAGCCTGGTGTTGAAGTGCAGATTTTTGTTTCTGCATACACAGTTGCAGAGGATTCTGGAGCTGTTCCAAATACCCAGCTGGGCTCTTAAGAGTGTCTTGCATCATGTCTCCCATGCTGCTTAAGTCTGGTGGCTGCCATTCAGAACTCTGGGACACCTCTTCACCTTGCAGCTTCCTCCCTTTCCCTGCAGGAAGAAAAAAGCACCACTTAGATTTGCATAGGCAGCTGGTTGGTGTGAGAGCAATGTCCCAGCAACATGCTCTAAATGCATTCCTCTTACAGATTTTATATATCAATTGTATTATAGATGGGCAACTTCACATTAGGAGTTCTAATGTGCAGCTTTGAAATTTTGTCAGTGCCATTATCATTTTATGTTGAATTTACAAATTTTGAAATAGCTATGCCGTATATTATTCTCTCAAGCTTTTGAGTAATCAAGAATTGCACATTAAAAGTTATAGTCCAGCAAGATATTAAAGCATTTATTTTAAATCTCCCCCCTTCTTTTTAAAAATAATAGTTAAAGAAAAACTCACCGCTGACCCAGATAGTGAAATTGCGACTACCAGTCTGCGAGTATCATTAATGTGTCCCGTAAGTAGAGTTGGATAATAGCTTGGAATGATGTCATATCGGGAAATTATTTGATTTGATTAAAACACTTTTTGTTTCAGCAAGGCTATCCAGAATCCTAACTTCGTCACATTTTTAAATATTTGCTGATTGTATCAGAGTATTATTGTCTTAAGTAAACTGTTTAGAGGTTATACATTTTTTCTGAACAAAATAAAGAATAAGAGGTAGACTCTGCAAATAAGTATGTCACTAGTAATACAGTGGTGCCTCGCAAGACGAAATTAATCCGTTCTGCGAGTTTCTTCGTCTTGCTGCTTTTTTGTCTTGCGAAGCACGGCTATTAACAGCTTAGCGGCTATTAGCGGCTTTAAGAAAAAGGAAACGAACTCGCAAGAACTGGCAAGACGTTTTCGTCTTGCGAAGCAAGCCCATAGGGAAATTCGTCTTGCAGAATGACTCAAAAAACGGAAAACTCTTTCGTCTTGCGCGTTTATCGTCTTGCGAGGCATTCATCTTGCGAGGTACCACTGTACAGTATATGCAAGTTGCTATGGTTTGCATATTTATGTGGAATTTGGGTTCTAGTATGGATTTCAAAGCCCCCTAAACTATAAAGAGAAAGCTGATAAGATTTTACTACATCTTCTAAAGATATCTGGTAGAACTGGTTTTATTTTAATTTTAAAGGTTTTACTGTGTTGGGTGTTTTTTAGCAGTAGTTGTTGTTTGAACTTGCTATACATAGCTTAGAGATACTTTAATATATTAAGTGGTATATAAATTGCCTGAACACTAAATACAGACATACTGTTAGTGGGAGCCCTCCTAAGCCCAAAGAAAAGCCACTTGATCCATTCACATACAGAGCTGGAAAGATTCTGAATCAAGGTGCCCAAATGTCTACACTTCCATCACCATCTCCACTAACATTACATCCGTGATGGGATCTGTGAAGTGTGCAAGTCTCATGTCCACAACATGTAGTGCTGCCAGTGGCATTTGTATGTAGCACTTTACGCAACACGAAAACTTCCTTCCTTGCTTATGGTGTGTCATTTTATGAGGTGAAGCTTAATTTTTTCTTCAGTGAGGGGTCTTAAAAATAGGTTTTTGGGTGTGAGGAATTAAAATCTGCTATTTTTGTGATTGGACAATATTTAGCTTGGTGATTCTACGTTTTATGAAGAATTAGATAAACTGCTTTTGGAAAAACCAACAAATTTTAATTGTACCTTCTGAAAGTGTCAGGTAATGCTTAATAATAATAATATAGAATATAACTGCAAGTACTTGGTAATCATTTTTAATGATTTCTATGCAGTTTGACACATATTTTACTTACCACCACATTTTCCCTATGAAGCAAAGCTAAATTATATTAATTTAACAAAATATCTTTTGAATTTCCAAGTTATGGTACAACTTTTTATCACCCCTCATTTTTGGAATTTGAAAGTTGAAAGATTCAGCATGCCCTACAATGAGTTTGACTGATCCGTTATGGGCGGCAATCTGATGGCTGAGAGGCTGTAACTGGGGGGTGGGGGTATGGATCAATGAGGAGTTTGCCCCTTACCTAGCGAGACACACCCACACTTTAGATTGCTTTCATGTGAGGATCTAGGCTCCAGACTTCCACAAGCAAGCAAGGATTGTCTGGTTTTGTCTTTTTCATAAACGCACCCAATTCCATTCGCTAACAATGGCTCTCTCACCCCCCCACCCTTTCCTTCCATCACTGCCTCCCTACCTTTGACGCCTTTCACTTTCTACGTGACCTGGTCTCCAGCTGGGGAAAATGCGGCTGACAATTCCCTGCCGTGCCGTCACTTGTACCCACCTGCAGTGCTTTGATGCTGCTCTCTATCTACAAATGAATGAAAAGAAACCCACCTGGATATGTCCTGTGTGCGACAAGAAAGCTGCATATGAGAGTCTCATCTTAGATGGGTAAGACGAGGAGGCGGTACCTCGCTTTTTCAGGCGGCAGTAGCTGTGCTCTTAGAACTATAAAAGCAGTTTGCTGCATTCAGTGAATTAACAGCAGGAGCTGCCTAGCAAGGAAGCTAGCGTTGTGTCTTTCCAGAGGCATGTGTTTGGTTGTGGTAAAGCCATAAAGAATTGGAACTAACCTGCATTTGAAGCTTGGAACTTATAACCCATGACACACTCTACTCTTTAATCACAACTTAAAACGATCACCAGCATTACCCCTTTGGCCTATATAGATCTAATGTGATAAAAGGGTTATAACCTTTTAAATTGCCAACCAACTAGGGCTATAGATCTGGCTTGAGACTTAGTCTGCTCTCATCAGAGGTCTGTGAATGGCTTTATTATATGATTGAGGTGACATGCAGTTAATTTATGAATGTGAGTCACAGGGAATCCTGATCCTGTCAGATGGTTCCAAAGGCTGATTAACTAGCTGTTGTCTCATGATCTGAATCTTTGTCGAACCATGTGGAACACAAGGATTGATGTGGGACTTTAAGTAAAGTATTAATCTGATTTATAAATTTACCTTCGAGCCGTTTTGAACAATAACAAATTAAAAATCCTTTTATCTAATAACACAAACCTATTTTCCACAAAAATTCACCCTGCATGGCTAGAAGCCTCATACCTTGCCAGGGTCAAAACAATTTGTGGTTTGTTACCAATCACTCAGTCCCAGAATGAATACTGGTAGGACCCAACAGCAGCTAGTAAGCTGTAGCTCACATGGGTAAGAGCCATTGGGTTGGAGTGGAGCTGGGACCTCCTTTTGGAAGGGAAGCTTCACTTTCTAAGGCAGCCGTCACTCAAAGGCACCATCAGAACAGTCAACACAAACTGGTAACGTTTAATGCTCTTTTCCAGACTCTTTATGGAAATTCTAAACGAATGTTCAGATGTAGATGAGATCAAGTTCCAGGAGGATGGTTCCTGGTGCCCTATGAGGCCGAAGAAGGAGGCTCTGAAAGTTGTCAGCCCGCAGTGCACCAAGGTAGAAAGTAAGTAACTTGGAATTCAGGTCATGAAACCCCTGTCCCAGTTGATGTGGGAACCTATCCAGGCTGACTGTTTACTCCTATTTGCAGAAGAGGCAGCAGATACTTTTGCTTCCTTGCAGTAACTGCCTCCCAGTTCCTTCACTATCTGGCTCAGAAGCTGGGCGTGATTTTTTTTAACGTGTCTCTCCAGAAGACAAATACCTACCTGGCCTATTCTTTCAGATCTCCATTCACCTGTTTATCCTGTTACTTGTCTGTTAAGTCTTGCTCAGTGCTATTTTTCTAGAAAAAGAGGTGCCGGAACTCAGCATGAACATCTCCCTAGTTCTCTTATAGTGGCAATGGCGCCCACCTGAGAGGAAAAAAGCCCTGGTCTTATTCTTGATTTCTTTTTGTGAGCTTCATTCTCCCATACATAGGGAAACGAAAACCCATAAACTTTTGTTTTCTCTCTTGCTTCATCCCTGCTTCTCATGGCACCAACAGGGAAGTGCTGTAGAACAAAGTCTTCCAACACAACCCTGCTTCCAAAGAGTTACACTTCTGAAGCATCTGTCCTCCATGCCCTGCCAAGTCAGAAAGGGAACTCTAGAGGCCCAGCAAAGCACAGCTTAGCTGCAACTCCACTCTGCTCCATTGCCAACTTCAACAAACAGGGGAAAATGCTGGTGAAAGTCCCTGTCAGTGTGTCCAGACCTTCAGATTCTCAGGTGCAGAACGGAGCAGTGCATATCTATCAGCAGTATCCCAGTTCTGGTCTGCCCTAGTGGATGACTCTGCCCGTTTGCAATCAAATGCCAAGCAAAAATGACATTCTTTTCACAGGCCACCAGGTGGCTGCAGAGAGTCATTGGTACAGTTCCTGTACAGCCGTGGGAATATATTTGTCAGATAGCAACTCCCCATCGTTCCAAATGTCTACCTCTCGTCAGGGTCCTGGATGCTACCCTTGCGTATCTGGCCAGAATGATGCGGTTCTGCACCTTTTTCTGCATCTATCCTCAATGCTCAGTTCATTGAGAGAATTAACGAGCCATAATTATTTATAATTGAGCAGCTGTATAAAAGAAGAGTAAGAAAGCACACCCAAAAAGGGGGAGGCACACGCCGTGCCCCTCTTCCTCCATGGAGTCTCCCATGCCCAGTGGAAAAAAGTTAACCGGGGCCCCAGCATGAACCATGCCAAGGCTCTCTCAACCTTCTTTTCTAACTCCTCAGGTGAGTTGAGGGTAATCTCCTGATTCACACTCACTGGCATGAGACAGAATTCTATATTTAAAAATCGTAAGGATTCCACAATAGTCAGTTTACTCCACCTCTGGATGTAGTTTCTTTTTAGATTCAACAGCTCTTGTTAGGAGCAGGTCTGGAGAAAGACAGAATCAATAAGGAAAAGAACCCATAGGCTGCAAAGGACAAGAGTGGAGGGTTGAAACTTTCCTGGAACTTTGAACTTTGTATCTGGGATTCTTCATGCCCCCACCCCCTTGGCCGAAAATTGTAGTCATTCCTTTAATGGAGAAAAGCAGAGTAGCAACTGGGTTCAAACAGTTTGGCCACAAGGTGTGTGTGTGTGTGTTTGTTTGCAGGAGGGTAAACATCGCCTCTGTTTCACTTTAGACAATTGCTTTGCAATTTACTCCATTCAACCTTATCACCAAAAGTGCACATCACCTCCTACTCAAAGACAAGGAGATCCTATAGCCTTCATCTTGAGCAGTTTCACTTTTTCTTTCCAGGTTCCAGCATGGTCAGCAAGCCCTGCTCCACGCCAATCAGTGAGGTCAGCAAAAAGAAAGTGGACGTCATTGACCTCACAGCTGAGAGCTCGTCTGATGAAGAGGAAGATGCACCTCCCAAAAGGAAATGCATATATATGTCTGACACACAAGCAAGTCCCACCAAAGGGTTGGTTAATTTTTTATGTGAATAATACTATCTGTCCTGGTTTGTTTGTCTATCAGTTCCCCATCCTGGCAGTTTGGGTTTGGTTTTCTCTTTTCTGCTTGTACATCATTTAGTAGATGTGCTGAGTCCATCTCTCTCCACTCTTACCCCTGATTTCTTGGAATCCTCTTCTCTGATTAATTCCTGTTTGATTAAAGATGCCCAAACGCAGCTAGCTGTGTTAAGGCAAGCAAAATTCATTTTCGAAGAGTCCGTCTGCAGGCAAATCAAATCCCACCCTGGGTTTAGGAGTTAAGAAATGCTATTGCTTTAGTCTGTTTCAGAGGAAATTTTTCTCTCTACAAAGTGCTCTTCTAGCTCCAGAGTCCAAAATGGTGTGTAAGGTAGTTCATAAAGAAATTATTGACCTTTTCTTCCTCTTCAGTGTGGATTACACTGGTTTTTGGCCACTGTAGATTGTGCACCTTCGCAAAACAAGAACACCCTCAGGTTTTGCCAACTGCTGATCTGTGCACTGAGTGATCTCCCTATGGTCCAGTAGGAGGCAGGTTTTTAGAAGCAAGATTTGGCCAGGGCATGGACTCGAAAGGCCCCTCCCAATTCCCATTGGGAACCTGTCTCCTAGTTTCCCAGTCTGCTTTGCTCTGAGGGGACCAGGGCTTACCATCTGATCAATCAGGAGTGCTCTTATTGGCACACAATGTTGTCGCTGGCTGCCTTTTTGGCCAATCTGATCTTTCCCCACAGTGCAGGAGGATCTCTTTGGATTGCTCTTCCCCACATACTCCAGAACAGAGGGGGTTAATCATTTTTAGGCTGAGGATAGCATTGATGTATGGGGCTGCATATCAGAGTGGGCGTGGATTTTGCTGTCTACACCAGGGGTCAGCAAATGTTTTCAGCAGGGGGCCAGTCCACTGTCCCTCAGACCTTGTGGGGGGCCAGACTATTTTTTGGGGGGGGGATGAACAAATTCCTATGCCCCACAAATAACCCAGAGATGCATCTTATATAAAAGCACACCTTCTACTCGTGTAAAAACACGCTGATTCCCAGACTGTCCGCGGGTTGGATTTAGAAGGCAATTGGGCTGGATCCGGCCCCCGGGCCTTAGTTTGCCTACCCATGGTCTACACAGTTCAGTGTTGGGAGTTTTACTCTGAAGTAACGTATTTTATGTGCTTGTGTGGTTGGATTCTGCTTTTAAAATCCTCTTTGACTGCAGTTCTAAAGGATGCATTTAGTGAATTGTCCTGATGGCCTGCCTTGGGCCATGAGAGAGAAAAAGGAAAATGCTTACAATAAAGACCCACACTGGTTGTGTGTATTCTGATGGCTGAGTCTAAGAGGGCTCAGCTGTGCACAGCTTACCTTCCTGCTGACTGCTGGCTTGTTTCTGACATTCCACCTTCTGTTTCACCCACAGGGTGCTCATGTATCAGCCGTCTACTGTACGAGTGCCTGGAGTGAGCACAGTGGACCCTTCTGCTATTCCACCCTCATTAACGGACTACTCCGTACCATTCCACCACCCACCAATATCAAGTATTTCATCAGATTTACCTGGTAAGGCTTCTTTTTCTGAACTCAATTCTGATATCAGTTGGGGCAGACGCGACTTAAGAATTAAATCGGCATAGGATGAGAGGATAAAGGGTAAAGAGAGAGAACCATGTCATCCCGTTTTTATGTCTTCTTGAGCAGGGAGAGGTAATATAAAATTAATCCTGGGTCTTCCCGGTTCTCGTCATCCTTAGCCCTTGCACCACAATGTAACATTGAGATTTCTCCATGATACATCTTCTTTCAATGCAATGTTTTTTCTTCTAGGTTTGGATTTTCTTTCTTTAATCCCAGTTGACCCACAGGTAAATATATTCATTACAAATTATTTACTTTTGCTTTTTTTCTTGCTTAAACTAGAATAATGTAGACATGAGTGAAGGGGGGGACCCTTCTGCTATCTGATTGTTAGATTTGGGGCATTTTTAAAAATTATCGTGACTGCTCTCCCATGGTAGCATTCGCAACTAAGATTTGAGACTGAACGTTTTAACATCCTCTGCGAGGTGTGGGTAAAAACTTGAAGCAGTAGGAATAATTTCTTGAAGAAATTCTTTCATCATTTTAATTTCATTGGCTCCTCCTCTCTTTCCCCTCCCACCCCTTTTAAGCAGGCCCATAAGGCAGCACGCAGATGGTTTGTGGTTAGGTTACTTCTAAGGATGGCCAATAATGTACTGAGTTGACAGGTTCCTTGTAATCTTAGCATGCCTGTCCAATGGAGAGATTTCAGAGTTGCCCTTTTTGAGCCTTGCGAAACCGTATTAATTGACCTTGTCTTAACTTTGCTTACTCTAGCTTGGATGCTTGCACTTTTCCCCCCCCCTGTGTGTTTTGTCTCTCTTCCTTATCTGCACCATTGTTTGTTTCAAGCAGTACTGTCCTCCTATGTTTTTGGATAGTCTCACCTCGACGTTGCCAACAAGCACCACCCCCGGCAACATCATCACCTCCACCAGCCACCACGAGAGCAGCACTCGCGTTAGCTCCTCAGGCCGGAGCGAGACGGCAGTTATCACCAGCAGCAGCGGGAGCAACATTCCTGACATCATCTCTCTGGACTAAAAGCTGGCAAAATCTGCCCATCTGCAACTGCACAGGGCTTGTCCATTCACATGCCTAAATCCCTGGACCATCCGCAACTTGGACCTTATTTGGGGTATTTATTTGAAAGGAGCCGGGGGGAGGGAAACGCTTTGGAATTTTTTTTTACCCTCTATGTGGATTGACAGTACCACAAAAAGAGGGCGGGAAACTGACTGGAAGGATTATATTTTTGTTGTCTTGGGGTTTTTTCCCCCTGCTCAGCTTAGGAAGAATGTGGTCAGTTTGAGGACGCCAGCCCTTCAAGCTTGATCTAAAGAAACTGACGTGGGTTTACTATGTGGATTCCAGGGCAGATTCCATATTTTGATTTTATTTTCTCGTTACATTTAGCAATAATGTGAACAGTTTTGTTAAAAATCAAAAAGCACTTAATTTCTCTGGAATAACAGATGAAAGGACAAGAGGAAGTTGGCGATTTCTTCAGTGGAGGACAAACTTTTGTGAAAATAATAGGTGTATAAACTATGTTTGCCTCTTTGCTTCTCCAGTTGCTTCACCATCTCCTTCCCAAATCTGGATATATATTTTTTTCCTATTTGGAAGCTCACGCTGCTTGGAGAATGTTCAGTTAACAACTGCGAAAAAGGCACAGAAATGTGGGGGGAAAGAATGCTATGCAAAGGTCAGCTTCACAAATCGAATCCATGTTCACAACAAAGAATTCAAAACCCAGCAATTAGCTTTCAGGACAGGATTATCAGTTCTCCGTGGATGAAGGAAAAGAATTTCTGCTTCTTCAAGTCCTGCAAAATGGCCCGTGCTTCAGATTTGCGTGTGGTGCTAAGCCTCTGCTGAGTCAGCTTGTGTTACGCCATATTTTGTAGCCACAGAAAGAATCTATGCCCATCATGAGGTAGAAACTCTTTTTACAACTGTCCAATCCACATTACTTAAAGTCAAGTTGCTGCTAGGAAAATTGATCCTCATTCCCTTTAGAATAGTTATGAGAACGATTTACTTGACTGCATAGATGACATAGCATTTCAGATCTCTACTTTGGAAAAAATAAATAAACCAATTTTGCCATTTGAAGAGGCTAATGAATGCTTTGGGTACTGGGGGTAGGTTTATACTTTGATGCAGCTAGTCCTGGTTCACATGAGGACATCCTGAAATTGCAGGAGGCTACATGTAAAACATTTCATTGATGGAAGATTCCCTGATTGATTTCTTTTATGTGTTAGGAAGGAAATCATCCTAGTCATTCCTGCTTTACTTTGCTTGCAAATCCATGTCTCTCCATACAGTCAATCTCTGTTCCTGAACACCTCCGTTTTGGCTCCTGAATGCCGAAAACTCGGAACTGTTCCAGTTTTCGAACGGTTTTCAGAAGCCAAACGTGCCACACGGCTTCCAGACGCGGGTGGTGCTGTGGGTTAAGCCACAGACCCTAGGCCTTGCCGATCAGAAGGTCGGCGGTTCGAATCCCCGCGACGGGGTGAGCTCCCGTTGCTCGGTCCTTGCTCCTGCCAACCTAGCAGTTCAAAAGCACGCCAGTGCAAGTAGATAAATAGGTACCACTCCGGTGGGAAGGTAACCGGCGTTTCCATGTGCTGCTCTGGTTTGCCAGAAGCGGCTTAGTCCCGCAACCCCAGAGTCGGCCACTACTGGACCTAATGGTCAGGGGTCTCTTTACCTTTATTGTATTGAGGCTTCTGCTTTCTGTTGTCAAATGTTACAGAAGTTGGAACGGATTACGTTCAACAGCCAAGGTTTGACTGCATAAAAATTCCTGTGCCATTAGTAGTAATAGAGAATTTTAACCAGTGTGTTCTGAAGAGCCACGTACCTCCAGGCCCCTCCTGTAATTTGCAAAAAGGTAATGATCCATAGCATTGAAAGGCTGCTGCCGTTCTTCACTGCATTCTCTCACCTTCTCATATGCTTAAATTGTTAACACTTTCAGCTGTAGGGCTAAATACTACAGTGTTATTTCTGATTCTTTACACTTGATATTCTGTTGCCATTTTATAGACACATTTGCTTGCAGGAATGAGGAGATACCCAGTAATGGTTACACTTCAGATGTTTTGAAAACTTAAACCACTGGGTAGAATTTAGTTTTACAGTGGTACCTCGGTTTACAAACTTAATCCATTCCGGAAGTTCGTTCTTAAACCGAAACCATTCTTAAACAGAAGCACGCTTTCCCTAATGAGGCCTCCAGCCGCCGGTGCCCTTCCACCATTCGGCTTCTGTTCTTAGACCGAGGTAAAGTTTGCAAACCAGGACACTACTTCCGGTTTTGCAGAGTTCATAAACCGAATAGTTTGTAAACAGGGCTGTTCTTAAACCGAGGTACCACTGTACTCAAGAGTAGACCCATTCTGCTCTGTATAGCCGTCTCAAAAGTTAATTCTTAGCTCACATGATGGGTTTTGCATTGCGCCAGTCTTCATGTGTCTAATTTGTACTTTAAAAGTAACCTGGTATCCGGGCGGGGTGTGTGTGTGTGTTGACCTTAAAGCCATACCGATTGCTTGTTTGAGACCTCCAGTCCTTGAGCAGCTTTTAGCACTGTAACTCTGCAGGTCTCATGTGAGGCAAATTCGCTAAGTCAGGTACTGTCTTTTACTGGAAGTCTCTATCTTACGTTTTTCAGGGTTGAAATACAGCTCTTTGCAAAAAAAATTCTGCAAGTAGATGGTTTAGAACTTTACTCAAGTCTCAAATATGTCTCCAAGGCAGTAGTTCTCATCTGTTAAAGCTACTGTTTGTACGTAATAGGGCAATTGCAAATAAGATAAAGGCCCTCAAGTGATTTTGGAACAAGAGGTCTTAAAGTCTCTGCAAAATGAATTCTGTTTCAGTATGGGGCTCTTGAAAGAGATACCAGTGAGGAGTGGGGAAGCCTGCTTACTGCAGAAACAAGAATTTCACCCGATAAGCGGTTCAACACATACTTTTATTTCTCATTAGGTGAACATGACATAATTGCTAGATGTTTGGAGTTTTTCTGTTCAGTTTCCCACTCCTTTGCTGGCTTTGTGAAGCAATCCAATTCTGTGATGAAGTTGAGTGCTAGAATAGGCACCCCGGACCTGGATGAGGTTGTAGTTACAATTTGTCTAGGAAGTTGTCCAGAGGTGGAATACCTTCCTTCAAGCCTTTGCGTTTGCGTGTTTCAGCCACGACTTGGAAGGGTCGTGAATTAGCATCATAGGGGTCTCCGGGCAAAATCTGCCAGTGATCAAAGACGCACTGTGGGAAAGCCTGGCCACCGGTATTGGATCTCAAATCAGCAGTGAAACCTATGGAGATGAAAAAAATGAGTAACTTGCAGGGGCTAGAACACCCCTTGCAATATCCTCTGTCAGACCTTTCATTCAAACAAAAGTTCTTACTTAGCCACCTTTAGCAAGTTTATCTGACGCAGCATTAACAATGCTAAATTCATACCAACAGGAAAAGCTTGTTCAATCTAGCTTAAATTTCTTTGCTCTTCTACACCCGCCTCTTCCTTGCTGCATTTCTTTAACTCCTAAGAGAGGGTTGTCGCTCAGTGGTAAGAGCATCTTGCTTGGTATGCAGAAGGCCCTGGGTTCAATCTCTGACACTGCCAAGGGTTCAGAATCATCACCAGCCTTAAACCCTGGCAAGCCATTGCCAGTCAGTGAAGGAACTGCTGAGCTTGGTCTGACTCAGTACAAGTCAGCTTCCTGACTCTAGTATCACTATCCAGAATACAATTTGACTGTTCCTTAACTCTAATGTCCAGCTTCTCATATCTGATAATTCATTCTGGGTCATTTTCCCTCTTAGGCTTAGGTACTACTCCATTATGGGCAGCTACTTTTCCTGGCAAAGTTGAAAGCAGGAATACTTGAGCCAAGAATGCTAGTTTTTATTTCATTGTATTACAGCGTCCCCCCAAAACTAGTGACTTAACTGGAAGAATGGTATGAACCACCCAGTGGGATTTGATAGTCATAAAATCAGTAGTCAATCCCTTACCAAAAGACTCGTTAACTGGCAGATATGCTTTGACCACAAACATGGGCGTCCCAGCTACTTGGGACTCTTCAAAAACATGACCGCGTTTTCGATTCAGCACACCATAAATGCCTCCAACCACTTGTTCTGGGCACTAGGGAAGAAAATGAAGCTATTTAGATTTTTCCCATCAGCTCAAAGGAAAGTCCGCAGTATCTCCTTTCATCAACAATTAACTATAAGACACAGGACCTCTTGAATTTCATACTACTAAATTATTTTATTTACAATAAAATGCACTAGAGCAGCACTTAAGGATCTTAATACAAAGGCAGCTCCATGTGACATCTTGAATAAAGGCATTTTTGCTCTGGTAGAGTTAACAAATATACGTTACTAAACCATTCAATTTTATGCTGCAAAAGTCTCACCTGATTAGCAAATTAGCTGCTTTTATGGTGGCAGACTAATTTCTCCACTTAAATCGGAAGACAAAACTAAATGACGAAGGCTGCAATCCACACCACGTCCAGTCTGAAGTTGGGGTTACTTCCAGGTGCGCAGGGCAAGAATTGCAGCCTTAGTGAGGAATCAGCCAATGCTGCCTAGGTCCAAGATAGTTAATATTAAACATGCTTAAAACTCATGTTCTTTCATAGTATGTCAAGTGAGGCTCTTCAGCTGCACATTTGTGCACAAGCAGGTAGTAGTAAGAATGAAATCTGTTGGGGGTTGAGAGGATTTTCCTAGAAGCCAGCAATACTGCCCTTATTCTAACAGGAGTGGGATAAAACGAGAGTGGACCTGAGTCCACTGTGACTCTGAAATCCCAGAACTGAGAACAGGAGTTTTGATTCCTGCTTCAAAGTCTTAGCAGGGACAACCCACCCGTCCAGTGACATACCTGAATCTCTACAAGATAGATGGGTTCCATCAATCGGGGCTGGGCAGTCAGGGCAGAGGCATACAAAACCCTCCTTGCAGTTGGGATGATTTGCCCACCACCCCGGTGGATGGCATCAGCATGGAGAGTAACATCATGGATGTCAAAGCGAACTCCCCGCATGTTCTCCTCACACAGAACGCCCTGCAAAAGACAACAGTCAAAAGTGGAAAGGAAAAGACTTCTGACTGCAGTACTATTGGCATCCTAATGCTTAACTTTTTTCTTTTGCCAGCTGAATTAAAACAAGTTTAAGTTGCTACTTGTGTGGGAATAAAGAAAAACATTACGGAGCATTAAAGTGTTGCGAGGTCTTCCTGCCACTAGAGAGGCTTGCAAATAATAATGAAAAAATTTAGCATCAAACACCTTATGCACAGCAAAGAAAATTAAGATAGTAGGTGGCATTTCACAGAAACATTTAATGTGTTTTAAGTCCGTTTGTATCCAAGTGAAACCATACTTAGTGCAACAAGTGGGGAATTACTAAAAGCATATGGAACAGCCCTAAACAGAAACATACCACTGAGGTCTGTCAAGCCCAGTACTGGCTGCCTAGGAATCTCACTGCTGTGCGACTTCAGATCTTTTTATTTAAAACAAACCAGGAGTTATCAGGGATTGAACCTGAGAGCTGTAAAATTTACAGAGTAATTTCAAAAATCTTGTGTATCAAGTGCTAATTTTATGGCAGACTTGCCTCTTTCGTTGCCCACTGGAATCCGGCGACCACGCTATCCTTTATTTCATTGAGGTACTGGACTCCTTTGGTGATGTCCACCAGGATGTTGGGGCCTGTTCCGTCGGGACCAAAGCACCAGATCTTCCGTGCTTCAGACACATCCCACTCGTACTTCTCGGCCAGGTACCGAGCCCGTTGCTTCAGCTCTTGGCGGGAGCTGACATCCCCTTTGTCTATATCTTCTGCCAACCCGTCAGGGAAAGGGCGGGCTTTCATATACAACCGGTTGTGCTTGTTGGGGGATTTGGACAAGCACATCTGGGTCGATTCTTCAGAGACTGTCTCCCGATAAGATACTACCGGGTCGGATTTCTGTTATGTTGCAAAAGAGGAGTGTCAAATAAATTCAAGTCCACTTTACAGATTCACTCTATGCTGAGATCAACCTTTACCACCCAGTTTCACATGTTCATTTCAAGCAAGTGATGGAACATATCCCCCACTACACATACCAAAATTGGAGCCTCATTATAACGTGTGTGGGACGCGGGTGACGCTGTGGGTTAAGCCACAGAGCCTAGGACTTGCTGATCAGAAGGTCGGCGGTTCGAATCCCCACAACGGAGTGAGCTCCCGTTGCTCAGTCCCTGCTCCTGCCAACCTAGCAGTTCGAAAGCACATCAAAGTGCATGTAGATAAATAGGTACCACTCCAGCGGGAAGGTAAATGGCGTTTCCGTGTGCTGCTCTGTTTCACCAGAAGCGGCTTAGTCCTGCTGGCCACATGACCCGGAAGCTGTACGCCGGCTCCCTCAGCCAATAAAGTGAGATGAGCGCCACAACCCCAGAGTCGGCCACGACTGGACCTAATGGTCAGGGGTCCCTTTACCTTTACTATAACATGTGTGGCCCCTAGGTGGGGAGACATGGCACACCAGGCCAGATATGGCAGCCAGACATCCTCAGCAGAGGCTACATTGAGTGTTTTACAGATTTCATTGCCAGATTTAGGCTCTAGCATGAATTACTAGAATTACTAGTGAGCAATACAGAAGCAGCAACGTGTTTTGATGAGTCATCTAGAAAAAGCTGTGGCTTGAGTTTCCTTGAAATGCTAATGCACACTCACTGTCCCCTGTTACCAAGTGAAATCCAAATGAATAATCCGATTAAGAAATCTAGGTTCACCTTGGCAGCTCTAGTTCATGCTGTGACCATGTCTCTCACCTCTGCAAGCGAATACGGCACCCTGCACCACTGTGGGAGATGAACCCTTGCCTCCAGAGTTGAGAGGGGCAGGAGCTTGTCTCCAGTGCACTAACCCTCAAATTCCCAGAAAGCAGCTCAAGACTCTTGGCTCTCCAGGTGTCACCTTTGTTCCGTGTGACATCACGGAATACGACCACCATTCATCTGTACTTCTGAAGTCAGCCTGGTATTGCAGAGAATCCTCATGCTTCTCCAGGCAGAGAAGAAGGGTGGTGGCCCTCCCTAATTCTGTTATTTTGCCAGAGCAAAAAGATGTGCTCAGCCATGGTGAGCTGGCAAGTACACTGGTTAGATGCTGGTTAATAAGCATTTCCACAAGCCATACTGAAATGACTGGGAGAAGAAGCACAAGAGCACAGCAGCAATCTAGAAGTCAATAGGCATTTGCATCGCGTGCTCAGGGATTTATATGCAGAACAAGCATGTTCAAAACCTAGGACCTAATGTAGAAATTAACCTTATTGAGAATCCCAGGCTTATTTCGCATCTTTTCTCTCCCCACACCCCCAGCCCCATCCTCTACCTTTGCCTGCCAGTCTCCTACCAAAAGAGGTCCAACCTTTGGAAGCAAAATTAAGTGTATGCAGGTCATATAAAGAGACTCAATTTTCATTATTTTCGGGCTACTGAACTGTATTTTATTTATTAGCTTTGTATACTGCCCTATACCCACAGGTCTCATTTATTTGGCGCAAAACCAAATCCCGATATCTAATTCCCATTTTAAAAACCTCATATTCTCAGTCCATCTGGCATTTACACGTTCTAACTCTGCCCACACAGCATGTGAGTTTGCATACCTTGATGGGAATACAGGCATGGTCCTCTTCCAGATCTTTCAGGCAAATTTCCAGATGCAGCTCACCAGCTCCAGCAACGATGTGCTCTCCAGATTCCTCAATAATGCACTGGTGAACAGGAAAAGTTGGTTATTAGGTTGTTTCAGGAGGAAAACGTTATGAAAATCTAGCAGCATTTCCTTATCATGCTGCAGAATGTGCTACAATTCTGCCAAGCCGTTTTCAAAAGATCAAAGCATTGGGCCTTTCCACAACTCTTATGCAGAAATCATCATGGGAAAAGTTGGGCTTAGGTTGTGCTTTCGACCCCTGACCTCCAAGCATTGTACCTACCTGTGAAATGTAAGGTACTGCCAGGTAAAATGCACCACTTCTAACACTTATGCCATGCTCTGTAGCTTGTGCAGCAGTAGGTTCAAACAGAGCCACCCCACCACACAGAAGAAGGGGAGACAAATGCTTCCTAATTTTGAAAACACAAGAGTACTACCCAAGACCAAGGCCTATCTATAAATATGCTTGTATTTATTTATCAGAATTGTTATCACATCCCTTCCTGAGAGCTTGGAAGGGGGAACATTGTTTCTGATAAAAATGTGTTTGGACAACAAAACATCCTGCAATTTCAAAGATTCCTACAGAGCTCAGGGATTGTACAGAAGTCTTTAAAAGCACAAATCAACAGTGCACTAGCAGTATGGATGTTTGTTGCATTGGAGCTCTCTCTTCTACACAAACACTATAACCTCTCACCACAGTGACCACATTCAGAAGTCATAACTAACTACAGTGGTACCTTGGTTTAAGAACAGTCCGGTTTAAGAACGATTCTGTTTACAAACTCCGCAAAACCGGAAAGTGTCCCGGTTTGAGAACTTTACTTTGGTCTAAGAACGGAATCCGAACGGTGGAAGGGCACAGGCAGTGGGAGGCCTCATTAGGGAAAGCGTGCCTCAGTTTAAGAACGGTTTCGGTTTAAGAACGAGCTTCCAGAACGGATTAAGTTCATAAACCAAGGTACCAATGTACAGCTTGTTGCAACAAACATGCACTGTGGTAAGCCTCAAGCCTGTATGCTTCTCTCCCCATTTCCTTGCGTGTGTGAAATTTCAGTGACATACACCTTTGGTTTGATGTCCTGGCTTGTGAACTGTGGTTTGTAAAAACCAGTTTATTCATATATGGACAAATCGGGAAGGTGCAATTTGTCATGCCCAGAAGCTTACAAACCCGAGGTTCGCTAAGTTATTGTAATGTGAAGGGGCAAGAAACCTTTCTTTTCAGGCCAAGGGCCACATCTGATCAACCTTTTCTGGTGCCAGAGGCAAAAGTGGGCAAAGCAACCAATAGTTAATGTTACCTTTGTACAGTAAGCTAGTTTCTACAAACACACACACCCCATCCAGGCAGCCAAGAAACATTTGCAGAGCTCAAAAACACATTCCAGCCAGGCAAAGATATTGAAGGAGGGTATGGAATAGGGCTGTTAAGGGGTATGGGCCTGGAAAAAGTCCCAAGGGCCAGATAAAAAGGCTACATTTGGCCTCTGGACTCAAAACCCCTGCCCTGCACCATGGTTTTGCATCACCACTGAATACAGGCATTCACTGCCCTCCCCATCCAGCCAGGACCTTTCTTCCTTAGTCACTGCCTGTCCTGTTTATATTCTTCCAGATGCATCTGTAGTAAAAGGGAGCAGCAATTTCCACCATCCTGTCCTTATCACGTGCTAATGAGAAAGGTAAGAACCAATGACGACAGGAAAGGTTTAGTACCAAGTTGTCCCCAAATTTCCCTAACCATTTCAAAACAGTTTTCTTCTTTAGCTGAAACTCCGCAACAGTTAAAAATTACGGAAACAATACTCTGATTGAATTCAGTCTTCTTCAGCTAAGAGAAGGCAGCTTCCTAAGAGCCAGTAAATCTGAAGAGAAATTTGTTACTCTACAACTGAATCTTCACTTACTCTGGAGCAAGTGAGAGAAGCTTATTTGTGAAAATGTGTTTTATTTCTTCTGTTTACACCCTGCTATTTTGGAGCAACTGGGTTCCCAGGCAATCTCCCATCCAGACACTGACCAGACCTGCTTAGTTTAAGCAGGGATGCTGCAAAATGTCCCATCAGACCACACCCAGCAAAATCAACCTGGTAATAAATCCCTCCTGTATTCATTAGTTTTTGACTCTTATGACGTGGTGAGGCTTTCTTCCTGGTTGCAACACTGCTACAAGTTCCCCACAGATATCATTTCACCCTTTCGCTCTGACAATATCCCCATTCTTGGAAGGTACAGTATTTGTGGATGTGCTAGATCTTACACACTTCCCACCCCTCTATTCACCAAGTGGCAGTTATTCAGTCTTCCAGTGGAAGAAACTGAGTGGCCAAATGAATATTAAGACGTAGGCTGACTACAAATGTTAAGGGCTGGATTGCTTTATTTTGAAATTTCTGTCCGAGTTCTGAGCAAGTCTATAGCTGCTTCCCTTGAGTGGCATGCTTGCAAATGCTATTAACGAAAAGCTCTCTTCCAGCAAAGCTCCACTGCAAACCAATAATTCACAAAGTTACAGCTAACACTCACCTGGACCATAGGGTCAGACTTGGCGAGACGCTTTAGACCTTCCACTAGTTTTGGTAGGTCGGCAGGGTTTTTTGCTTCAACTGCAACCCGCACAACTGGGCTAACACTAAATTTCATCACTCTCATGTTGTGGGCAAGTTCAAAGGTGGTAATGGTGCCCGTCTTCACCAAAAACTGGTCAACACCAACTAGGCCAACAATGTTGCCACAAGGTACATCCTCAATGGGCTCAACATAACGACCCATCATCAAAATGGTTCTACAAAGACAGAGGATGGGTAACAATCTATTTTATCATCGGAAGTATTTTTTTTTTAATTTTAGAAAAAAAACCCAACCTTTTTACATAAAAGGTATTCTCTCTAATTGCCCTTTTAGCTGTCTATCATATCTCTCAGTAACTAAAGTGATATTGGGCATGCCATAAAGAAAAAATTCTCAGAAAAAATAAAAATGCTGCTGCCTCTTATCAGGTTCCCCACCCCCATAAAACAAAAATATACATATATTATGATTTTTTTTTGCATGCATCGACTTCCAAAAGAAATGACGCCATCACCATCTACCTTTGAATGGGCTTCAGATAGAGATCTTCTTTCTTTCCTGGGGTATAGTTTGGCCCCATGATTCGTACTTTCTGGCCTGTGGAAACAATGCCAGAGAAGACCCGCCCAAAGGCATAGAAACGACCTTTGTCAGACGTGGGGACCATTTTGGAGATGTACATCATCAAAGGGCCCTTTGGATCACAGTTCTTAACACCTGCAGCAAAACAATGCACAGATAGTGACTCACAGGCAGTTCTGAAATCAGCTGAGATATCATGATGGGGGATTTGCCTTCCTTTTTAAAAATGAAACGTAAAAATCAGTTATATGTTGCCGATCAATTGGCACAGGAAACTAACTGGACAAAAGCAAAGTCTATCCAAATACAGTGGAACCTCGGGTTACGAACTTAATTCATTCTGGAGGTCCGTTCTTAATCTGAGGCACGCTTTTGCTAATGGGGCCACCCGCTGCCCTGGCGTGCAATTTCCGTTCTCATCCTGGGGCAAAGTTCTCAACCCGAGATACTACTTCCGGGTTAGCGGAGCTTGTAACCCGAAGCGTTTGTAACCCGAGGTACCACTGTAGGTGAATGAAATGGGAAGTGTGTTTGGTAGAGGGCTGCTTATATAATAGGTCCAAGATAGCTCAGGTGAGGACCTTTGGGAGTGTCAAGTCCTGCTACACCATCAGGTCTCACTCCCTATTCTTAAAAGATTTCTACAGTCTTGTAAAGGAGAAGGCCAACATCTGCCAATGAACACAGAGCCTAGTGTGAATAATGATGGGGAATTAAAAAAAAAAAAAAGATATAGTCAGAAATTTCAAGGGTTTGGAAAGTAGTCATTTTCTGCCTTGGATTGCTAATGCCATCTTACCCATAGCTGCTTCATCATCAGGCGGTCCCTCATACAGAAGTTCACAGCGATATTTCTGCGCCGTAACAGGGGAAGGCAAGTGGATGGTAATCATCTGAAGTAAGGCATCTCCGGCAGGCAGCCAGCGACGCATTACAGCCTGGGAAGCAGACATTGAACACAGCTCAAGCTACCATTTCACCCTTTAGTTTCTTTGGCTAAATTAGAAGAGCGATGTTCCTCTTCAGAAATGTGATGTCACTCTTCCAGCGCCCATCTCATAAGAATACATAAAGTTGGCCATGCCCCAGGTCGTTTCCTGTCGTGTTACCCCAGACTGAACTTGCAACTTTCTGTCTCCAAAGCAGGTGCTGTTTAGCACAGCGGTGTCAAAAGGGACACCGAGACACAGACACACACGGTATCAAAGTACCTTGAGCAGTGGCTTCCCCTCCTTTTCTCGGTCTTCAGCATCCAGCTTGATGTCCAGTTTCTCTATCAGTTTGGACGCTTCTTCCTTCTTAAAGTTCATAATGGCATCGAAGACCTACACAGAGAAAGTATGTTACAGAGATTTTGTTTGCCCGGTCGATCTAGCATGCCATCAATCAGCTGCCGAGAACAGAGTGTTGAATGAAAGTCAAGCCAAATGAGGATTTCCTCTACGTCACTTTAGAAGAGTTTGGATTTGATATCCCGCTTTATCAGTACCCGAAGGAGTCTCAAAGCAGCTAACATTCTCCTTTCCCTTCCTCCCCCACAACAAACACTCTGTGAGGTGAGTGGGGCTGAGAGACTTCAGAGAAGTGTGACTAGCCCAAGGTCACCCAGCAGCTGCATGTGGAGGAGCGGGGAAGCGAACCCGGTTCACCAGATTACGAGTCCACCGCTTTTAACCACTACACCACACTGGCTCTCATATTTAAGAGACAGGTGTTGTCACATAGTTTAATTAATTCAGGTGCTCTTAATCTGTGACCTGTAATCAATTGGGGGGGGGGGGAATGAGTGGATTCGCTCCACCCCCTTGTTGTCATTCTCTTTGCCCACCAAAAGTTGGAAGGTAACTGCATCAAGCAAGGAGTCTCCTGTACCTTGGAAAATCAGGGTTCAGGAGCCACTATGGCTACAGAAGGCCTCTTGCTTCTAACAGTTGCCCTCCAACTCGTACAGGGGGAAGAATGCTGATGAGGTGGAGCCTGCACAACCATCCTCACAGCATTACTACAACTTGAAGAGGGCTTATGTGCCTGGTTTACTGAATGCACAGTACTTCCACAGGCTAAACATAATTTCCACCCAAGGCTGCAGAACAGCAGCTTCCATATCTTATAGCTTGCTACTGATATTCAAGGGCACTTTGCATTCTGCAGATCCTGCTAGGTTCATGATTCTGGAAGCTTAACACTTTGTCAGTGCACCAGTCAATAAGGTGGTTCCGATAGTATGCTTTAAGGCACATCCATGTCATCGGTTAAACACTCTATAACTTAACTGATGTGTGTTGCACAGGTGTGGGGGAATCAGCCTGCTCAGTTAGCTGCTACAAATACATTTACTCCAGGGATGTTTTATCAAGACTAGGGAAGCCTGTCTGCTGGCAATAAGTGGCCTGAGGTTTCTCATGGATCCTTCACTCTATTCTTCAGCACCCTGAAGAATAGCTCATTCTTGGGAGTTCTCCTATCAGATTGAGGGAGGGAATAATTCTCAAGTTTAGGTGATAATACTATTTTTGTGTTTTTCTTTTTTCGGATGTGTTTTTTTTCTTTTTTTCTTTCTTTTCTCTTTGTAATTTCTTCTTTGTATTTTCTTATATGTCTGTTTTTGTGTATAACTTCAATAAAAATGCATTTAAAAAAAAAAAAGATAATGCTATTTTTGTCAAACAGAGTTTTACCTTAAAAATAGGATCCAGGATGAGTTGGCAGAAAGTCCGCGGCAATTTCTTTCCGTCGGGGTTGGTTGCCGATTTACTGAATTTTCCATTTGCCGGGTCAAAATACCTAAATTAAAAAGCAAGGCTTATTTTTTTTACATACAGTGAAAAGGTTGAGGAACTGAAAAAGAAATAGAAGCTATCTTCTTTGGACTTTTCCAATTCATCAAACAAAGCGCCAGTGATCCCGCCATCTCCTACTGCCTGTGTTTCTTAATTTACAAAGCAGAAAAATATCAAGTATACACTTACAGTTGTCACAGCCACATTGACAACATTATTTCTAGTTTTTTCAGTACCTAACCACTTTTTAAATATCATAGGTATTTAGTATCTTGATTTCGTAAGTGGAACAACCAAAACCCATAGGTGAGTGCATTATATATGCAAGTACACACCACGGAACGATTGTTTCCTAAACTTATCTGGGCGACACCAACTGCCATGCATAAATATATATTCCCTTACTCACTTGTCTCCCCATAGCTTTTTCATCATGTCTTCTACCTTCTTGGCTCTTTCTGCTGCTGGCAGCTGTGCTTTTTCCCCTTTGGCAGCAAATTTGGCTACATACATCTCGGCAAACTGTTTCAGAGTAAAAGCCCAACCATGCAGGCCAGAGCCAAAGCCAACAGTACCAATGACTGGATCAATCTACAAACAGAAGGAGGGAGGGTCTGTTTTTATCACAGGAACACATCAAGAATGCAACCCTAATCATACCTACATTCCACTGAAATCTAGGCGGCTTGTATCAAAATGAGCATCATCTGGGGGCAAACCATTTTGGCTAGTATGTACTTCTTCAGTAGCCACCAAAAAGTGCTTAAAGTGCATTCAATAAATTAAAGACACCGTATTCTGTACCCCACTTATATATTGCCCTTCTCAACATGAGAGGTCTGGAGGGTGGCAACCCAAGAATGGGCCTGCAGTTTTGCCTCGACTACTGATCTGTAGAGCACAAGAGGCAGGTTGGACTGTAGCCTGATCTTGTCCAGAAAAGCAATCTGTGGCAGCCATATCACAGCTTAATCATCACCTATGCTTTAAAACAGGTGCCCTTCCAGACGCTGTCGGATTTCAATACCCATTAGCCCCAGCCAGATGGCCGACAGTCAGAAATGATGAGATTTGGAGTCCAATGACATCCGTAGGGCCAAAGGTTAGTCACCTCTGCTTAAAAGGGACTCAAGTCAGTTGCAGGGTGCTGATGTGGCTACTCCACTGAGACAAAAAAAATGCCAAGTGTTATTTTTCATGGCTTTGCCTGCACAAATAACTGCTCAAACAGGAGCTCTGTAGTAGAAGAGACATTCAAAGTTACTTTACTCTGAGTCAAAGTACTGGCCTATCTAGCTCAGTAGTACCTCCTCTGACTATCAGTAGCTCTCCAAGGTCTCAGCAGAGGAATGCCATTCTGAGCCCTGATACCAGAGATCTGTTTTTTTCCTCCCAAATTGGAGATGCCAAGGCCCGATTCTGGGGCCTCTGGTGAACGAAGTGAGTGTGCTCTGACAGTGAGCTATGGTTTCTCCCCAAGGAATAGTATAACCTTGCAAGAGCTGCTCAGATAAACTGCAGCAGCAAATTCCACAAGCAGGATGCTCTCACGTGAACAGTTTTTGCACAGGTAGGCAAGAAAAATAACTTCTGCACTAGCTTGGTGTGGCAGGATTTCACCCTTCCGAAAATAGTTTTCAGATCCACTCCAATGTCAACGTAAGTCCTCTTTACCATAATATTACCCATGGGTCCAGTTTCACCCTCTCCGTAAGTGGATATTATAACATTGACGTTTTCTACGATACGCTGGAAGGTCTGGTAAAGTTCTTCCGGCTCCAACTGCAGCTCCAGCAAAGCACGATCCATCTTGTTCATCATCAGCACTGGCTTGATACGCTCAGCAATCGCTTGGCGGAGCACAGTCTCGGTCTGCACACAAACCCCTAGGCGAGAAAGTGGACAGGCAGCGTTTGCTTAGCCTACTTCCAGAGAAAACCTGTTGCAGCAGAACTGACTGTAGAAAGGTCAGCCCAAGAGAACTCAGTGAAGAGAAGGATCAACAAGATGGCTTGCTGCCTAACAACCTGAAGCTTTGGGTAACCATTGATTTTACTTGTTTTCATTCAAAAGGTTTAGCTACCACCTTAGTGAACTGATTTTGTGCCAGTTTACAAAAACAAGACTGTTAAATACTGCTAAAGCATCACCCTTGCATCCCATAGCATTCAGGCTATTGCAGACTGCTGAAATTCCATACTCTGTGTACGTTTTGTAAGTCACACAGCTTATTCTGAAGCCTTGACCACAGGAAATTTTGTTGAGCTTCCTGAGCTGCAGGGAAGTCACCAAACATATTTTGAAGGTCATTTTCACAATGGTAAGGGTTAAGCATTTCCTTATTTAAAAGGGTGTGTGTGTCTGTGTGTGTGTGTGTCAAATTCTCAAGGGTAAAAGCCTCAACTATAATAAGGTCTCAGCACACTCTATATAAATTATTAGAAGAGGTTTGCTAGCATTATAGCCCACTTCTTTTCCAAGAGCCGAGGATGACATTTTAGTGCCTCATGACACCCCATGATGTACTTTAGGTTGATAGTCATTCAGTTACCCAAAGCCACCCAGTGAGTTTCACTACTAAGGAGTAGACAGATCCTGGGCTTGTCACATCCATATTGAATCTCCACACTGTATTGCATGCACAATGCAGGAACTATGCTTTCAGCTTCCTTTTATTGTAAACTGTGGGCTTAACAGATGGCAGAAGAAACATCAGCCACATGTCACATAAGCACATATTCCAATTTCTAGAATACTTGGGGCTGGTACATATTTAAAAGTGCTGCGCAGACATAAACAGGGATCTGCAAATTTTGACCAGCCTTCTTAACCAACCAAATATCTCTGGTTGCTAGGCCACTCCCCCCCCCCAAGGAGAAGGATCTTGCCTGTGACTTCATGCTATGCCTTTGAAACCTTGTGCAATGCAAGAGACAATGTCCTGTTCCACTCACTTGGTAGAAAGGCTGGGATTGTCACCCTCGGGGTCCCTTTCAACTGTGCAATTTCATGATTCTATAAGAGCAGAACTGCCAAATACTAAAAACACAATCACTTCTTCTCAAAGGATTCTTATCCCCTGCTATCTCTTACTGACTGCCTCACAAACAACAGATTTCTCACAAACAGTTTCCCAGTTTTAGCACACTTACCTGAAACACAGTCAACAACTACAAGAGCACCATCAGTGACACGAAGTGCTGCTGTGACTTCAGAGGAGAAATCCACATGTCCAGGGGAGTCGATTAAATTAATGAGAAAGCCAGAGCCATCTTTGGATTGTTTGATGAAGGCTAAATCATTTTCTGAGAGCTCGTAGTAGAGAGAAATGGCCCTACAAAAGAGATGGAGGATTTCCCCAAAATCTATTTACATTTATGCATAATTTCAATAAACACCACAGCTGGGGCTTGAGGCACTTTGAACTTGAGGCACTTAGGCTTGAGGTATGTCCCAAGAAGGGGGAACCTGAAGGCAGTCATACAGATGGTGTTGGATTCCAACTTGCATCAACCACAAACAAGCGTGGCTAATGGCCAGGGTTGATGGAACTGGAAGTCCAGTTTTAAGAACTATGTTGAATTCCTCATCCTGCCCTACATGCATTAAGACTAGCTAAGGAGGCACTGCATAGGGTCCCTGCATTTGTGAAAGTGCAGGTAGCAGAGATCTGTCTCTGTGATGGTTGCATCCCCTCATTGGATTCCTTCCTTTGGAGAGCTGCATCCAGTCAACTCTCTTGAGAGTTTTCAGAGGGCAATGAAGATTTCCCTTTTTAGTAAAGCATTCAGTTTCCTGGCACAGCCAACGGGATATTGGTTTTATGTTTTTAACGTCATTGTTTTCAGCTGCTTATGAATGAGATTTAAAAACTCATTTCATTGTTAATTTTGCAAAGATATTAAGGCTGCCGCAAGAACAACATCCTAGAGATGTGGGATATAAATATTAATTAGGGCCAAATTAAACCAAGTACAGTGGAAACTCGTGTTATGGACGGGATCCGTTCTGGAGGCCCGTCCATAAGACGGAACTGACGCAAGCCGAAGTGCTGCGTCTGTGCACATGCGTGAAGCACGATTCAGTGCTTTTGCGCATGCGGTGAAACCCAGAAGTAACCCATTCCGTTACTTCTGGACTGGGATGCAACATGAAAAAAATGTAACATGAAGCGGATGCAACATGAGGTATGACTGTATACTGAAATTGCTGAGTTGAAGTATGTGGGGGGGGGTACAATGGATAACATATGGATTCAAGGTCAATACAATGAGTCTGAAACTGTAGCCTTCATTTTTCCTATACATTAAAGGTAAAGGGACCCCTGACCATTAGGTCCAGTCATGGCCGACTCCGGGGTTGCTGCGCTCATCTCGCTTTATTGGCTGAGGGAGCCGGCGTACAGCTTCCGGGTCATGTGGCCAGCATGACTAAGCCGCTTCTGGCGAACCAGAGCAGCGCACGGAAACGCCATTTACCTTCCCGCTGGAGCGGTACCTATTTATCTACTTGCACTTTGACGTGCTTTCGAACTGCTAGGTTGGCAGGAGCAGGGACCGAGCAATGGGAGCTCAGCCCATCACGGGGATTCGAACCGCTGACCTGATCGGCAAGTCCTAGGCTCTGTGGTTTAAATCACAGTGCCACCCGCGTAATTACATACATGTAATTCAGTGCCAAAATCATTATGATTTGTATCAGTAACTGGCCCCTTATGTTTATGGTGTGTGTGTGTGTGTGTGTGTGTGTGTGTATGTGTGTGTGTGTGTGTGTGTGTGTGTACACTAAGGATCACACTCCACACATCTTCTGCCACAATAAACCTGTCAATCTTTAAGTTGCCACAAGACTCCTCATGCTGTTTATTGTAACAGGCAGGCAAGGAACCCAACCCTTCTGTAGTTTCTTGATTTTCTGTTTTTAATAAGAGCAATAATAAGAAAATCCCAGCAACCATCATTTCAATTTGCATAATTAAATCAGTTAAGAGGAAAACCACTGAACTAGACCCAGTTTAAGCCCATTGTCTTAAAACACACCGTTTGCAGATGGCTTGTGCTTTACAACAATACTCACGTAGACTTGATTGTGATGCATCTTTCCTGCTCATCTTTCCGTGTGTCAGTAAATCGCGTTTCACCAGCTCTGGCTGAAGCTATGATACCCGCTTTACACACCAACGAATCTGTAAGCGTGGACTTGCCATGGTCAACATGAGCAATCACAGACATGTTCCTGATGTTGGACTTTTTGTCCATGATCGCACGGATCTGGTCTATTGTGAAATTCACCTGAGGGGGAAAAGGAAAGAAAGAAAACAAAACTAAGCCTTTCCCCCTACAAAGACAGAAAACACATGCCACCGAATTAACAGCAGAGGACAAAGGGGAGGTTTAAGTGCCTTGACTTGTCCTCTACACTGAGCAGAGCTACTAGGATCAGAGGGCAGCCATGGAGGACCAAAAAAGGTGCCCAAGTGACTTTGCTCTTTTCTCTATTATGAGCACGGCAGGCAACAACCTGTATGTATGGTAGTGAGCCGCAGGGGTTGGAATGGCAGCTTGGGGTTCCCTCCCCCCCAGACAAAGACCTACATTGATGTCCAGCTTTGCTGCACAGGACACACTTTTCCTTTCTCATTTTTTTTCTAAATCCACCCACCCTTCTTTCTGTTCTGATGCTTCTGGGAAACGTTTGGGGCCTGTTGAGTCCTAGGGGTAGTATACCTGCCACAAAACTGGAAAACAAAATTGCAAGATGTTACAAAGAATAAAAGGGATGCGGGTGGCACTGTGGGTTAAACCACAGAGCCTAGGTCTTGCTGATCAGAAGGTCGGCGGTTTGAATCCCCGCAATGGGGTGAGCTCCCGTTGCTCGGTCCCTGCTCCTGCCAACCTAGCAGTTTGAAAGCACGTCAAAAGTGCAAGTAGATCAATAGGTACCGCTCCGGTGGGAAGGTAAACAGCGTTTCCATGTGCTGCTCTGGTTCACCAGAAGCGGCTTAGTCATGCTGGCCACCTGACCCGGAAGCTGTACGCCGGCTCCCTCGGCCAATAAAGCGAGATGAGCGCCACAACCCCAGAGTCGGCCACGACTGGACCTAATGGTCAGGGGTCCCTTTACCTTTACAAAGAATAAAACAAGCCTGTGCCCTGACAGTGGTCTTCCCCCTGGTTGATTGAGCACCGTACAACTAGTTAGAACAAAAGGGAAGGATGAAGCCGTACGGGGACTTCACGTTACAGCCTTTGGACAGTGCCACCCTTGCCCAGTTTACTGTTTTGGCTAGTAGCAGTCCCTTTGAGGACTGGCAAGCTTGCCCATACCAAATGGCTTGTCAGAATCAGGTGTGCCAAATCAGCATATTGGCTTTTTAAAAAAACAACCATATGGGAATGTCCCATAATAAAGTCCTGCTAAGAAGCTGTTTTACTAGAAATGAGGAAACTCCTTGCTTATGGCCTTCCAATAAAGATACTGAAATGGTAGTCTTCTTATTAATGGCAGCTAGGATGAGAATTTGCCCCAACTGGAAAAAACCTAAACCACCTTTTAAGGTGTGGAAAATGGGCTATATGGTCAAATGATGAACTTAAGAGGAAGAGAAGGCAGATAGAAATATGGTAAGTTTGTAGAAAATTGGAGTCGGTTTGTTTTTATTGGAATAACAAAACACAAAATTTGATCAATTGGGGATAAATGACATATACAACAAAAAAACTTATCATTTGGATATGTGATTAGTGTTTCTGTTGTATTTAGCATACAGTTGTTTATTGTTTCTATTATTCAATGCACATTCAATACGCATCCCAAAAAGCAACCAAAATTCCTCTGTCTGGAAGAACCCTAACAAATGACGAAGGAATAAATACAACTAAAGTTCATTTGAAGGGTAAACCTTTCCAGACAAAACACCTGGCAAGTCCTGGTGTTGTTTATTGGCTGCAATCCTAAGGACACGTACCTGGGAGGAAGTCCCATTGAACTCACTAGGATTTCCTTAAAGACACACACAGGATCAGGCTACATAAGCATAATCCAGAAATGTCTCTAGGCCAGGTCACCTCAGCCATGACAACTGTGTGCCTCAAGGAATCAACTTTCTCTCAGACACATCTCCCTTCCCTATCAGAGATCAGGCTGCCTTACCTTAAATGATTGTTGTACGTGTGCTTTGAAGCCCTTTCATTATACCAGGAATACCCAAGGTGGTACTCTCCAGATCGAGTGGACTACAACACCCATCACTCCCAGTCAGAATGGTCAGTAGCCCAGGTTGATGGGAGTTATAGTACAAAATGTTTTATATTCTTTTCTAGGGGGCAACACACTGGCTACTCCTGCCCTATACAACGAACGAGTGCCAACAATATATTGGTAGCTGCAGTCCTACAGTCTCCTCGCCAATGATGAAAGCAGGATCGCGGTTCTGTTTCCTTAAATATGCTCGCTACATTCTGCTGCTATTTTAAGCCACAGAGGGGGGGTAGGATGAAAGGGAAGCAAGCCAAATAAATAAATAAAAGCACCCTTGAAAACCCATTCTTGCAGTGCCTGCTGCAGTATGTGGGTGCCCACCTGGAAGACACAGCTGATCTTCCGAGGGCACCTTACGGAATGAACACAAAACAGCAGTGATGAAAGGCATTTGTTTTTAAAAACACAGTCTTTTCCTTTCATTATCTCAGATTCTGCCACTCCTTAAAACTGCCTCGCGCGCCGTTTCACTGCATTCTGGGGCACCAGACAGGAGAAAAAACACCGCAATGAATATGCAGCAGAGTTCTCTATCACGCACACAGGGAAGAAGTGTGTGTATACAAACACACACACACACACTGAGTCCCTTGCTACCTGAACAATGGAGCCAGGGAGAAAAACATTTCCAAGGAGAAAGCAGATCTCCAAACAAACATACCCACTTCTCCTTTCCTGTGGCTGTCAAAAATAATAAGGACCAGGACATGAAAATGTAAATAAACCTCCTTTCCTGCTGCTGTCAAAAAATGACCCAAACCATAAAAGGTAAATAAACCACCTTTCGTTATATGGGCAGATATAAATAAACAGGCAAGAGGCGGGAGACCCTTCAACCTCTTCCCATTATAAAAGAAAACCTTTATTATTGGTATTATTAATGTTATATACCAGAACGTGAGAGCGAAGGAAATCCTCTTTAGAGGGCATAACAGGACAGTTACACAATAGACCTCAGGCTGTCAGCAAGGGGTGTGTGTGACAATTATTATTATTATTATTATTATTATTATTATTATTATTATTATTATTATCATTATTATTATTATTATTGCAAGTTCTGGGATTTTGCATAAATTCCACCTCTGAGCCAGGGCTCTTGCAAACATGGATCATCTCAACCAGCTTTTAGGGCATCCCCGTCTTTATATATTCACCCCCCACCTCCAGAAAAAAAATATAACCCCCGGGTAAGCTCCTAAATTCGCATTATGGGCTATAGAGGAGGTGCCCAAAGGTGGGGGGGGGGAGAGAGAAGCCACCCCAATAAAGCTTCGGCTCGGCTTGCGAAATATAAGGAGGTCCTACGTGGCCCCTTTTCTGCCCCCCGCCTAACCCAGCGCCCCCTTTCTCCCCACCGCCATCAACCCAGCAGGTGCGCCCGGGGGGGCGACCAGCTGCCCTTAAAAGAAAATGGTCGCCGCCGGTGCGGTGGGGACGGGGGGGGGGCGGTTGGAAGAAGGGCCCGTGGCGGGGACGGAGGGCGCCCGCGTCGCGAAACGGAGCCTGGGGGACGTCCCCGGGCCTCCCCTCTCGGGATATCGAGCCTTCCCCTCCCGGGAACCGCTCACCATTTCGGCGGATGGCTCCGGATAGTCCCGCTCGCTCCTCCCCCGTCCAGGAATCGCCGCCGCCGCCTCAGCCGAAGACGGTGGTGGGCTGGGGGGGGGGGGGTGAGAAAAGCACAGACTCCTAGAACGGACCCTCCGAGCGGGGCGGCCTTCTTGCCTGCGAAGCGGCGTCTATGACCCGCAGCCTCTCGTGCTCGGTTCTGTGAGGGAGGGGCACCCGGCGTTGCCATGGCGCCGGAGCAGCGCAGTCCTCCAGGGCCTTGTTTTCTTCCCTCGGAAAGCCCACCACCCTTTTCCCCGTGGGCATCTTTGCTTAGACCTCAGCCCTAACTTGTCAATGCACGCTCCCCACCATCGTTGTGCACGTGAAAGCAGGTGCACACCCTGGCGTGCTTTGAAGCAAGTGATCTTAAGGACATAGGAAGCTCCCTGTTAATGATTATTCATAGCATAGTAGAATTGTAAAGTTGGAAGGGGTCCTGAGGGTCATCTAGCCCAACCCCCTGCCATGCTGGAATCTTTTGCCCACAAGGGGTCTCAAACCCATGACCTTGAGATTAAGAGTATTGCGTTCTGCTGGCTGAGCTACCCCAGCAGAACCGCAGAACATAGCTGTCAACTTTTCCCTTTTCTTGCGAGGAATCCTATTCGGAATAAGGGAATTTCCCTTAAAAAAAGATAAACGTTGACAGCTATGCCATAGAATTGTAAGAGTTTGGAAGCGACCCTCAGGATCGTCTAGATCAACCCCCTGCAATGCAGGAATCTCATCTAAATCATGCACGACAGATGGGTATCCAACCTCTGCTTAAAAACTTTCAAGGAAGGGGAGTCCACAACCTCCCAAGTGAGACTGTTCCACCGTCAAACAGCTGTTACTGTCAGAAAGCTTTTTTCTGTTTTTTGGTCCAAATCTCCTTTCTTGTAACTTGAAGCCATTGGTTCGAATCCTACCCTCCGGAGCAGGAGAAAACAAGCTTGCTCCATCTTCCATGGGACACTGCTTTAGGTATTTGAAGACGGCTATCGTATCTCCTCTTTTCCAGGCTAAACATAACCCAGTGCTTTTTTTTCTGGGGGTAATCAAGTGTACTTTGTACCAGCACCGTTTTTTTCTAGAAGAAAAACCCTGAACATACCCTCTACCGTTCCTTGTAAGGCCTGGTTTCCAGACCTTTAAACATCTTAGTCACCACCCGCTCTGCACGTGTTCCAGCTTGTCAATACCGTTCTTACATTGTGATGCCCAGAAGTGGACACAGGACTCCAAGTGGGGTCTTACCAATGCAGAACAGAGTGGTACCATGACTTCCATGACTCAGATGCTATACTTCTGTTGCCAGGCAAAAGCATTCCTCTTCTCCCAGGTCTTGGGCTAATTAAACAATCTATGGTCTTTTAAACTTTGGGGAGAGTTGTTATTTTTTTGTTACGGTTACATGCCACCCCAACCTCTTGCTTGGTACAAGATTCCAGCAATTCTAAGCAGTCATTCAGGGTTTGCATTTCCTTTGGAATGAGGCACAGCGGAGACTTGGGTGTCTTTATGATATATAGTTTATTTAGACATATCTACAACCTGAGCCTTTGATGGAGGGGTTCACAGCACTAACACCCTAAGAGGGTCTTGCTTCACCCATAGCTACAACCTTGGCTTCAAACAGAGATCAGGCATTGCTCTCCCCCTCACAGGCTTCAGCCTGCTTCTTCTCCAATTTCTAGCTTTCACACACCCAACTCGGATCTGGCCTAATTTCAACTGGTGGATGGAACTCAGAAGGTACTAGGTGTTTATTATCATGATTTCATCTAGGACTTGCTTCCTAAGACACACCTCCAAGTGATTTCACAATGCAGTGAAAACATACACAAAACTATATAACGAATTAAAGAAGATTTTTAAGTATATGTTTTTGAAAAAACCAGAGTCATTCCTGTTGGGAACTGTGGGAGAAGATATTGACAAGAATGACCAGAAACTGTTCTTATACACAACAACGGCAGCGAGGTTATTGCTGGCTCAGGTATGGAAACAGCAAAAATTGCCTACAATAAAAGAATGGCAGTACAAGGTTATGGAACACGCAGAAATAGCCAAATTAACAGCAAAAATTCAACATCAGGGGGATGAAACATATCAAAAAGAATGGGGAAAATTTATGTTATATATAGAGAAGATGATGTGAAATAGGGAAACCAGTAGAATTAAAATAATATAACGGGAAAATACAAGAAATTTACTGGATAATAATATCAAAATGAATTAAAAATGTATATTAGGATTATTATTGAACAATATTTGTAAATGAATATAGACAGACAGCAATAATTTGTATATATAGAAAGATTTATTTGTTTACGGACATTTAATGGAAAAAATGAAGAAGAACAATCTTATGAAAATGGACAAAGACAATGCGAAAAGTCAAAGAGGACACAAAAAAGCCAGAAGAAGGAAGGAGGGAAGTCAGCTCGGGAGAGCAAGAACAAATGTGAAATATAATGTATGTAACTAAAAAATCAATAAAGATTATCTGGAAAAGAAAAAAAAGAAAGAAAACATACACAAAACAATTCCATATATAAAAACAAACTCAGATCCCACACAGGTAGAAGCAGGGATGAAAATACCCACTTAAAAGGCTTGTTGAAAGAGAAGAGTCTTGAACCAGTGGCAAAAAAGACTGTAGAGACTTGCAAAACACTGTCCAAAACTGGGGCACTTGATGGCCCCTAGTCATGGGAGGTTTTTGAGATAAGTGTCTGACCCAAGGGCTGGATCCAGTTCCCCGTCTCTGCTGTAGTTGTTGGACATCTGTGGAGAGCAAAAGGAGACTCAGGCTGCATTTACACCATAGATTTAAAGCACCCACCCACCCAAGAATTCTGGAAACTGCAGTTTGTGTTCACATCTTCAGAGACATCAACTAGCCATGATGAGCAGCTGGAAGGGAAGGCATGCTTGCTGGACCTGGATGCTTGATACTTCTTTCCCAGTGACAATTGGGTGCATAATATCTCCCACCACCACCACTCCTGTAGCAATAACAAAAATGTTGCAGGAATTTATGTATAGGTTGGGGGGAGGTTGTCCCTCCAGCAGATATCATACACATGCAGCCCACTACCAAAATCAGCACAATCACTTTTGTGACTTTTGTGATTTGTCCCCACAAAACACTTCACAGTTTCTTCCTATCTATTCAGAGGGCCTCTGCTGTACAATACCAAATGTAACAATTCACTGATAAATGTATCCATGTACTGGCTCACAGGGAAAACTTCAGAAACTCATATACAGTGGTACCTCGGGATGCAAATGGGATCCGTTCCGGAGCCCCGTTCGCATCCTGAATGGAACGTAAGATGCGACGGCACATCTGTGCGTGCGCAGGTTGCGTTTAACCCTTCTGCTCATGCGCGTGACGTCATTTTGAGTGTCTGCGCATGCGTGAGCGGCAAAACCCGGAAGTAACACACTCCGTTACTTCCGGGTTGCCGCAGAGCGCAACCCAAAAGCGCTCAACCTGAAGCACATTCAACTCGAGGTATGACTGTAAACATGTGAGCTCAGCTACACAGCAGCCCCTCTGCCTGAATGATAATACCTGGCATCCTGATACCTGAGTGCCAGACTGGTACCCATTCCAGAAATAAGAAACCCAGATGAAGACAAAAGGGTGTGATTCACTTGGCTGGGAAACAGGGAAATGTAAATATCTCTTTTGTTACATTTGATGGGTGTTTGGTGCAGGGCAAGGAGAACCATGGGGTGTCCAGGATGCTCAGATTACTGCCACCAGACCTCTCCTTTCATGATGTAACCGTGATGTATTAGTGATGTAGTTTTTTTGGGGGGGTGTAACATGGGGATTAGCAGCTAATAAAAGTTTGGGGGCTCTTTTGTTCACGGCTTCCATCTTGTTCCACCTTGTGGCAGGTGGAAGTCCTGTCGCGACAGTCTTCAATAAAGACCAAGCCTACTGGCTGCTGTTTTGTTCTGGTATTCCTGGCTGGTGTCCTTGTTTTTTGTCCTAGGGAGCCCTCAGATTTCTCCGTTAACAAAGAGGACTAGCTTACCCAGGGGCTTCAGGAACACTGCGGCAATTTTAAAAGTCCCATGCATTCATTCTCCATGCGCTGCTTATGGACTGCAGAGGCAAATTCAGAGACAACCTTGCTTTGCGCTCAACTCTTGAAGCGTTTTCAAAGACGGCTGCGAAGCCAGCAGAGGGTGCACAAGGCACACCAGTCCTTTGATCTACTTTGATCTTGGAGAGTTTGTTTGCTGTATTTACATCACTGTCAACAGACCTGATAACTAAAGACGCAGTTGCCAGTCTAGCAGTGGATAAGTTCTGCAATGCCTTTGCAAAAGCTAAGTGAGTTTTCCAGCCCCGCTGTTAGAGATACAACTCCAGTTGCTAACTCTGGACCCATAACTACTCCTGAAGTATTATGGGGGGCACCCCACCCTCATAAATACATTGTTTCTGTGGTTTTTATTTTACAGTAATGCTATATTTTTGGCAGACTTTGATGGCAATCATGCAAAGCCGAGAGGCTTTTAATTTTAACTGTACTGGATCTGACTTTTATTCAGACCCCGTGGAAAAGCAAATGATCTATGTATGTTTGTGCCTTTTCATTTTCTATCTGCTGGGGAGCATGGCAACATGATGCTGGACAGAGGGGAGAGAAATAACAATAGGGAGTGACGCCCACAATAGGTAAAGGTAAAGGTACCCCTGCCCGTACGGGCCAATCGTGTCCGACTCTAGGGTTGTGCGCTCATCTCACTTAAGAGGCTGGGAGCCAGCACTGTCTGAGGACACTTCCGGGTCACGTGGCCAGCATGACGAAGCTGCTCTGGCAAGCTGGCACCAGCGCAGCACACGGAAACGCCGTTTACCTTCCCGCTATAAAGCGGCACCTATTTATCTACTTGCACTTAGGGGTGCTTTTGAACTGCTAGGTGGGCAGGAGCTGGGACCGATAGACGGGAGCTCACCTCGCTGCAGGGATTCGAACCGCTGACCATACGATTGGCAAGTCCTAGGCACTGAGGTTTTACCCACAGCACCACCCGCGTCCCCATGACGCCCACAATACTTCCCCCAAATTCTAAAAGTGCCCACAATTCCCTTTAAGTTTGGGAACCCCTTTCACTAACAGAAAACTGGATTCTGTGAGTGCCAGACCTTGGCGAAAATGACACTATCCATGCGCAAGTGAGAGGCATGCGCAGGGGAAATGCAAAGGTTTGCTGGTTTACAATTGTGGGTTTTTTTGTTTGTTTGTTACAGAGGGCTTTATGTGAGGCTCACTAGGCACAACATGTTGATTGCTGGGGTGTGTGGAATGGAGTATCCAGGAAGAGGGCATGGCTGGCTGGCTGGCTGGCTGGCACCCAAATCAGGAATACAGTGGTACCTTGGTTTAATAACAGTTTAGCTTACGAACAACTTGGATTAAGAATGCTGCAAACCCGGAAGTAGGTGTTTTGGTTTGTGAACCTTGCCTTGGAATAAGAACATGTTCCGCTTCCTGTTGAGTGTGTTCCATTTGTAAATTGAGTCCCCCGCTGCTATGGGAAAGCATGCCTTGGTTTAAGAATGCTTTGGTTTAAGAACGCACTTCTGGAACGGATTAAGTTCGTAAACCAAGGTACCACTGTACTCCAAAAGGCAACATTTTGTTGCAGGTTCCAGCCATCACCATCATTTGGTATTGGTATTTGCTGCCTCCAACAAACTATGGATTTCTCCAATCCTCTTTTAAAGTTGGTGGCATCCTAGCTTTTCATGCAGAAAATTGGTAGCTCAGACTTAAGCAAAACATTATTTAACTTGGATCTGCCATAGAATCATAGAGCTGGAAAGGACCCAAAGGTCATCTAGCCCAACCCCCGGTAATGCAAGAATCTCCACTAAAGCATCCGTGACAGGTGGCCACCCACCCTCTGCTTAATGACACAACTCAGATTTCCCCCCGTAAATAACAAAGAAAAAAGAGAGCTTCGACTGGTGCCTTCTCTCCAGCCTCTCCATGGTTCGCTTGCATACTGAATCAGCACAAGGGTTCCTTTATTCCAGATCACAGCAGCCCTGTTGTAACATATTTTTTAATTAACATTCCGTGCAGGAATGCACTTTATTTCTTGTAAACAACTATACATCAAGAAGGCCCAGAGTGACTAGCACTGGCCGTAACTTTTCAGTTGCTGCTCAGGCAGCTGGCAGCTGTTCGTCTCCTCCTTCTGTTGGCCCTGCAGGAACACATGCTTCCAGACAGGGAAACGATCCACTGGATAACATGGCTGCATTTGTTCATCCACCATCAGACGTTCCTTTGGCCCCATCTCCACTATACGTTTAAAGCACTATGATCCCAATTTAAATGTTCAAAATCAATAGGCAGGGAGTTCCAGAGTGTAGATGCTGCCATGATGAAATATCCATTCGGTACAAGGGCAGAACAGATGTTATGTGGCACTTGTAATAGTGCCAGTGCTGCAGATCTAAGCAAAACAGAATGACAGAGACCCTAAGCTGCAAACAAGTCTATCATGCTAAGCTAGGGTTGGCACATCAGGAGAATCCCAGACCCTAAGATTTCAGGTCCCAAATCAGAGACCTAGGGGTGACCCCTGGTGATATCACAGAATTGACAGATGGCCATCCAACCTCTGATACCACATAACACCGGTCTTGAAAGACCTACACTGGCTCCCAGTATGTTTCTGAGCACAATTCAAAGTGTTGGTGCTGACCTTTAAAGCCCTAAATGGCCTTGGTCCAGTATACCTGAAGGAGCGTCTCCACCCCCATCGTTCTGCCTGGACGCTGAGGTCCAGCTCCAAAGGCCTTCTGGCGGTTCCCTCACTGTGAGAAGCCAAGTTACAGGGAAGCAGGCAGAGGGCCTTCTCGGTAGTGGCACCCGTCCTGTGGAACGCCCTTCCACCAGATGTCAAAGAGAAAAACAATTGCCAGACTTTTAGAAGACATCTGAAGGCAGCCCTGTTTAGGGAAGCTTTTAATGTTTAACAGACTATTGTACAGTGGTACCTCGGGTTAAGTACTTAATTTGTTCTGGAGGTCCGTTCTTAACCTGAAACTGTTCTTAACCTGAAGCACCACTTTAGCTAATGGGGCCTCCTGCTGAAGCCGCGCCGCCGGAGCACGATTTCTGTTCTTATCCTGAAGCAAAGTTCTTAACCCGAGGTACTATTTCTGGGTTAGCAGAGTCTGTAACCTGAAGCGTATGCAAACTGAAGTGTATGTAACCTGAGGTACCACTGTATTTTAATATTCTGTTGGGAGCCGCCCAGGGTGGCTGGGGAAACCCAGCCAGATGGGCAGGGTATAAATAACTAAATAACTAAATAAATAATAATAAAAATCTCCAAGGAAGGAGAGTCCACCGCCTCCCGAGGGAGACCGTTTCATTGTTGAACAGCTCTTACTGTCAGAAAATTCTTCCTGATGTTGAGTCGGAATCTCCTTTCTTGTAACTTGAAGCCATTGGTTCAGGTCCTAGCCTCTGAAGCAGGAGAAAACAAGCTTGCTCCATTTTCCAGATATTTAAAGATGGCTATGATATCTCCTCTCAACCTCCACTTCTTCATGCTAAACACATCCAGCTCCCTCAACTGTTCCTTATAAGGCTTGGTTTCCCTATCTCTGATCATCTTAGTCGCCCTCCTCTGCACCTGTTGCAGTTTCTAAATATCCTTCTTAAATTGTGGTGCCCAGAATTGGATGCAGTTTTCCGGGTGTGGTCTGATCAAGGCAGAACAGAGTGGTACCATGTCATGTCACGGGGTCAACCCTGGTGATTCTTCCTCTGCACTCCCTCTCACCACTGAGCCTTGGAGATGGAGATCAGTTGGAAGCAGGATGGAGACTCCCCCCCCCAGAGAGTCTATGCAATGATTTGCCCCCGACTCCTGCTAGGCTGAAGTTTGCAAGATGCACACATAGCTCTCTCTTCCTCTTTTTTTAATGCACTCTCAGCCACCTGGCGATTCAAGCCCTCACTGGGGGGGACAGGGCAAACCTTGAAATTTCAGGTCAGCCCTGGAGGTCTATGTGCTAAGCTTCCTTTGGTTGCAATCCCCCTGTTTCCTCATAGCCTGCAAGTCCTAGGGTCTCTTTCCAGATAGAATATATAGAAAAATTATGTGCCAATACCAAGTGCACGGAAGGGAACATGCTAAAGTCTGCAGGGCTTGGGTTGATTTTTCCTCCAGGAACTCTTGTTAATTTGAAACAGAAACAGTGCAATACATTTTCTTAATTAGGAACTGGCAATTAGCACTGGAGGAAATTGAGCCTTAATTGAGTTTTTGCCTGTGAAACTTTTAATAGGTTCTTAAAATGTGACACCTAGAAACTTTAATTTCCATTTTGGGCAGTAAATAGAGGTTACTCCTATTTTAGGCTCCACCAGCAACTCATTAACAAAAGGGAGTTTGTTTCTGTGCTCCAGAAGCTGTGTCGATGCAAAGTCATACCTTTGGCCTAGAAATGATATTCCTTTAAAGAAATGGCTTTTTTTTGTTGGGGAGGGAGGTAATGCAACCATTCCGTGGGATTATATTGTTACAAGTTTAGGTTGGTCATTCTGGATGATGCCTTGAGTTCCCGTTCCAGTTCTGCTGCTGCAAGCAATCTTTCCTTCAGCACAGGGATCAAGCATTCTGCATATTTCACAAAGTGCTCTCAAAGTGATCAGCAGTTTTACAGGTCACAAAATCTTGCTTCGCCAGCCTATTTGGTACATTTGTTTTGTTTATTGAACACTCAGGCTGGGGGAGCGGAAGGGGAATGCCTGCCTGGCAAAATTCCACTGGAAGCTGGCACCTCCTGGTTCAATAAGTGCAAATTATCAGACCTTCCGCTTCTGTTGAACTGCACACACAAGAGGGAAGTTTTTATTCCGCAGCAAAAGGCACATTGCTTATGAAGCAATCACTTCTGAGAGGAGGTGGTGAGCCTGGCCACTGTAGAAGCCTGTACAAGTTGAAAGTCACAATTCTGGGCACCCAGATGCTGGGGGAACTTTTGCACTTGTATCATTGTTCCCAGAGGTGTATTGACATCCTTTTACTCAGGGATCAGCAACCTAAGGCCCATGGGCCACAAGCAGCCCATGGGGGTTGTTTAACTGGCCCATGGACCCCCGCTGCCCGCTCAGTAGGCTCCTGTGCGCAGAGCAGAGCGGGGACCGCCTTCCGTGACGCTGGCCAGCTTCCCATTGGCTGCAGAAAGCTTCTGCAGCCAATGGGAAGCTGCACACGCCTCCTGAGAGACAGTGTGGTGTAGTGGTTAAGAGCGGTAGTCTTGTAATCTGGTGAACTGGGTTCGCTTCCCCACTCCTCCACATGCAGCTACTGGGTGACCTTGGGCCAGTCACACTTCTCTGAAGTCTCTCAGCCTCACTCACCTCACAGAGTGTTTGTTGTGGGGGAGGAAGGGAAAGGAGAATGTTAGCCGCTTTGAGACTCCTTCGGGTAGTGATACAGCGGGATATCAAATCCAAACTCTTCTTCTTCTTCCTCCGCGTTTGCGCATGTGAGTGCATGTGCACACGCACACTCCGGCCCACCGTGGTGTCTGCAGGACCGTGAACCAGCCCAAGCCACAAAAACTTTGCCAACCTCTGCTTTTACTTAACCGCAAGAGCACCAGTCCTTTCAGTCATGCAGAATTTTCCCACCACGCAGAACAGAAGGCTGTATTTTTTCTCTATCTTTTACAGTGGTACCTCGGGTTACATATGCTTCAGGTTACAGAATCCACTAACCAGAAATAGTACCTCGGGTTAAGAACTTTGCTTTCAGGATGAGAACAGAAATCGTGCTCCGGCGGCGCAGCGGCAGCGGGAGGCCCCTTTAGCTAAAGTGGTGCTTCAGATTAAGAACAGTTTCAGGTTAAGAACGGACCTCCGGAATGAATTAAGTACTTAACCCGAGGTACCACTGTATAGCAAGAAAATGTTGTCAGAACAGCAGCTTGAAAGAAAACCCCCCAGGGCACACCTGACACCAGGGGCCACAAACATGTGGGAAGGAGGGGCAGTGCTGCTCTCACACCTCAGACGGGATGCTGTCTCCTTATATGTTGACCACACTTCAGCATGACCAAGAGACAGGTGGGGCTGTACACATCATTATGCACTATTCACATCTCTTGAGTGGTGAGTGGCTCTGGGGGTTCCAAGCATTCGGTTTCCATGGAATGAAGGTTAGCAGAGACTGCAATGTCTTTAGGGCATTTGGTTCTTCTTCTTTTTTAGGGTGTTTTTTAAAACTGTTTTATTAAATTTGCTTAGTAACATAACATTATTATATATAGTCTATAAAGCAAAGAATACAAAACAAAATTCATTCATACTACAATGCATAACTACATAACATTAATATATATGGTTTCTGGAAAAAGGCTTACATAACAAAATCAATTCAAAATATCATCCGGTTTACTTCCCCCCCCTCCCCACTCCAGCCCTCCCCCTCCCCGGTCAGGCCTTCTTTCTTCATATCTTTATCCATGTACACAGTCTGTTCATTCGAGCTTGTATGTTAGGGTTGGCTTCCCCTCTTTCTATCCAGTTCCTGTAAAATGCCCATTTATTTGTGATTCTTTGGCATTTATTTTCCCATTTGGTTCTATTTACACATAAACGCAACCTGGGCAGAGGATGGAGGGGCTCATGGCATTAACACCCCAACCGATCTTGTTTCGGCACTGAATGGATTTTATTATTTCGGTCACAGACCAGTTCCAGCCCACATACAATATCAAGGAAGTCATAAAACACGATAGGGATACATATGAATTTGCAATTAAGTATATACAGATACAGCAACAGTTAAAAAAATATATAAATTAAAACTTAGTCGCTAACATATAACCTAAAATTACCATTTAAGGCCTTAATCACTACGATAGCACAGCTTGTTCCCTAGGCTTTATGGCAATCACACAGAATTTGGCTACCCTTAATGTGATCTCAGCATCCTTGTCCTCTACCAGGGATTTTAGACATTGAAGTTCGGATTCATTTGGAGATTTTTGCATAGCAGGGGTAATAAATACCGAACGTATATCCCCATAGAAACGGCAGCGTAACAAGGCATGAGAGACAGTTTCTACCTCCATCAAGCCGCAGGGGCAGACTCGTTCCGCGTATGGTTTACCCTCGAATCTGCCCTGCAGTAAGGCAGGTGGCAGCACGTTGAATATAGCGAGGGTAAATGACCGTCTGTATTTAGGTATTTGTAATTTTGACATCTTAAAAAGCAGAGACATCACCTTGCCAACAAAGGTCCGTATAGTTAAAGCGATGGTTTTCCCAGTAGTGATGTATGGAAGTGAGAGCTGGACCATAAAGAAGGCTGATCGCCGAAGAATTGATGCTTCTGAATTATGGTGCTGGAGGAGACTCTTGAGAGTCCCATGGACAGCAAGAAGATCAAACCTATCCATTCTGAAGGAAATCAGCCCTGAGTGCTCCCTGGAAGGACAGATCCTGAAGCTGAGACTCCAATACTTTGGCCACCTCATGAGAAGAGAAGACTCCCTGGAAAAGACCCTGATGTTGGGAAAGATGGAGGGCACAAGGAGAAGGGGACGACAGAGGACGAGATGGTTGGACAGTGTTCTCGAAGCTACCAGCATGAGTTTGACCAAACTGCGGGAGGCAGTGGAAGACAGGAGGGCCTGGCATGCTCTGGTCCAGGGGGTCACGAAGAGTCGGACACGACTAAACAACAACAACAACAATTTTGACATATAATTTGCTGGGGTAAATCCTCTCCCATTATCTTTTATTGCTGGGTGTTTATTGCTTCGGCATTGGTCACAGCTCAGGATCCAGCACAGGTCAAGTAGGTTTCTTGTGTCTCCAGCTTCTAAGCTGCTTCCTGCTCAAAGCTCTCACACACAGCTCTGCCTGTTGTTCTCTCACCTCACAGCTGGGTGAGGATTGGTAGATGAAAGGCCCATTAGCCCTGAGGACACCAACACTTAGTTGTAGCTCTTGCAACCTAGCTTATTCTTTTGAGATGCTGATGAGGGTACTTAGGTGGCCAGCTAAGGCTTTTGTCTTACAAAGAGGCTTGACTGTCTAATCCTGAAACAGTCACCTCCAGGCTTGATTATTGTAACTCACTCTACGTGGGGCTGCCCTTGAAGCTGACCCAGAAACTCCAGCGGGTGCAGAATGCCACAGTGAGGATCCTTACGGGGTCTTTGCCCTGGGATCACATTCACCCAGTGCTATACCAGCTGCACTGGCTCCCGGTGGAGTACAGGATCAGGTTTAAGGTGCTGGTTTTAACCTTTAAAGCCCTATACGACCTAGGACCCTCGTACCTGCAGGACCGCCTCTCCTGGTTTGCCCCATGGAGGACATTACAGTCTGCAAATAATAACATCTTGGAGATCCCGGGCCACAGGGAGATTAGGCTGGCCTCACTCTGCCACAAGAGATCAGGGTCCTGCAGGATTTGACATCTTTCCGCAGGACCTGCAAGACGGAGTTGTTCCACCGGGCCTTTTGGTCAGGGCTCAGGCTGACCCCCCTTCTCTTTTTGTATAAGAACTAGTATGAAAGAGGCCTCCCAGGATATTCACAGGCCCATATAAGAACAGCGTAAACAGTTGGGCCTGATGAGCATTTACTGTTCCCAACCCTAATCTGCGGAAAGCCATCTAATAAGTTTTTAATTTGATCCCGACTTGTTTTTAGGAGATAATTTAATTATTGTTTGATTTTATACCAATGTTATATATTTGATGTTAGCCTCCCTGAGTCCGGTTTCGGCTGGGATACAAATAAAAGTTTATTACTACTACTACTATTATTATCGGGATGCGGGTGGTGCTGTGGGTTAAACCACAGAGCCTAGGACTTGCCGATCGGAAGGTCGGCGGTTCAAATCCCCGTGACGGGGTGAGCTCCTGTTGCTCAGTCCCTGCTCCTGCCAACCTAGCAGTTCAAAAGCACGTCAAAGCGCAAGTAGATAAATAGGTACTGCTCCAGCGGGAAGGTAAACGGTGTTTCTGTGCGCTGCTCTGGTTCGCCAGAAGCGGCTTAGTCCTGCTGGCCACATGACCCAGAAGCTGTACGCCGGCTCCCTCGGCCAATAAAGCGAGATGAGCACTGCAACCCCAGAGTCGGTCACGACTGGACCTAATGGTCAGGGGTCCCTTTACCACCTCCTCCTCCTCCTCCTCCTCCTCCTTCCTTGGTTAGACTCTAACCTTTACTGGGTACAGGACGCCAAGAACTCAAAGGGTCTCAGGGCATCATCCAGACTGACTCCCCAACCCATAACAATACTCTTATTGGACGTGCTGAGAGCAGACGGAGGCACACTTTCTGCCCTGTTCCTCAGCCCGCTACCTTCCCCATCTTCCTGCCTTTGCTATGACCAGCAATGACCCTATTTTTGCCCAGTAGCAAGCAACAGAGGAGGAAACTGCAAATCTATCTCCCACTTTCTCTTCTCAGGTTCTCTTTCCTCCCTTCTTCTGCAGCGGAACGCCCACCCACAGACCTCTTAGCAAGTGCAAATTGTGAGATATATGCTCTAATGGAATTTATGGGGAGTTGATTGAAAGAAGCATTTAATCCTTCAGCATTATGCTTTCAAATAAAACAAGTTTTTTGTCTGTGGAAAAGCCCTCTGGGTTGCATACTATTCTGTGCTTCGTTCCCTCACAGCGGTTCCCTCAGGATCATGTGTCCTTGTCAAATATATTTCCAGATCCCTGACTGGCGGTACAGCAGGGCATCCCATAGGCTAGAATCTGTCCCTGTGGCTTTGCATCTCGGATAGTGAGCTGCTGGGATGAGGCAATGGCTGAGAGAGCTCTGGCTGGAAGCAGGAAGGGGCAGATCTGTTCATTTCACTGCCTCATCCTCCCAGTCTGAAGTTCAGGTCCTTGCCTTTCTGCTTAGTGATTTTTCATTATTTAAAAAACCCATGTGCAGTGAATTCCTGCTTCTGTGTTTCTTCACTAGCAAATGCTGCACTGGTTGAATTTCTGCCTATCATGCAGCTCATAAAGGCACAGAACTTACGCTACACAGTGAAGGCAGCAATCCCTCTTGCTGTTCTCGCTTCAGGGATAGCTGCGCAGCCTGCATTTGCTCCATAAGACGCACACACATTTCCCCTTACTTTTTAGGAGAGAAAAAGAGAGTCTTATAGAGCAAAAAATATGGTATTTCATGACACAAGCTAGTCTTGGTATTGCTGCTTCTTATGGACCTTATGCTGTCAAAAAAATGAGGAGCAACAATTGCTTCCTCCAATGTTGTTGGAGGACGACGACAGATAATTTCAATGCTTCTGAATATTTGTTGATCTTTTAACAATTTTGATTTCCAAAAAAGCTCAACAACTTTGGCCGGCCTGCGCCCCCCATGCTGTGCGGTGTACATAAAAATGGCTAAAACAGATGGGGAAAATATATCTACCACATAAAACACATGACGGCAAAGGTGGAGCCATAAAATTAAACACAGACATCTTTTTCCTGCGAGGTGTCTGCATTTTCTCCTTTGCAGAAATTCTAATTCTATTCCTTTGTATGTTTCATTTTTCTTTGTGATTGTTTAAGGCGTATATACATAAATTAAGTTTTGAATCCCAGTCTTAAAAACCCAGAAAAAGTCTCTTAAGCCTTTATTGATTAAATACAAGTTAAACAATGATGGTTAAATAAGAAATAACCAAAACAGGCTGCAGCTCTGCACCCACTTACCTGGAAGTAAGCCCATTGAACTCAGTGGGACTTCGTGTTCTGATCATACCTTTAAAATCCGCTCTGCATTCCATGCTGGTGCAGAGCCAGGAAGGCTGTAGTCCTTACCTGGGAGTAAGCCCTACTGAATTCAATGGGACTTATTTCTCAGTAGGCATGGTTAGAATTGTGCTGTAAGCTCCTTGCCTATGAGGTCCTGGTGCCTAGCTTTGTCTACTAAGCATCATAGGTTCATTCCTTGGCATCGTTCCAGCTTCAAAACATCTCATGTAGGTAAGCTGCAGAAGGAACTCTACCTGAGATCTGGTAAGGGAGGAGGAGAGAGGTTGCCAGCCAGAGTGGTCAGCACAAAGGACCAGTGCTTTGCCCATTCTAAGACAGCATGTTCATCCCTAACTCAGGAAGTCTTTAGGGACGTAACGTGATGGTTACACCTGAATAAAAGGTAAAGGGACCCTGACCATTAGGTCCAGTCGTGGCCAACTCTGGGGTTGCGGCGCTCATCTCGCTTTACTGGCCGAGGGAGCCAGCGTACAGCTTCTGGGTCATGTGGCCAGTATGACTAAGCCGCTTCTGGCGAACCAGAGCAGCGCACAGAAACACCGTTTACCTTCCCGCCAGAGCGGTATCTATTTATGTACTTGCACTTTGATGTGCTTTCAAACTGCTAGGTTGGCAGGAGCAGGGACCGAGCAATGGGAGCTCACCCTGTCACAGGGATTTGAACTGCCGACCATCTGATCAGCAAGTCCTAGGCTCTGTGGTTTAACCCACAGCGCCACCCGCATCACTCCTGAATGTTGTTGTTTAGTCGTGTCCGACTCTTCGTGACCCCATGGACCAGAGCACGCCAGGCACTCCTGTATTTCACTGCCTCCCGCAGTTTGGTCAAACACTCACTGCCTTGCTGTGGCGAAGGGGCCTGAATAACTCAGAGAAGCTATGAGCTTTGCTGTGCAGGGCCACCCAAGATGGACAGGTCATAGCGGAGAGTTTTGACCAAACGTGATCCACCTGGAGCAGGAACCAGCAAGCCACTCCAGTATCCCTGCCAAGAAAACTCCATGGACAAAGACAAGAGGCACTCCTGAATAGCCAGATACCTGTACAAATTAATGCCGGTGTGGTATGGCGGTTACAGTGTCAGGCTAGGATTTGGAAGACCAGGGGTCAGTTCCCCACTCAGCCATGAAACTCATGGGGTGACCTTGGCAGTGCCACTGCCTCTCGACCTAACCTACCTTACAGGGTTGTTGTGAAGATAAAAATAAGGGAGTACCATGAACACCACCTTGAGCTCCTTCGATGGAAATGCAGTATATAAACGTAATAAATAATACTATTTGCTTGCAAGAGGCACAAGCTTGTGGAGACTAAAGTTGCCTTCATCAGACCCCGGGCATGTTAAGAATTTTGCAGCATCGGACTGCGCGGGGGGTGGGGGGGTGTTCCTGTAGGGGGCTGGACTAGATGATCCTCGGGGTCTCTTCCAACTCTACAATCCTATCGTTCTATGACCACCAGAGACACGTGCAGTTTGCTTACCCATCCTAAAGGCTATCGGGAGTCAGGAATGCATCCCTGTATATCTGATACAATTACCTCCAGCCCATCACCTGCCGGTGGATCCCGATCGACCTTCTTGCCCTGACAAAACGCGCACACGCAGCTTTTGCAACCAGCCGCCTCTCCTACCGCGACAAGTTTGCGGCATGGGGAGCGGGGTCCTCCTCACAGCTGAGACGTGCTAACCGTTCAGGCAGGAGGGCTGCAGAGAGAGGGGTGTGTGCGCCCCCTCTTTCTTTGCAAGCATCTCGCTACAGGGCACCTGGAGGTCGCAGAGGCAGAAAATCAGGTCAGAGACAAAAGGCACACTTGTCTTCTCAAGGACAGTTTCTCCCAAGCACGCTTTGGGGTCTGCCTGAAGTCCCTGGCCTGCGGCGGCCGTCCACATGGCTCCACCAGCTGCAGGCGGGAAGGCGCCGAGCGCGCACGATCTCCGTGCCCTTGAAGAGATGCGCAACGACCTTGCCTGGGCTTGGTAGGGGAGACAGGACGGGGCGCGAGGAGAGCAACTCCAGCCGAGAGCAGGCGTTGCACATCAATGCTCCAGAACCAGCCCCTCTCCAGCCTACCGCTTGCTTTGGACACTCACAAACCCGACAGCCCTCTCCACCGCAAACGCAGCTCGGCCGCGACGCGCCTCCGCGCCTCGCTCCCTCCCCGGGCCGTTTGCTTGGAGAGCTGTCCAAGCGCCGTCGTGACCCTCCCGGGGCTCAAACCTAGCCCTGGCCGAACACGTCCCCTTCCTCTTCCTCTTCCTCGCCGGAGCCTAATGTGCCAGACGCCCACATGGAAACCTCCATGCGCGCCCGCACCGCAGCAGCACCTAACCAAAGCGCTGCGTTTTGGAGAGGCCAGCCAGCCCGCTGCAGGAGTTCCGTTGGGGGTGTCGCCTTTCGCTTGCAACCCTCTCTCGATTTGCTCGGCTTCCTCTCTGCCCGCCCCCTCCCCGAAAGAAGACCGGGGCAGGTCCCTCGTTGAGTCGAAAGGGGGATTTTGGGGGGGCTTTTATTCCCCGCCCCGCAGGAGGCGGAGGAGGAGCAGCGCCGCCCTCCTTTGCGCGCCGGGGGCCTCCTCTTCTGGCGCAGCGCGGGCGGCGGAGGCGCCGACCAGGCGAGCCGGAGGGCGCTGCTTTGCAGAAGCGAGAAGCCGCCCAGACGCTTTCCAGCGCCGGGGAAGAACTTTCCGCCCGCCCGGCCGCCGCCGCCGCCGCCTCTCTCCCTCCGCCGGGGGGCGGCGATGCGGGGCCGCCGTGCCCTTGAATGGCGCGCCTCCGCCTCCTGCTCCTCCCTCCTCGGCTTCTCCCCTTCGCCCCAGCCGCGCCTGAGCGGGGCTTGAGGAGGATGCGGCTCCTTCTGCGAGCGAGACCTTGACGGAGCTCGGCTTCCCGGCCCCCTTTCCGCCAGCATGGGCTACACGGACCCCACTTCCAGCCGGGATCTGCTGGGGAACCGAACTTTGCTCTTCATCTTCATCTGCGCCTTCGCCGTCGTCACTCTCCTGCAGCAGATCCTGTACGGGAGAAACTATCTCAAGAGGTACGAGAGGAGTTTTCCCCGCTGTCTTTTGGGGAGGGAGGGAGAGATCCTGGGGATAAACGAATCTCGGGCGGGGGGGGGGGTCCGCAGGTTTATTTATTTTTAACCCTCCTGAAAGTATGCAAAAGAGGCTTCTGGGACCTTCGGAACCATCCGTGCCCAAGCCTCGCGCGCTCTTCCCAAGGAGTGAGCTGAGCAGGACTTTACTCCCGAGTAAAATCGTGAGCGGGATCGCGCCGTACGACTTGCCCGGCACCCTCTACTTAGGCAAACACGGGCTCAGGTCTGGGCTGTGGGGCTTGCAATCCTCTTCACAGGATTGGACCCAGCGGGACTGAGGAAGCGCAGGATAGGACCGGGCTGCCTTTGGGTTTGGGCTTGTGGCTGCACCAACCCACTTGCGCCAGGTCCGGAGCGGTGCTGGTCCCTTACCCTGGACGCGTGTTGGTGACTGGTGGTGGTTGTGTGTGTTGTAACGCAGTGAGGCCAAATGGCCAAGACATGCAAGAGTTCAAGCTCTGTGCGATGCTGTGTGGGCAGATAGCCACAGATGTTTCAGAAGCAGGCACTGTGCATGCCTGGATGGATATAAACACATTTCCTGGTTTAGTGTCGCTGTAAGAACTCCCTGCAGCCATTCTTTACCTTGTAAGGCTTTGCTCAGTTTGGGCTAGAGGGCTGTTGGAAGATAAAACTTCTGCCTTTGGAGTGATAACTACAAAGTGTACAAAATGCAGCTGTACGCGGGTACCAGATGCTAGGCTCTTAAATTAGTGTAGGGTCAGCTTAAACCACCTTGCTGCACACTTTGGAGTCCTGCCACTCTGTTTTGGTTGGAGAGCTGGGCAGATGCCCTGTGCCCTCAAGGCAGCCTTTGCCATCCTGGTGGTGCCCTGCAGATTTTTGGGGCTGGAGCTAATGGGAATCCAAAAAGGCTGCCTTAAGCCCACTCTTCCCATCCCACTAATCCAGCACTCTTGGACTATGTGGAGACAAAAATTGCAGTTTTCTGTGTGTGTGTATAATGTGTGTGTGTGTGTGTGTGTGTGTGTATAGACTGTATTTTTTGCTCTATGAGACTCACTTTTTCCCTCCTAAAAAGTAAGGGGAAATGTGTGTGCGTCTTATGGAGCGAATGCAGGCTGCACAGCTATCCCTCTTGTTGTTCTGGCTTCTGAGATTCAAAATATTTTTTTTCTTGTTTTCCTCCTCCAAAAACTAGGTGTTTCTTATGGTCTGGTGCGTCTTATAGAGCGAAAAATACGGGGTGTGTATATATATATATATATATATATATATATGTGTGTGTGTGTGTGTGTGTGTGTGTGTGCGCGCGCGCACGCGCATATATATATGAGAGATCTAATTTGGCATTATATATATTTCTACAGCTTAGATATTCCAAGCTTTACTGTGTGTTAAGGGCTGCAGAACAGCCTTGTTTTATCAGAATGATCTCAACCTGAGAAATTGGAAAGTTTGCTGCCTTGTTTCATATGCAGAGAATACACCCCATCTTTCCCCCACTCATCTCCTGCTACTCACTGGTGAAATGCTGCCACCCATTTCTTGCCCATACAGGTGTGTTTCTGTTTGGGTCCTTTACTACCACTACCAATACTTCTTCTTATTTTTATTAGATCTTGTCTTTCCTCCAAAGAGCTCAAGGTAATTCTCTCCTCCCCCCAGCCACATTTTATCCACACAACAACCCTGTGAGGTAGGTTAGGCTGAGAAATAGTAATTGGCCCAAGGTCACCCAGTGAGCTTACTGGCTGAGTGGAGATTTGAACTCTGGCCTCCCAGGTCCTAGGGACGCAGGGCAGGTGGCGCTGTGGTCTAAGCCACTGAGCCTAGGGCTTGCTGATCGGAAGGTCGGCGGTTTGAATCCCCGCGACGGGGTGAGCTCCCGTTGCTCGGTCCCTGCTCCTGCCAACCTAGCAGTCCGAAAGCACATCAAAGTGCAAGTAGATAAATAGGTACCACTCTGGCAGGAAGGTAAACGGCGTTTCCGTGCACTGCTCGGAAAAACTGTCTGTGGACAAACGCCGGCTCCCTCAGTGTGTAAAGCAAGACGAGCGCCGCAACCCCAGAGTCGTTCGTGACTGGACTTAACTGTCAGGGGTCCTTTACCTTTACCTTTACCTCTCAGGTCCTAGCCTAACTCTTTAACTACTACACAACACTGGCTGTTCCACTTTCCCATTGTCTGTTCCATCACACGGAGTCTTTGCCAAATGGGTGCTCTGTGCATAAACATATTTTCTCATATGAAATGCATGCATTGTACGCTTCTGCCAGAACAAGTAGCAAAAGTTCCTTCCTTTCTGCTTTCATGGAACTGAACCCCATTTGAACAGGTCAGCTTCCTTCTGAGTAGAAGCATGCATTGGCTTGGGCTAAATAGTCATACAAATGAAGAGGATGCGTCAGGTTCAGAACCCTGATCAAGAGAGAAATTATCACACCTGGGCACCATTGAAGTCAATGGGTTTGTCAGTGATGAATTCAGCTGTCCCATTCATTTCAATGGGATGCGGGCTGCGATGGCCTTTTCCTGAATTGGGATCAGCAAGTGTAAAAATTCAGCGAGCGTAATACTGTACAGTGGTACCTCGGGTTAAGTACTTAATTCGTTCCGGAGGTCCGTACTTAACCTGAAACTGTTCTTAACCTGAAGCACCACTTTAGCTAATGGGGCCTCCTGCTGCCGCCGCTACGCCGGAGCACGATTTCTGTTCTTATCCTGAAGCAAAGTTCTTAACCTGAAGCACTATTTCTGGTTTAGCGGAGTCTGTAACCTGAAGCATATGTAACCTGAAGCGTATGTAACCCAAGGTACCACTGTAATGTATATTGTTCTAGTTACAGGTAGGTAGCCGTGTGGGTCTGCCGTAGTGGAAACAAAATAAAAAAATTCCTTCCAGTAGCACCTTAGAGACCAACTAAGTTTGTTATTGGTATGAGCTTTCGTGTGCATGCAAGAAGTATCTGAAGTATCTGAAGAAGTGTGCATGCACACGAAAGCTCAAACCAATAACAAACTTAGTTGGTCTCTAAGGTGCTACTGGAAGGATTTTTTTTTACAATGTAAATTGTGAAAGGGGACTTTTCTGAAAGGTCAAATGGGGTCTAGGCGTTCAGAGAATATAACATCAATCCTGTGGCAGTTGCACTGGCTGCCCACTCATTTCCAGGCTCAATTAAAAAGTGCCGGTTATGCCCTTTAAACAGTGGCGGGGACGCCTGCTTTTCCCGTTTCGTAAGTTCATTAGTAATAATGAACGGGTGCCAATTGCAAATACAGTATTAAGCAAGCTTGGCAGTTTCAACATTTTTAGCTTTGCTTACTAAATACAAGTAAAATAAAACATGCTACATTAGATCACTCTCTACTGGAGCATAAGGATTTCTCCACATGGAAACTAACTTGCAAAGGAAAACGTTCTGGAAAAAGTTGCAACACGGATTTTTCCGGAAAACCAACACCATCGCCTTTCAAGCCCTAAACCCAGCCTCGCCAATTTTGATGCCCTCCAGATGTTGCTGGACTAAAACATCTGTAATCCCTGACTGTTGGACATGGCGGCAGCTGGGAGTTGAAGTCTAACAAGATGTAGAGTTCACGCCAAAGGCTACTGCTGCTCTAAATGATTTGGGATCGGGTGGTTTGCAGGACCTCCTGGATGAATGCACCCAGGTGTCAAGATCATCCTTTGGGGTCTGGCTCATGAGCCTGTTGTCAGGTTCTATCAGACTGATAGGTGTTGGAGACAGGGCCTTTTCTGTGTTAGCCCTGCATATGTTGGGAATTCTCTTCCAGAAGTTTGATTGGCTCAGTTTTTTGGACAGCTGTTAAACAGACCGTAAACACTTGCTTGTTTCAAACTGTGTTCTGTTAAAAGTGCGGTTGCTCTTAGCTTTTGAAATTGCGTGTTTAATTTGTACATATTTTTGTTATGTTTTTGATGGGCTTTCGTAAGCCACCTTGGGAAGGCTGCTTCTTTATTTTAAGGGGGACCCACAACAAAACGTTGCAGCATGGAGTTGCACAATTCAGCCAGCCAGCCAGCTGTATCCTTTCCTAGGCTACTCCATTACGTTCCCACTGATTTTTCTCTCTTTCCCGCCAAATAGTCAGCAAACATTCTGAGTTCTCCATGAGCTGCTTTTGGCTCCCTCCCCTTTAAGGATTTTTTAAAAAGGAATTTTTTGGGGGTGGAGGGGTAGTCTTGACAACCCTCAGTTTTTCCTTAGCCACTGTGTTGCATGTAGGTAATGAGATTTTTGCTGTATTGTATAAAGATTGGCACTTGGATAGTGAGTTTGCTGTTAGTACAGTGGATCAGGGAACAGGGTGTTTTTCAGGCTTTTCACGCAAGCGTGCAATGATCCAGAATGCAATCCCCGCGCAAAGAGGGCGTTGCCTGTAAGTAGGAAATGATCTCTTTCAGCTTCTGCCTTCTGGAGGAAGGTAGAGGGTTGTAAAGACTAGGACTAGCCGCCTGAGAAACAGTTTTTATCCAAATCCGATTTTGGTTTTAAACGCAATGTAAGGTAGTCTCTGTGGGAGTATATTGTGTTTAATTATGGGGTATCAGAGTTTTTAGGGGGTTAACCAGGCTGGGATAGCTGGGATAGCAGGCTTGTTTGTTTTTGAATGTCTGGTGTATATTTTTTCAGTTTTGTTGTTCTGTACGGGACAAAGACAATAAAGATTATCATATTGTAGAGCAAGTTCCCCCAAGCTTAGGAATGGAGAACCATAGAGTTGGAAGGGACCCCCAGGGTCATCCAGTCTGACCCCCTACAATGCGGGAATCTGGGACTTGAACCCATAACCCTGCGATTAAGAGCCACAGGCTCCAGGTTAGGGCTTCCATGGAGGCCAGCAGTTTGTGGATTCCTGGCAGGTGGCATATTGTAGCCACGGCCAACCTGATGTGCTCCAGATGTTTTTGACTGCATCTCCCATCAGCCACAGTCAGCATCTGGAGGGCAGCACATTGACAAAGTCCGCACTAGCACATATCAGCCCCCTACCCCTCCGAACCAGTAGTGATGTATGGAAGTGAGAGCTGGACCATAAAGAAGGCTGATCGCTGAAGAATTGATGCTTTTGAATTCTGGTGCTGGAGGAGACTCTTGAGAGTCCCATGGACTGCAAGAAGATCAAACCTCTCCATTCTGAAGGAAATCAGCCCTGAGTTCTCACTGGAAGGACAGATCCTGAAATTGAGGCTCCAATACTTTGGCCACCTCATGAGAAGAGAAGACTCCCTGGAAAAGACCCTGATGTTGGGAAAGAAGGAGGGCACAAGGAGAAGGGGATGACGGAGGACGAGATGGTTGGACAGTGTTCTCGAAGCTACCAGCATGAGTTTGACCAAATTGTGGGAGGCAGGGGAAGACAGGAGTGCCTGGCGTGCTCTGGTCCAGGGGGTCACGAAGAGTCGGACACAACTAAACAACAGCAACAACAACCCTTCCGAAAGAGATAAGGTGCCTTCAGCTTACAGCTCTTCATTGGGGAAGAGAGAAAGTCCTTTAGAAAACAGGTCCTCTTTAACCTTTTGCAAAGCGTTTTTCCTCTCTCGCACCATGAGGGCTGGAACTAAAAATAATAACAAGGATTTAAACCTGGGATTCTCAGGGAGGTGCTGGAAGCCCCAGTTTCTATTCTGCGTGATCACAGCTGTTCAGAAAGCTAGCATCTTCGAAGACAGCTAGTAAACGCAGCTCTTGCACTCCTGCCATCCAGTATTTTAAAGCACTGCTGACTCTTTCGGCGAAGCGAGGGCAGTTTACACAGGAGGAAGCCCTGCCTGGTATGCAGGATTCCTCTCTCTCCAGCCCTCTCCAGCAGCTGACAGTCCAATGGAAGGCTCCAGTCGTGCAGTGCACATTTAATCGTTCCTCTTTAAATAGCTGTAATTTAGGTGATTATGAAACCAAACATCTCCAGATGTGGCAGAGGCAGTTAATTGGAACTTGCTACAAAACAGACAGGGCTTTTAGAAGTAATAATGATGCACTATAAATGGATATAATTTATATATAATTGACACAGGCACAGTGCCCCCCTTCCAAAGGTTTATTCGTTTATTTCACCAATGGATCCATCCAGCCCTTACCGCAAGGAGCTCAGGCAGACGTACATTGGTGCTGCCCCATTTTATCCATATACAACAGCCCTTCTTCTCTGGTGATCCCTCGTAGCCGAGTAAGATTGTCTTCCATAAATACGGTTTTAACAATGAGTCCGTAAGTGACCGTGGAGGCCAATTCTGGATCCATACATCCTTCCATGGTGGGGACATAGGTTTCCGGGTGGGAGTTGATCACGGTGTGGATTTGCCAAGCGTGCCTTCCTCTTAGCACATTTCTCCATTTGACTTCCGAAATGTTCGAAAACCAAGGCGCAGCTTCTGATTGGTGGAGGTGCTCCAGAAACAATAGCCGACAGCTGCATCAGATGTTTGGCTTCCGAAAAACGTTTGAAAACTGGAACACTTACTTCTGGGTTTTCGGAGTTTGAGAACCAGAGCATTTGAGAACGCAGGTACCAGTGTAAGCCAAAATTGCTCTCCATGTATTTTGTGACTGCATTCAATGCTCTTTTCAGGACATAGTTGCATTTTGAAGTTTTGGGCTTGTAAATAGCCACCCCTTGTGTAAGACCCAAAGTAGGTAACGATATTGCAATGGTACAAAATGTACCACCTGCTCACTCTCCGCACTTGTGTGTACATTTAACACAGAAGTAGAAATACTGGACAGGGCATGTGTTGAATAAGGAACTGGAAATAGCTAGAGGTTTATTCCATCTGACGGCTCAGTAGTGCCCACACTGACTGGCAGCCACCCTTCAGAGTTTAAGCTGGGAATCTCACCCAACTTTCCTAGAGATGTTGGGAATTGATCTCTTTTTTGGGGGAATGTTTCAGTAGTTGTTTTTAATACAGTGGTACCTTGGGTTACGGGGGATGCTGGTGGTGCTGTGGGTTGAACCACAGAGCCTAGGACTTGTCGATCAGAAGGTCAGGGGTTTGAATCCCCGCAATGGGGTGAGTTCCCGTTGCTCGGTCCCTGCTCCTGCCAACCTAGCAGTTCGAAAGCATGCCAGTGCAAGTAGATAAATAGGTACTGCTCTGGCGGGAAGGTAAACGGCGTTTCCGTGCGCTGCTCTGGTTCTCCAGAGGCAGCGTAGTCATGCTGGTGACATGACCCGGAAGCTGTTCGCCGGCTTCCTCGACCAATAAAGCAAGATGAGTGCTGCAACCCCAGAGTTGGCCACGACTGGACCTAATGGTCAGGAGTACCTTTACCTTTACCTCAGGTTACATATGCTTCAGGTTACATACGCTTCAGGTTACAGACTCCACTAACCCAGAAATAGTACCTCAGGTTAAGAACTTTGCTTCAGGATGAGAACAGAAATCATGTGGCAGCAGTGGGAGGCCCCATTAGCTAAAGTGGTGCTTCAGGTTAAGAACAGTTTCAGGTTAAGAACGGACCTCCGGAACAAATTAAGTACTTAACCCGAGGTACCACTGTACCGATAATGCTGTTGTTTTATTCTCTTTGTAATTCGATGGTTTTTGTACAATCAGGGGGTGTATAAATTTTATGAAATTGTGTGTGTGTGAAATACAGACACCCCCCCCAGCAGTTAAAAACAACACAAAGAGCACAAAGCATTTTAAGTATTAAATCAAGGCAGCTAAAAGGGAGAGATTGAAAATAGCAGCAGAACACCAAAACGGTGATTAAAAGGAGCTCAGAATGGAGAAATCTTCAAGACTGCCTTAAAAGACTGCTTGTCTTTAATTTCACACACACACACACACACACACACACATATATATATAGTTTTTTAACATATCATTTCCAACAATCGTTTAACATATTTTCTTATCTTATCCAATGTTTTGGACTTCTATCAGCCTCCTCTGAAGATTTTTCAATCTTTATCACTTAGTCTACATTTCTTAATTTCTCTATTACTTTTAATCGTCCTTAACTAATAACTCTCTTCAAAGTCTTCTCTGCAATATTTCGCATAGTCCGCCTTACAAAACTTCTTGTAGTCCTACAAGAAGGACTCTGTTTATTACAATTGTTTTTCAAATAGTTCAAATATTTACTCCAGTCCTCTAAGAATCTCTGGTTCCGCAGGTTTCGGATCCTTCCTGTCATCTTATCTAATTCTGCATAGTCCATTAATTTCATTTGCCACTTTTCTTTCGTCGGTAGTTCTTCTTGCTTCCATTTCTATAATATTCTTGCTCGCTTGTCTTTATTTTCCTTGTGGGCAAATTCAATTTGTACCCCTGTTCACTGTTCAGGAAAGACCATGGGCAGGTGTATTTTGGGCCTGGGAGAAGGCAGGAGAACTGGGGTCAGTTTCTGAGTCCCAAGAGCAAGGTCTGAAGTGGTGTTGACTTCTTATTTTGCATAGGCTGTGGATCTCCAGAAGTGTCTCTTGGACACCTGCTCCCCCTGTCACCAAATGCCTGGTGATGTCTCCCATTTCTCCTGCATTACACAATCCCCTTTCCTCCACTGCCCTTAAAAAAAACAAAAGCATGAAAAGGGTGGTAAAGTAGGGGAGAGAACAGATCACACACACTTGAGCTGTGATTTCAAAAGATCCCCACAGGAATGTTGCAAGCGCTTGCTGTTCAAGCGCTCCCTGCGAGGTAGCATTTTTTTGGCTGTGAAAATAGCACCGCGTAATAATTCCCGATACATACATCAGCACCTCTGCTCTTAAACTGCAGCCTTGTTAACAGCAAGAACATTTCATTCTGACTCATCCAGCTTTCTCTCTCTCTCTCCCCCCCCCCCCTCGTTTGGGTAAAGAAAATAAAAGCCAATCAATAAAAAATACTTTCAAAGGTGTCCTTGCCTCAGCACAATTTCCTCCTCCCACCAAAGCTGTGTGTGCTTTAATTGTTTAGTTTTCAACCTCTAGGCCTCCCTTTCCGACTTGAAAAGCTCTCAGCGGTTTGCACCAATTAATAAAACAATGCCAAGCCGGCGTCGAAATGAGTCCTTAAAAACACAGTGTGAGAGAGCACCACGCAAGGAGAAAATTCAGTGAAGTGGGAAAGCCCACACTTCAAATCCTAAGAGTTTGTGGCTGCTGTCCTGCAGTGTAGGTGGGTTCCCACAAGGCAAGACACAGCGATAACATCAAGAACCTTTATTGAACTACATAACTGGGAAACAGGCAAAGCAGCTGCTTATATACATTTCTGAAAGCCTGGGCCACTCCCACTACCAACGTGATTGGCTGTCTAAACTCCCAAACTGCGAATCACGACTCAGAGTTCAGGGGCCAATGGCAGAGTCCCCAAATCCTGAAAAGTTCTGTGATTGGACAACATGTACTGATTCAGAACACAGGAGCTCAGATTCCTTAGTCCAGATTAGGGGCCAGCAAACTTTTTCAGCAGGGGGCTGGTCCACTGTCCCTCAGACCTTGTGGGGGGCCGGACTATATTAAAAAATAAAAATGAATGAATTCCTATGCCCCACAAATAACCCAGAGATGCATTTTAAAGAAAAGGACACATTCTACTCATGTAAAAACACGCTGATTCCCGGACCGTCCACTGGCCAGATATAGAAGGTGATTAGGCTGGATCCGGCCCCCGGGCCTTAGTTTGCCTACCCATGGTCCAGACTCAAGCTCAGGCAAACACAGACCACTGAATACATAACAAGTCCTACGCCAGGCACCCCCAAACTCAGCCCTCCAGATATTTTGTGACTACAGTTCCCATCATCCCTGACCACTGGTCCTGTTAGCTAGGGATGATGGGAGTTGTAGTTTCAAAACATCGGGAGGGCCAAGTTTGGGGATGCCTGTCCTACACTGAATCAACTTGGAATCAGCCCCATTGACCCAAGCGGCACTTACTTCTGAGTATACCTGTGTAGGATTGTGCCGTTAGAAGCAGGGCAGCTGCTGTGAATCACAAGTCGGGAGAGAGCTCTTGTGCGCAGGTCTTGATTGATTGCTTCCCACATAAATCTGGCTGGTTTCTGTGAGAATAGGATGTCGGCAGTGATGTGCAGTGAATTTTTTCATAGAGGAATGTTCAGGGCCAGAGGAATCACCTTGCAAGGGCAATTGGTGGGGGGTGATGTTGTGACATCTTGACGTTGCAGACATGAACATTGCACCCCCCACTCTAAGCAGGGCAGAAGCTTCCCAGGCTTTGGGAAGGGGGTGCAAGGCTTTAATACTTTAATCCTCTAATTTACCAGGAACATTTAGGGGAGTAGCCTAGTTCCCCTAGTCCACTGATCACACGCAACTGGATGTCAGATTCTTCATCATCATCATCATCATTATCACTTATTAAGGTAAAGGTAAAGGGACCCCTGACCATTAGGTCCAGTCATGGCAGACTCTGGGGTTGTGGCGCTCATCTCGCTTTATTGGCCGATGGAGCCGGCGTACAGCATCCGGGTCATGTGGCCAGCATGACTAAGCCGCTTCTGGCGAACCAGAGCAGCGCACGGAAACACCGTATTTTATCTACTTGCACTTTGACGTGCTTTTGAACTGCTAGGTTGGCAGGAGCAGGGACTCAAACCACCGACCTTCTGATTGGCAAGTCCTAGGCTCTGTGGTTTAACCCACAGCACCACCTGCATCCCTCACCTTCTAAATCAGCCTTTCTCAACTTGTGGGTCCCCAGATGTTGTTGAACTACAACTCCCATCGCCCCTAGCTAGCAAGGCCAGAGCTCAGGGATGATGGGAGTTGTAGTCCAAGAACATCTGGGGACCCACAGGTTGAGAACTGCATCTAAACCATCACCTCTAGGAAATTTACACAGAAGATAATTAAAAACATCAAAGACAGTTAAAACAAACCCCCAACAAATGGACACCAGAGGTAAAGACCCATTTATCCAACTGTGAAAGCCTGTCAGGAAAAAAAGGTCTTCAGTTATTTTTGGAAGGTGCAGGTGTCTTGTCGTATCTTGACAGGGGTGCTCTTCCACCGAATGGGGCTCTGTTTGGCCCTAGAGACATTCCCCAGATGTGGCCTTCAAGGCCACTCTGTTTGGCCCTCAGGACACTTCTCAGCTTGTGTTCAAGTCTAGGCCATGTTCCTCATTGGCCTTGCTTTGCCGTCTCAATGAGCGCTTTGGCCGGGCTGACATGCATCCTTGATGATGCTTCTGGCTTGCCTGGATGTAGGATGCAGAGAGGCCTGGGTGTAGAAACCTCTGGCTTTCACAACATAGCCTGCTTTGCAAAAAGGGAAGAACTGTCTCTGTTGTGCCATCTACTTTCCTCCTGGCCCCACTAAGTACCAGTGAGCTGCCTGTGAGGGGATGCGTCCCTTTGGCTGGAAAAGATTCCCCTCCTCTGCTGTGAATTTAATTATCCACTGTGTGCAGAAATGCTTCCTTTCGCTCGTCCGTAATCTGCTCATCCGTTTGATTGGATAACCCCGAGTTCAAGAATCAGGAGAGGGAGAGAGCAATGTCTCCCCATCCACATTTATTCCACTGTGTGTGCAATTTTATGAAAGTCAATCACATCCTCTCCACCTCCGTACCAAACTGGAGGTTCTTTTTCTGGCGTAGTTTCTCTCTGCTTAGTTAGGAGCTCAAGAAGTTGCTGGTTCTGTTGGATTGAGGCAAGCGACCCATCAAGTCCAGCACCCTGCTGTCACAGGGACCAACCAGGTGCCTATTTGAACCCTCCAAGGAACACCTGAGCATCACAGCGCCCAAGTTAATTTTTTTGTTAAACATGTCTGCAGTACGCAATGGGAGGAAAACTCCTTTTGACACCACCAGCGAGACGTTTTTCTCCCGTTGCAAATCCCAGCTGTGGGGTGTTTGGGGATTTATTTGTTTATCTCTGCTATTTATGCATTTCCTTCCTGTAATTTCTAAGTGGTGTGCAGGAAATGTGCATGAAAATATACAAAGAAAGGTAAAGGGACCCCTGACCTTTAGCTCCAGTTGTGACTGACTCTGGGGTTGCGGTGCTCATCTTGCTTTATTGGCCGAGGGAGCCAGCGTACAGCTTCTGGGTCATGTGGCCAGCATGACTAAGCCGCTTCTGGCGAACCAGAGCAGCACACGGAAACGCCGTTTACCTTCCCAGGTACCTATTTATCTACTTGCACTTTGACATGCTTTCGAACTGCTAGGTTGGCAGGAGCTGGGACCGAGCAACGGGAGCTCACCCCGTCACGGGGATTCAAACCGCCAACCTTCCGATCGGCAAGCCCTAGGCTCAGTGGTTTAACCCACAGTGCCACCCACATCCCTTATATGAAGAAAAGAGGCAGCTAAATTCCATCATAGAGAATGAAGAAATAGCAAAGTGTTTATCAAGTGCCTGAGGTTCAGAAAGGAGGGGGCAGTTGAATCCCAGTTGGAAGGGAATTCCATTCTGGGTGGTGAGCAGAAAGGTTACCCCCCCCCATTTCATCCAACTCAGCTCTCTTTCCCAATATTTGTTAAAGACAAATGCAGTAAGCAAGGAGAAGGGCTGGACCTCAGTGGTAGAGAATCTGCTTGGCACCAGGTTCAATCTTCAGTGGCATCTCTCAGTAGGCCTGGGAATGTCCCTCATCTGAAATCCTGGAGAGCTTCTGCCAGCCAGTGCAAGCAATACTTACCTAGGTGGGCCAGTGATCTGACCCAGTGTAAGTTCAGCTTCTGAGGTTCCACAGGGAAACAACCTTACTAGTGTCATGTAGAATACAGGAGTGTCTGGCGTGCTCTGGTCCTGGGGTCACGAAGAGTCGGACACGACTAAACGACTAAACAACAACAGTGTCATGTATAATGGTTGCTTTCTCTCTCTCCTCAAAGTTAAAAAAAGCCCCACATTTACCTTGTAGGAAGTAAACCATGAAAAGCTGTACAAAATGAGAGAAAATGTATGAGATACAACTGCAAGGTGTTGGATACAGTCATACCTTGGGTTGAATGTGCTTTAGGTTGAGCGCTTTTGGGTTGCACTCCGCGGTAACCCAGAAGTAACGGAGCATGTAACTTCTGGGTTTCACTGCTTGCGCATGCGCAGACGCTCAAAATGACACCACGCACATGCGCGAAAACAGCAAAACGCGACCCACGCACGCGCTGATGCGCCGGCGCATCTTACGTTCTGTTTAGGATGCGAATGGGGCTCCGGAACGGATCCCGTTCGCATCCCGAGGTACCACTGTATTGCCAAAATGTCTGATTGCCACTGCTTAGATTGTCCGGCGTCAAATGTTGAATTTTTTATATTCGCTGAACATGGCAAACGCAGCCAGTATTTGTAGAATATTGGCTGCCAACATTTAGGGAAGACCTTTGGAGCAGACCTTTGTTTGCAGCTCTCCTTCAGCAAACTGGGTCACATTGTTTTGCTCCTTGTCCTTTAAGGATGCAAGGAGGGGGGACGGACATACGTATGGCTGTGACTCTGCCTCCTTGCCCTTCTTTGCCATGATTGATGTGGGCATTTCCTTTTCGATGGTTAAACCCAAGGGTGTTCATCACTCAGCAGTCCACAAAGCCTGGAGGCAGAAAAACCTAGGTTCCCTCCTGGGGTGACCTTGGGTGTTCTTGTTTCTGGCCAATCCTTGGCTTGCTCCTTTGTTGACAACTGATCTCCATTCCCCCATCAACTGCTACACGCAGCTCAGTGCTCTGGAAATGTCCATGCCAACACAGTCTGGCAGCAGTTCCCCTTGGCACAGTTCTTTGGCATCCTTCTGCCAGCGCTAGAGACGAAAGCCAAGTGAGGCGAAATAATGAAGTTCCTATTTTTCACCCTTTGTCGCCTTCTCCGGTATTTTTGCGTCCAGTTTTTCTGCTCTCCGTTGATGGCGGTTCTCTGAGCGTCATAGAACGACGACAACAACTTCACACCTCAATTACGGAAAAGCAAAAACTGAAGCAGCGGTTAATACCACTTTTAAAAATAAATTTTAGAAAGGCTTATAGAGAAAAATGCAAAAAATTAATATATTTAACCTTTTTTTGAAAAAAAACCCAAACCAAGGCTTTTATCTAGATGGAATAAAAACACAAAGGGGGGGGGGAAGAAATAGAGAAAGTAAAAGAAACAAATAAAAAGAGTAGAAAAGAGGTTAAAAGAGAAAGGTAGAAAACTAAGATTCAGAAAATAAATAACTTCTGATTCTTCATCTATCTGCTATATTAAAAAAAACAATATTCAGTTTGTCCAATCCACCCAACAAAGCCACTTTCTATAAACAAACATGATATTCAGTCCTCAAATCTAGATATCATTATGTCTTTTTCTTTTTCATGTAAAAAGTCTCTGAGGGGCTTCCAATCTTTAACACATGTTAACAATGACTTAACAACGTTTAGTCTCTGATTAACATGTCAATTTAGCCATTTCAGCTAAGTCTCTTAGTTTTAACAGCCATTCTTCCCTTGTTGGTAATAATGGGTCTTCCCATCTTTGTGGCTATAAAAGTCTCGCAGCCATAATAATATATTGTACTAAAGTTCCACAGTCCTTTCCTAACTGTATATATCCATAAGTCCCGCCAGGAAGAGTTCTGGCTTCAGCTGAAAACCAGCAGTTATACTATCAAAACAAACCAGCTTGAATCAGAGAGCAGCAGAACATCTCAGCGGCGGACAATTTGAGCAGAGACAAAAGAACAGTAATAATGAAAATCCCCGGGTTAAACGAATATACGAAGTATATTGGTACCGTTAGGGGTCTCCTGGCATCCATCTCAAATGGGTGACAGCCTGTACTCTCTATGAAGCTGTGTACTGGTAGGGTTGCTATTTCCAGAATCAATTTTGCTCAACAACTTTTGTGTCTGGATTTTCACTGTTTGAAACGTGGCAACCCTATGTAGTGGTCATTTCTGAACTGAACTCTTCATGACAGCCTCCCTGTCCATTCCACATGACAAACTACCCTAATAGCTATGGCTTTCTGAGGTCCCAACTGTATTTAAAACAGCATCATAACACTTTAAACAGTCATTGCTTCCCTCCCAAGGAATCCTGGGAGCTGTAGTTTGTTAAGGATGATGATAGTTCACAGAAGCTGATGCCATTGCAAATGTGATGGCCTTGAAGGTGCCACAAGGCTCTTCTGCTATTTTTAAGGAACGTTGGTGTATCTGTAGGGTTTTGAGACAAATTTCATGTCTGTAAGGTGACTCCTTTTGGGGGAAATGGCATGGGAAAATGACCAACTGTGCTTGAGTGCCAAAATCCCAGTCCAGTTCAGAGGCTCAAGAGATTGCAGTCAGACCCCTTCTGCATTATGCATTTAAAGCAGTACCTTATCTTATCAATCTTATAATCAGAGTAGTTTAACAGCCCATATCTCTTCCCAGGGAACTCTAGGAATTGTAGTTCTGCGAGGAGAATAGGCAATCCTAACTACTCTCAGTGGGACGCAGGTGGCGCTGTGGGTTAAACCACAGAGCCTAGGACTTGTCGATCAGAAGGTCGGCAGTTCGAATCCCCGCAACGGGGTGAGCTCCTGTTGCTCAGTCCCTGCTCCTGCCCACCTAGCAGTTCGAAAGCACGTCAAAGTGCAAGTAGATAAATAGGTACCGCTCCGGCGGTAAGGTAAACGGCGTTTCCGTGCGCTGCTCTGGTTCGCCAGAAGCGGCTTAGTCATGCTGGCCACATGACCCGGAAGCTGTACGCCGGCTCCCTCGGCCAATAAAGCGAGATGAGCGCCGCAACCCCAGAGTCGGCCACGACCGGACCTAATGGTCAGGGGTCCCTTTACCTTTTAACTTAGGGTTACCAGACGTCCCCGGTTTCTGGGGACAGTCCCCGGATTTGCAAATCTGTCCCCGGACAAATTCTGTCCCCAGAATGTCCCCAGATTTGCAAATCTCTTCCCCGGGAAATGTAGCAGCGGCAGTCAGCAGCCCAGAAGTCCCTCTTGAGAAGTCTCTTCAGAAGCCTCTTCAGAAGTCCCCATATGATGTGTCTTGTGTGCAACACATCATATGAGGTCTTCTGGAGAGGAAAAATGGTGGGCACCATGGCAGCAAGCAGCTTCTGAAGCCAGCCAGAGCCAACCGCACTACCAGGCTGCCTCTGCCACTGCCGAAGGGGAACCGGGGACATCTGGCGGTACAGATCTCCTGCCTCCTCTCCCCTTTGTTTTGACTGATCGGGGGAGGCTCGGGAGTTGTGGGCAGGTGTTGCCCAGTTTTTTAAACACTCTGCACATTTATGTTTCACAGGGTGCGAAAGAAGGGCTTTGTACGTTTATACAATATGCATGTGTGCTTGAGCCCAGGGTCTTTTGCCTCATCATCACCACTACTGACTCCCTTTTGCTACTCAGCTTCAAAAAAGAAAAAAAGTGGATTCATTGAAAAATATCTGGTAACCATATCCTAACCACCGTACTTTCAGCACCCTTAACAAACTGTGGTTCCCAGGATTCTTTGGGGGAAGCTATGGCCGTTTAAACTGGTATGATACTGTTTTGGAGGTATAGCGCAGATATAGGGCCTAAGACTATACAACAAAAATCCTTTTTGGGGCTGCAGTAGGCCTTATGGTTTCAGCACCAAGCCAGCTTTTGTTTCTCCAGCTCGATGAAGACCTCAGGTGGACCTGAAAGCTTGCCCACTGCTCTGGGATGTTTTGCTCGCTCACAACAAAAGGACGCTGGGAAATTTTTCCAAGGGAAAGTTACAGTTTACCCCCAGGGTCATGCATGCTCGTGTATAGGCTACGTCGTCCTCCGCTCGGCTTATTTGGTGGGTTCCTCTCTTGAGAAAAGCTTATTGGTTTGACGTGCGGAGGAAATCGTGCCCCAGGAGATGATGCTGCCGTCCCTGCTGTGACATATGTTGGTGGCGAATTTTCTCTGCCCGTCTCTGCTCCGCTGTGCACTGAAGCTCTGCCGACGCAAAGCCCAGAGCCCAAATGAAAACATTGAGCACCTCCTTGACCCAGTTCAGGTATCGCACAATCAGCCAGGGGTGCCCTAATCTGGAGATGCCTTTGGCGGAGGAGAAAAGCAATTCGACGAGAGGAGCCCTTTGAGGGGCTGGGCATCATTCTGGCCTGTAATTGCTCCTGACCTGAAGCCCTCTTGGAAGTTCTCCGGGCTGCTGTCAGGAAATCGAGTTTAACAGATGTCAGGTCTCTCTCTATCCCCTGCCCTCCCAGCTCCTTTTGGAGGAAGGCCAGAGGAAGATCAGTCAGACTAATTTGAGGAGTAGAAAGATATGTCTTATGAGGAGCGGCTCAACATGCTTGCCCTTCAGACCACAGCGAGCGAGGGGATCCAATTTAAGCACCCTCGATGCTGAGGGAGTTCAAGTCAGGATGCTGTTAGGGACCCAGTGGCTCATTATGTAATACAGCCTTTCCCAACCTGTGGGTCCCCAGATGTTGTTGAACTACAACTCCCATCGCCCCCAGCTAGCAAGGCCAGAGCTCAGGGATGATGGGAGTTGTAGTCCAGCAACATATAGGGACCCACAGGTTGAGAACCACGGAATTGAAGAAGTGCCCAACTGGATCAGGCCCATCTTAGGTCAGCATCCTGTTTTCACAGTGGCCAACCAGATGCCTGTGGGGAACTCGCAAGCAGGATTTGTTTTTGTTTTCCCCCAAAAATTTTTTATTCATTTTATAACACAAATAAACAACACAAACAGAAAAACAAACAATACAAACAAATTCTTGTCTTATCCTTATTTTTTTAAACATTGTTAGGTGGGCTTCCCCAAGTCCCCCTATCTGATTTTCATTTTACCTCATCTTTAGCAGTTCATAATTTCTAAACATTTTTTTAAATCACGTTTACTTTTACCATAAAAATCTTCACATTTTATCACTTACAGTTAGTACTATTTTAAAATAGACTATCTTCTACTTCTAACCCTACAGCATATCCACTTCCAAAGCTATTCTACGATTTAAATACAGTGGTACCTCAGGTTACACACGCTTCAGGTTACATACGCTTCAGGTTACAGACTCTGCTAACCCAGAAATATTACCTTGGGTTAAGAACTTTGATTCAGGATGAGAACAGAAATCGTGCTCTGGCAGCACGGCAGCAGCAGGAGGCCCCATTAGCTAAAGTGGTGCTTCAGGTTAAGAACAGTTTCAGGTTAAGAACGGACCTCCGGAACGAATTAAGTACTTAACCCGAGGTACCACTGTATTAACATATTTCTTCAAATATTGCTTAAACTTCTTCCAATTTTCTTCCACGGTCTCTTCTCTCTGGTCTTGGAGTCTCCCGGTCAGTTCGGCAAGTTCCATATAGTCCATCATCTTCATCTGCCATTCTTCGATAGTTGATTTGAGCAACAAGAGCAACTTTTCCTTCTTGTGGTTTCCAGCAAACTGGTATTTGGAAGCTTCTGGCTATGGAGGCAGATCATAGCCGTCATGACTGGTAGCCATTGATAGACCCCTTCTCCAAGAATTGATAGCCTCCTCCTTTAAAGCTACCCAAGTTTGTGACCGTCCTCCTGTGGGAGGGAGTTCCACAGTCTAACAATACGCTGCCTGAGTACGAGAGGGAAGCCTCAAGGCTGTGGCTGATGGCGGTGTGGTGCAGCAGGCACAATCCTGGATTTGGCTGCCAGAGCCAACATCCTGATCTCCTTTCAAGAGAATATCATTATCTCTTAGCTAGAGCTGGGTCATATGTTGGTATGTCATCTGAAAATCGCGTTCAAATCGCCATGCCAGTTTCAGACATTTTGAACTGGCAGTGCACCCCAGCCCTGTCTGGAGGTGGCAGGATTTGAACTGGGACCTTTGTCAGGCAAAGCAAAATGCTTCATCACTGAGCTGTGGTCCTTCCCTAAAGGTGAGTGAGGGGATGGATGGATGCGATAGATGGGAATGAAATTCTCTCTTTTCAAAAATAATTTCTATTTGATTTTACAAATATAGAATTACAACAGTACAAGTTACATATCCATATTTAGAGATTTTCCCGAATCTCTGGATTTTCCACCTTCCCTTCCATGGGTCCTATTGTCTACCTTCTCAACTGCATATTATTTCATCATCCATGTTTTGTATCTTTCCATTTTGTCCATAATATTTGCTACATTCCAAGTGTTATTCGAATCCTGCTAATGTTTTCATCTGCACACAGTGGTCTCCTAGATACAGTATCAATTTTCCCATTCTTTATTAAAGTTTTTGTCCTCTTGGTTCCTGAGCTTTCTGGTCAGTTTTGCCATTTCGGCATAATCCAACAGCTTGGTTTGCCATTCCTCTGTGGTAGGGACATTGTCTTCTTTCCATCTCTGGGCTAGTAGCAGGGCCAGATTTAGGTTTGATGAAGCGCTAAGCTACTGAAGGTAACGGGGCCCTTTACATGTCCAGCTGTCCTTTGTCAACAACAAATTGTCGCTGTTTGTGTTGAATATATGCTACATGGCACCGTATTTTTTGCTCTATAAGATGCACCTAGTTTTTAGACGAGGAAAACAAGAAAAGCCAGCAAGAGCAGCAGAAATGCTCATTTGGCGTGGCTCTTTAAAGATAGAGTGGCTCTTGCTGGCTTTTCTGGGAGGTGGGAGAAGGGACTGACGGGCTGCCCTACATCCCTTCTCCCACCTCCCTGAAAAGCCAGAGCAAGCTGCACAGCTATCGCTGAAGCCAGCACAGCAAGAGGGAGAGCCGCGCAGCGGCTCTCGCTCTGCTGGCTTCCCAGCGAAGCGGGAGGAGGAACGGAAGGGGCTCCGTAAGGGCTCCTTTCCGTCCCTCATCCTGCTTCGCTGGGAAGCCAGGAGCCCAGAAGCACTGTGCAGCTCTCGCTTTTGCTGTGCTAGCTTCAGCGATAGCTGCGCAGCCTGCATTCGCTCCATAAGACACACACACATTTCCCCCTACTTTTTAGGAAGCTTTTAATGTTTGATGTATTACTGTATTTTAATATTTGGTTGGAAGCCGCCCAGAGTGGCTGGGGAAGCCCAGCCAGATGGGTGGGGTATAAATAAAAAAATATTATTATTATTATTAGGAAAAAAGTGCATCATATGTAGCAAAAAATACAGTAGTTCAAAGCGCTTTGCATGCAGTTAACCCAAACCATAGTTTAGCTACCATAGGGAGCCTCTTTGAAGGCTGACTAGTGTAGAAACAGTGCCTTCAGAGGAGGTTACTGTTAACCGCTAATCAGCAGTTGCAGCAACCTCCATTGAATTTTGACAGGTGTTAATCACCTGACGTCATTATGCTTCTGCTCTGCTGGCTTCAGTGATAGCTGCGCAGCCTACATTCGCTCCATAAGACGCACACACATTTCTCCTTACTTTTTAGGAGGAAAAAAGTGTGTCTTATGGAGCGAAAAATACGGTACTTTATGGACCTAATAGGTATCTAAAGCCATTTGCACATAACAAAATATGTACTTTATCACATTGGTTTTATTTTATTTGTTTTTTATCTTATATTTTGGAAATGTACACCCAGTTTCCCCCCCTTTTTTTGCCCCCCCCAAAGAGAGTGGGGCCCTAAGCTATAGCTTGTTTAGCTATAAATCTGGCACTGGTGCGGCTGTTGTCGCATACATAAAGAGCCTTTTCTGGATGGGAATGAAATTCTGCATGGGTTGGAAAAAGTGCACAGAGAGAGAATATGTATGTTGAAATCATAGAGTCGGAAGGGGCCCCAAAGGTCATCCAGTCCAACCCCCTGCAATGCAAGGATCTCAGCTAACGAAGATGCCCGTCAAGCGAAAGGAAGCGCTTTGACTTGGAAAGCATTGTTAAGCTGGGTTTTTTAAAAAATAAATAAACTTATTTAGAACATTTTTAGCGTGCTTTTCACCAAAAAAGTCTCCTGGAGTGGCTTACATGAAATCAAAACAAGACACCCCCTTCCTGCAGGTTTTTTGATGCCGGCCTCTGCAGTAGCTGTACAGGACACCCCCGAAGAAGAAGCAGATGCCTAGAAAAGTTGCATTTGCTTCAAGATGTAGAATTGGGCCACCGGTTGGGATGCCTAGGCAAATTCAGATGCTGTCTCCCAACCCAAAGAGAAAAGATCCTGACCTTTCATAACGATAAAGTAGCCTTCCCCAAGTTGGTGCCCTCCAGATGTTTTGGACTACAGATCGTGCCTGGGGCTGATGGGCTTTGCAATCCAGAACATCTGGAGGCCACTAGCTTTGGGAAGGCTGCACTAAACCAATGAGGTTCCTGCCCTTTCCAAAAACGCATTCCGTCCACCGTGTAACAGGGGCTGGAAAGAAACTGAGCCGATGAATGCTGCAAAATACCAACTGCCTCGTTTTCTTGCTAGTGGGCTGCAGTTTAGCTGGCAGAATGGAGAGGAAATGGCCAATTGGACCGGCAGCCTCAATTTCACGGATGGCGGAGCTCTGAGGAGTGGCGGTGACACTGGCACCAGGTACAATCGCAGACACGCAGGGCGTTGTGGTGGCGGGGTTGACCGTGGTCCCCAGGGAGAGTCTCTTGGCACAGTCGGGGCAGGCCCCACAGCTCAGTGGCAGAGTGCTGCTTCCTTTGCATGCATGAGGCCCCAGTGTTGCGTTCTGAGGCCAAAGGAAAAGGACTGGACCCTGATTAAAATAAGACATGAGGCTTTGACCGGCAAGGCTCTCGGAGGAGAGGCCATTTTATTAACAAAAGAACCCTTTACACAATGCTCGTAAGAACCTATCAGATTTCCTCTGAGCATTTAAACAAACCCCACGTGGGGACAAAGTTAAAACTACAAACACTAGTTAAGCATGCATACTTTTGGAGTAAATGCATGAAAACTACAAAGGAGTGCATTCAGCAATCCTGGAGGTCATAAACACTCAATACACATGATAAGAAGGATGGCCAGGAAGACAGCGATCATTATCACCTTCATGTGAAACCTGTTTCCTGGCCCCAAGATTAACATCCTAAGATTAACATATCAGAAAAGCTACATCGAGGAAACTGCCCACTGTCTTTGAGGACCCAGGACACCTGCCTGTCTAAGTGTGTAAGTGACTTGTCAAGAAAGAGGAATGGAACAGGGATGCAGAGGTGTAGATTGATCAAGAATCATATCAAAATAGTTTAAACCTAGTCAACGCAATGCTTTCATTGCTGACACAGATGGCTTACTCTATATTTGTTATAATTTCTCATAGCAATCCCACCTGATCACTACACCCAGGATTTCTGGTATAGTAGCACTGGGAAAGTCCCTGCACCCACGGAGAGATCCCCGCAGGTCAGAGCACCAGGGTTAGATGGAGCATTGATCTAGCTAATAGGATGTGGGTGGCGCTGTGGTCTAAACCACTGAGCCTCTTCGGCTTGTCGATCAGAAGGTCAGTGGTTCGAATCCCCGCGATGGGGTGAGCTCCGGTTGCTCTGCCCCAGCTCCTGCCAACCTAGCAATTCGAAAGCACACCAGTGCAAGTAGATAAATAGGTACTGCTGTGGTGGGAAGGTAAACGGCGTTTTCATGCGCTCTGCCTTCCGTCACGGTGTTCTGTTGTGCCAGAAGCAGTTTAGTCCTGCTGGCCACATGACCTGGAAAGCTGCCTGCGGAGAAACGCCGGCTCCCTTGGTCTAAAAGCGAGATGAGTGCCGCAACCCCATAGTCGCCTTTGACTGGACTTCACCATCCAGGGGTCCTATAGATCTAACTCCATGTATGTCATGGACTGGCTAAGAGAAGAGAATAAAGATTTGGGGAGGGCGGGACATTCAGCTGCACAAGTGTAAATCCTTGCGCTGATGGGACATGTTAGTTGGTCTGATTGACAGATAAGTCTACTACTACAACTGCTACTACTACTACTAATAATTTGCAAGCCTTTAGCAGTCTTTCCCCAAATTAGTGCCTCCCTCCAGAAGTTTTGGATCACAATGTCCCATCAGCTGATGGTAGATGTAGTCCAAAATAGCTGGCAAACACCAGGTTTGGGAAGGCAGAGGGCCTTCTCGGTAGTGGCACCCGCCCTGTGGAATGCCCTCCCACCAGATGTCAAAGAGAAGAACAACTACCAGACTTTTAGAAGACATCTGAAGACAGCCCTGTTTAGGGAAGCTTTTAATGTTTAATAGGTTATTGTATTTTAATATTTTGTTGGAAGCCGCCCAGAGTGGCTGGGGAAACCCAGCCAGATGGGCAGGGTATAAATAATAAATTATTATTACTATTATTATGAAGGGTGATCCAGAAGGATAGGGACATAGGATGATGTCTTATTCAATCAATCAATCAATCAATCAATCAATCAATTAACTTTGCATACTGCCCTTCATCCAAAGCTGACAGGGTGGTTCATAGCATAAAGAAAAATGGAAAGGTAAAATGCGTAATAAAACAAAAGCAGAACAAACCCAGTAACCTCCATCCCACAAACGCATTTTAAAGGCTGTAAAATGTTAACCAGCCAAACACCTGGAGATGCTAGGATTTGAACCCAGGGCTGCCTGCCCTTGAGCTATGGCCCTCTCTCCCAATGCGGTAACAGGATTCGGCCTCCACATTTGTCCAAACGTGCCCCTCGCGCGCTGTCAGCTCTGCGCTCCTTTCAAACGGCAGAGTTAGCATCTGAAGCAATGTGACCCTTAAGGAAAAGATGAGCGAAAGCTGATCTGGACGCTGCAGTGCATCGTAATGGGCTCGGATGGCTCTCGTGCAGCAGCTACGTGACTCAGGCTGTTATATTTGCAGAACGCATCACTCAGAGCCCCTCCTCCTCCTCCTCGTGTTCTCCAAAGGCAGCTGGCACAATCCGTGACCCTTTCCGCTCACATATGGTAACTCCATAAGAGCCCAGTGCTGAACTTACTATTTATATTAGTTTGCGATTGCAGTTTTTTGCTTTAAATCCCACCTTTCATCCAAGGACCTCAGGGTGACTTTCAGGCTCCCCCCACCCTCATTTTTATCCTCAGCACAACCCTGTGAGGTAGGCGAGACTGAGAGGAAGAGAAATTTGAACCTGGATCTCCCTGGGCTTAATCCAGAACGCCAACCATTATACCACCCAGGCTCTCTTACTCATTTTCACCACCCTATTTTCTTGAAAATAGGTGCGGGTGGGGGAAAGGGACTTTCAGCTGTTTTTGACAAAAACAAACAAAACGGGGGACAGTTCAGGTGGCTGTGACAATGCTCCTCTGAGCAGCCAGTGGCCGCTCTTTAAATTTCCCAGAAGCCCTCTGGGGAAAAGCACATAGCATTGTTCCCAGGAGACTTCTGGGAAATTAAAATGGTGGCCAGCCTGACGATCACCTCTCTGGTCGTAGTGAAACCTGTGTTGGAGAAAAAGTGAGGTGGGGTGGTGGTGGTTTCAAGGCACCCCCTTCCAACTGAGAGCTTTAGGCCAGGTGGCGCTGTGGGTTAAACCACAGAGCCTAGGGCTTGCTGATCAGAAGGTTGGCGGTACGAATCCCCGCGACGGGGTGAGCTCCCGTTGCTCGGTCCCTGCTCCTGCCAACCTAGCAGTTCGAAAGCATGCCAAAGTGCAAGTAGATAAATAGGTACCGCTCTGGCGGGAAGGTAAACGGTGTTTCCGTGCACTGCTCTGGTTCGCCAGAAGTGGCTTAGTCATGCTGGCCACGTGACCCATAGCTGTACGCCGGCTCCCTCGGCTAATAAAGCGAGATGAGCGCCGCAACCCCAGAGTCGGCCACGACTGGACCTAATGATCAGGGGTCCCTTTACCTTTACCTTTAAATAAACTTCCTGGTCTGGCTTACTACCTGTGACTTCAAAGTTAGGGTCAGGGATTGTCCAACAGACCTCAAGACATGGCTAGTAGGTTGTGTTCAGGTTGGTGGAAGGGCCTTCACTCAGTGGTAGATTGTTTCCTTTACATGCAGAATCCCTGACGCCTCAAGGTAGGACTGGGAATGACCCTCACCTGAAACCTTGGACAGCTGCTGACAGACAGTGTAGACAATACTAAGCTAGATGGACCAATCATCATCATCATCGTCGTCATCATCATCATATTTATACCCCACCCATCTGGCTGGGTTTCCCCAGCCACTCTGGGCAGCTCCCAACAGAGGACTAAAAACAGAATAAAATGTCAAACATTAAAAACTTCCCTAAACAGGGCTGCCTTCAGATGTCTTCTAAAAGTCAGATACAGTGGTACCTCGGGTTATGAGCTTAATTCGTTCCAGAGGTCCGTTCTTAACCTGAAACCGTTCTTAACCTGAAGCACCACTTTAGCTAATGGGGACTTCCGCTGCCACCGCACTGCCGGAGCACGATTTCTGTTCTCATCCTGAAGCAAAGTTCTTAACCCCAGGTACTACTTCTGGGTTAGCGGAGTCTGTAACCCGAAGTGTTTGTAACCCGAGGTGTTTGTAACCCGAGGTACCACTGTAGTTGTTTATTCCCTTGATATCTGATGGGAGGGTGTTTCACAGGGTGGGTGCCACTACAGAGAAGGCCCTCAGCCTGGTTCCCTGTAGCCTCAATTCACGCAGGGAGGGAACCGCCAGAAGGCCCTCAGAGCTGGACCTCAGTGTCCGGCATGAATGATGGGGGTGGAGACGCTCCTTCAGGTATACATGGCCAAGGCCGTAATTGGTTTAAGGCAGCTTACTGTCATCCCAAGTTGTGCAAGCCTTGTCTAAAATGACCATTAAAGGTAAAGGTAAAGGGACCCCTGACAGTTAAGTCCAGTCGCGAACGACTCTGGGGTTGTGGTGCTCATCTCGCTTTATTGGCCGAGGGAGCCGGCATACAGCTTCCGGGTCATGTGGCCAGCATGACTAAGCTGCTTCTGGCGAACCAGAGCAGCGCACGGAAACGCTGTTTACCTTCCCGCCAGTGTGGTACCTATTTATCTACTTGCACTTGGACATGCTTTCGAACTGCTAGGTTGGCAGGAGCAGGGATCAAGCAATGGGAGCTCACCCCGTCGCGGGGATTTGAAACGCCGACCTTCTGATCAGCAAGCCCTAGGCTCTCTGGTTTAACCCACAGTGCCACCCGTGTCCCTAAAACGACCAGTAGGGTTGACGTTTTTCTTGCTTGGTCTTGGAACTCTTTGGGGATCTAAAGAGCGCGGAGGGTGGGCCCAAGGACCCAGAGATTACACACACATTAAGGTGGTTTATGGTTGGTGGAAGGACCCTGAGTGAGAGGCAGGGAAGGGGAGACCTCCCAGGATGAGAGATTTGAGAAGAAAGGAAATCTCCCAGGTTAGAGCTGTCTACCACTTTCTGTGGGTGGCAAAGTTTGAGAGCTACCTTTGAGTGAGGAGACTGTGTTTTCTTTCCTCTTCCTTTCTCTGCTTTTGTTTTTATTTGGATTAATTTCTTTTCTCTTACTGGACCATGAAGAAAGCTTTAATAAAACCTTAGGAAAATAAAATAAAGAGAGCAGAGGGGGAAGAAAATACCCAGAGAGAGTTTGAAGACCTAGAATGCTTCATCACTGCCCTGTCTCCTCTCATGACAAATCGGACACCAGAACATAAGCAGCAGGGAATGGCTAGGTTGGTGGTCCTTGCTGACCTCAAGACATTTGATCCTCCAGGGTAATCTTCCTCCCTCTTTGCAAACCTGAGTCACCTTCAGCTTCATTCTGCAGTGAAACCGTAGTCCTGGGCGTCCGGGGGTCATGAGTTGCTAGCGATTAGAAGGATCCAAAGCATGCTATTTAGCAAGGTGACTTTGCTCCGACGTTACAGCCTCCAGCTGCAGCGCTCGGAAGTTGTGACCTTGTGCCGTCGCTTGGGAGATGGTGCTTCGCTTGCCCTTGTGCACCATACTGTTTTCCACTGGTGATGCATTGTATCTTGCGATGTAGCAGCCTTCTCTTTCACCCAAAGGTTCCCAGAGCAGCCTGCAGCAATTAAAACAGCAATAAACAATCAAAATCACATTCTCAGTGTGGGGTCACTAACATACTAACGCCCACAGCAGCAATGCAGCGTGTAAAAACCAGTAACCATTCTGACAGTTTGGGTTTTGTTGTTTCTTTTGCTAACTGGTGGTCTTCCAGATGTTGCCAGCCTCCCCCCAGCCTGCATGATGGGAGTTGTAGTCTAACAACATCTGGAAGGCCACAGCCACCCTGGTCTATTTGAATGGACTGCCGCTGCTTGTTTTAACTTGCTGTGCTATTTTGTATGCTCAGATAGTGCTCTCATTGTTTCTGACTGTTTTCTTAGCCACCCTGGGAACATAAATAAGGGAGGAATATTAGGAAGCAATTTTCAAAGGAGCATGAAAACGGCCTGTAGTTGGCAATGAAAGGACATTGGATTTGGCACCGGGTGAATTTTGGATGAGGAATGTTTGAAAGAACTTGGCATGTTCCCCTCCCCCAAATAATCTTTATTAGTTTTTCAATTAGATACTCCACATACACATATTGTATTACATTTTACCTTTATACTTGCTCTTCAGAGCTAAATTCCCTCCTTCCTTCTTCTGGTTTTTTATATCACATATAATTTTATTGCATTATTTTCTTCCATTTTATATATTGTTATTCATTTTCCATATTTTGTCCATAGTGTATCCATAAACAAATAAGTCCTCATGTTTATACAATTCTTGTTGTCTGTCTGTACAGTGGTACCTCAGGTTACATACACTTCAGGTTACATATGCTTCAGGTTACAGACTGCACTAACCCAGAAATAGTACCTCGGGTTAAGAACTTTGCTTCAAGATGAGAACAGAAATCGTACTCCAGCGGCACAGCGGCAGCAGTAGGCCCCATTAGCTAAAGTGGTGCTTCAGGTTAAGAACAGTTTCAGGTTAAGAACAGACCTCTGGAACGAATTAAGTACTTAACCCGAGGTACCACTGGAGGTACCACTGTATTCATTTACCACTACTGTTAGTTATATTGGTTTCCTTATACATTTTGCTTATTATTTTCATTATCCATCACTTATCTTAATCTTTCCCATTATGAGGTTTGTTTCCAATTCTACTGGTTTTACTATTTCATCTTATCTTTCCTATATGTACCTCTGGTTACAGACGCTTCAGGTTACAGACTCTGCTAACCCAGAAATAGTACCTTGGGTTAAGAACTTTGCTTCAGGATGAGAATAGAAAATGCGCCGCGGCGGCAGCAGGAAGCCCCATTAGCTAAAGTGGTACCTCAGGTTAAGAACAGTTTCAGGTTGAGAACGGACCTCCAGAACGAATTAAGTTCTTAACCAGAGGTACCACTGTACAACATAATTTTTTTGAGAGCTTGGCATGTTTAGCGTAGAGAAGAGATGGGCCATAGCTCAAGGGTAGAACAGGTGCTTTGCATGCAGAAGGTCCCAAGTTGAGTCCCCACCATCTTCAGAGACCCCTGCCTGGACACCTGCTGCCAGTTAGTGAAGACGGAATTGATCTAGGTGGGCCAGTAGATCTGTTGCGGTATAAGGCAGCTCCTTGCTATTGGCATCCATCTATCTTTAGAGACAATGGAGTTCACCTCTGGGGTGAAGTCAAACCATTCCATTAGCAGCACCAAAATGACCTTCCTGGGGTGTAAGCCTGGGCAGTGTGTCTGGAGGTCCTGGGCTGCCCAGATGACCTCGCTGTAGTGGCCCAAAGGAAGGCCTGGAAACGATGCCTTAGAAGGAACGGCTAAGGGAGCTGGGCATGTTTAGCCTGGAGAAGAGGAGGTTAAGGGGTGATATGATAGCCATGTTCAAATATATAAAAGGATGTCACATAGAGGAGGGAGAAAGGTTGTTTTCTGCTGCTCCAGAGAAGCGGACACGGAGCAATGGATCCAAACTACAAGAAAGAAGATTCTACCTAAACATTAGGAAGAACTTCCTGACAGTAAGAGCTGTTCGACAATGGAATTTGCTACCAAGGAGTGTGGTGGAGTTTCCTTCTTTGGAGGTCTTTAAGCAGAGGCTTGACAACCATATGTCAGGAGTGCTCTGATGGTGTTTCTTGCTTGGCAGGGGGTTGGACTCGATGGCCCTTGTGGTCTCTTCCAACTCTATGATTCTATGATTCTAAGCAGAGCAATACGTTTTGGCACCAGCTGGGATGCAAGAGTTGCCAGAAGGAGACGTAAAAGGCACCATCCAACTGCCTTAGGGACTCCACTCCGGATCTGTGTAGCGTTTACTCCTCCTTCTTTTTTTAACATAATTTTTATTGAGTTTTCCATATTACATTTCACTTTCATTGCATAAATCCATAACTTACAGTATTGCTCAGAAAGAGCATCGGCCTCCTTCCCTCCCTCTTTCTGACTTCCACATATCTTTATCAAATTCTTTGCATCTCTATAACCACTTCTTTACCTTATATTAACTTTTAACATTCACCCTCATATATGTAAATTAGCTCCTTAATTTCACATTACCAAACATTTCATGTTAAAGCTGCAAATGTTTTCAGATGTTTACAATTTTCTTTCAAATAAATTATAAATTTGCTCCAGTCCTTTTGAAACAATTCCTCACCCCGGTTTCGTATATTTCCCGTCAACTTTGCCAGTTCCACGTATTCTACCATCTTTATCTGCCAGTCTTCCAGGGTGGGGCGTTCTTGCTGCTTCCATCTTTGGGCCAGAAGAATTATTGCGGCCATTGTGGCATACATAAACAAATTTACATCTTTTTTTTTGAATTTCCTCACCAATTAATCCCAATAGAAATGCCTTTGGTTTTTTACTAAAATTATATATTTTTTACTTTATTTAATTCATTGTATATAATATCCCAGAAGGCCTTCACCCTGGTACAGGACCACCACATATGGAGAAAGTTCCCTTCCTTCTCCTTGCATTTCCAACAAAGTTTATCATGAGACCTGTACATTTTGGCAAGTTTACTCGGTGTGATGTACCAATGATACATCATCTTCATTAAATTCTCTTTAAGTGCCGCACATGCTGTAAATTTGATTGTTTTATTCCACATTTTTTCCCACCTCTCGAAATCGGTGTAGCGTTTACTTCTTAGCCTTTTCTTCTCCTGAAGATATCACGCAAGGCAGCAGAGAGTTAGAATCAGTATTTTCCTTCTCCTAAATGGGCTACATTCCCAGGTTGACAAGCCCCATCTGCCCCTCACTTCACAGCACATGCAGAAGCTGCCTTCTTGACCATTGGACCCATTCTTGGTCGCATCAGCTCAATCTGCCAGAGCCTGTCTTTGTATTTTTTAAAAATATATATTTTTATTGATTATTTAACATATCAGTTCCAACAATCATACAACATATATTCACTTCTTATACAATATTTTGACTTCCGTCAACACCTCTGATGATTTTCCGTTCTTTATCGCTTATTCTGCATTTCTTAATTTCCTATTACATTTAATTATCCTTAACTAATAATTTTTTCATAGTCTTTCTTGTAATATTTCAAATAATCCACCTCACAAAACTTCTTTCAGTCCTACAAGTGTGATCTGTTCATCACAATTACTTTTCAAAGAGTTCATATACTTACTCCAGTCTTCTAAGAATCTCTGGTCCCGTAGGTTTTGAATCCTTCCTGTTACCGTATTTTCCCCTCTATAACACGCAGTTTTTTTCTCCTAAAAAGGAAGGGGAAATGTCTGTGCGTGTTATAGAGCGAATGTGTGGTCCCTGGAGCAGAAAAATCAGGCAAAAATCAAATCGCGCTTCACGGAGAAGGGAAACCTGAAAAGAGGAAGCGGCTGCTTTCCTGCATTCTGCCTCAGGGTCTTACTGCCCACCCTCCTCTGTTTCGTTGCTGTGTTTGCTGAAACGGAACAAAGAGCAGGGAAAGCCCCTCCCCTCCAGGCAAGCAGAGGGGAAAGTGTCGTCTCTGTGCTCCCGTACTGCTGGGGGAGAGGGAGAGAGGGGGGGAGGGAGAGAGAGGGGGGGAGAGGGAGGGAGGGAGAGAGAGAGAGAGAGAGAGAGATGGCTGGCTTGGGTGGGGGGAAACTTTTGCCTTTCTTTCCTCCCTCCCGTTAAATCCCTCTCCTGCATTCTTAGCCAGCTGCTTCTCTGCACACCCCTCTCATGTCCCTTCTTTGTTTTTCCTTCGCTCCCCAATTAAAATGTGGTTACAAAGCATAGATCCACATGGATCCTCAGGATCTTTGCATTGGGTCACCCCAAATTC